>JAHREE010000194.1:3365989-3387694 GCA_033628505.1 Tringa tobata | reverse complement strand
AAGATTGAGTTTGAGTCTGGATTAATTCATCGTTCTGGTTGACAGCGTGACTGGCAAGCATGTTCTCAAGAGAAGGGGCTGCTTTCTCTTTGAGCAACAGCTGATAGAGCAGCCAGTTATTAAAAAAACCAGCCTGAAGCTGTAGCTACACGGACATCTTCCGTAGACACGGGCACTGGTGCCAAGAGCAGTCCCTCTTTCCTCCAGCCCTGGCCACTGTTTCCCAACACGGCGGTGCCCTCGTCTCCCGCTGACGGGTGGTTTGGGCCAGATCTGAGCTGGCTGGAAGCTCCTGCTTGGTTGTCAGCGAAATTAGTTCCCCGACCCAGCACCCTGGGTGGCCGTGTGCGGCCGAGGGTGGTGAGAAAGACATCCCTCTTTCCCATTCAACGCTCCCATGGATCTGTGCCCAATGAAAATGTCTATTAGCTGTAGCCTTCGTTAGTAGGACTGACAATGGCAACTTTTAATCAAGTGTTTGGCTCGCGGAAGACGCGGAGGAGGGAAAGGATCCCTTCTCCATTTACCACAGATATGTTTAAAAAAGAAAAAAAACTAACAAAAAATCCCCATGAGTAATTTGAGTGTGATACAGCTGGATTTTAAAATTCAGGATTTTGGTGTGGGAGGGAAAATATATATTTTGAATCCCCACTTTCTCTCCCCAGCCAGATGAATTTTAGCAAGGATCAGGTTAAGGTGGTGACTGTTTTCCATGTTGCCTCTTGAAGGCTTCTGCCAGAACTGGATTTTTATGTCCCATTTATAACAGGGCTGGAGCAGGGGAAAAGTGCTGTAATGGAAGTGCTGACACCACTCCATGGCACGGCAGCCCCGCTAACGATGCCCCTGGAGCTGGAGGAGCCGACTTGGCAGGTTATACCGGGCCAAGCCTGACAGAAAGGCTCTTTGAAAATAACTTGCTGCTCTAAAAATAAACACAGAAAAGCTAAACTTCTTTGCACCGAATGGGTGGCAAAATCACTCTCGGCTTTATCAGAGTGTCCAGGGCTTCCCCAGCCGGTGCTGCCACAGGACAGGGTTAATTGCTTAAGGTGTGGTGGGAATTTTTTTGGTGTTACTTATTAACAATGCTCTTTATGTGATACAGGAGGTGCCTGAAGGAGAAGAGGAAAAACTGGCTGAGCCGGAATAGCCCTGGCCTTGCTGGGGGTGGAGGCAGAGTAGTGCACAAGGCTAAAGGTGTCTTATCTACGCCATGTCCTTCTGTCCCTGTGGGACTGCAGGAGAGCAGCTTGCCACCGAGTGTCCTCTCAGCTCTGGGCTGGTGTGATCCTGCTCCGGGCTTCCTCACACATTTGTTGTGAAGGGACCCCTTTCGCTCGTAGGGAGTGGAAATCCATTCCTGAGGAGGAGGAACAAAGGCTTGGGTGCTTTAAGCCACCGTGCTGTGGCCTTCAGGGAGTTTCTGGTTGTGTTCTTGGTGAAGCCCCCCTTCTCTTTTCTCCTGTTGAAACGCACGTTGTGCCACAAACCGCAGGGCAAAGTCCGGGGAGCAAACCGACTGCAGGTGTGCTCAGCGCAGGGCACCCAGACCCAGGAGAGGTGGCACTGCAGAGGAGTTGCTGTTTAACACCACGTGAAAGCATTTCAGCTGGGGACACCACCACCATTTATCTTGATTTTTCCAGAAACCAAGCCCCAAAGTTGAGTCTCGAGCAGAGCTGAACTCAGTCGTTGCTTGCGGAGGGGAGAACCGTGCAAAGATCAGGAAGTTCTGAGGCTCACTGAAGCAGAAATGCTTGTTCAAACCACAAAATCTAAAGGGAAATTTAAGAGAGCCTGGGGCTTTTAAGAAGAAACTGTTCTTTTTACACAATGAGTTTCTCTGAGCAATGCACCAGTGTTTAAGCAGGGAGGTGACACCTAGCCAGCAGGACCCAGAGCACGGGAAACACGGGGGGATGCTCAGGAGATGGGAGAGCGATGGGGGCACCACGAGAGCTGGGAAAATTAATTGAAGAATACGTATTTCAAGGGGACTTCAACAGTTTGGAAAAGTGTAGGAGTTACTTGAAAAGCAGGTTATGAACAGATGTTTTTAACTCAAAACACATTAAGGTGAAAAGCCCCGACGCAGCCGTGCTCCGCGAGGCCCCTGGCACGTCCCCTGCTGCAAGGCACTGCTCTGCTTTGGGAAATGTATTAATTTAGTGGCAGAGGCTCCATTTAGCCATTCCCCTGTGACAAAGGTTGCATTGAGAAAACTAAGAAGATAATAAATCTGGGGCATCTTTGCCTTCCGCTCCCTCGTGCGCGTTTTCCGAGCTCAAACCCTTTTGCTTCCTTTGTCTCAGACCGCAGCCTTGGAAATGCAGTAGAAAATTCCAGCAATTCCCTCCAGCTGAGCAAAGGCTGCCACGTGGGCAGGTCCATGCACGGCCATCGGCCCTCTCCACTATCAGGCATCTTCAATGTAACTCCAGACTCGGACCAAGATTAGCTTTCACCCGGAATGCAGGTTTTCAGCTCTTCCAGGGAGTCTCTGCAGGAAGCCTTGTGTGCCGTGGAAGGGTTTCATTTCATTTCTCTGTACAGCTTGTAAAAAAGGCTTCTTGGAAACCAGATCTTTGCACTTTACTTGGGTTTCCTTATCTGCCAAAAGCTGTTTCAAGTTACTCTTTCCAAGCTGTATTAAATGAATCCTTAGGTAAGAAGGAGGTAGCAACAACAAGTACTGTATATCTTTGTTGAAAAGTCACCGCTTCTAATTATGTTCCCTCCTTATAAGCTTTAATATCGAGAACTACAAAATGAGGTCAACCTCTATTAAATGTAATGACTTTCCCTGTGGAGCTTGCAATAAAAGCAGCTGCGCAACAAAGGTTTCTATTTAAGGGGGGGGAGTTTCTGTTACAAAGAAGTCCCCTAACCCAAGCCAGGGGCTTCGTATTCATTTGCTGGCTACAACAAAATGAAAAGATTTGGGTTGAGACTTTAACCACTGCTTATCTGAGAAAAAACAGATAGGAGAAGATGAATTAAAACATGAAGATGGGAAAGAGCAAAAGCCATGTTGCTGCAGGAGGTGGCCTAGAGCCACTCTGGCAAAGCAGCACCTTAAATTGCAGGCAGCTCCAGAGAGGGAAGAAAGCCCAGCTGCATTCTTGAACCAAAGCAGGGCCATCATGAGCCACAGCTGCATCCTTGAACCAAAGCAGGGCCATCATGAGCCACAGCTGCATCCTTGAACCAAAGCAGGGCCACCACGAGGCACAGCTGCACACAATGAGCGCAGAGAGGTTCTAGAAGAGGAGCAGGTTTGCTTCTTGTTTCCCTGCAGGTTAGATGGAGTTGATTCCCTGTAGGTGCTCCGAGGAACAGGCAGTGTTGCCTGCTCCTCGAGGGGATGAAATTAAACCTGTAATGGATACAGGAGCTAATTTTGAACCCTGCAACGAGCACTGGTTGTGTCACGCTCTCGCTGGGCAGCTCACGTGGCTGAGTGCCTGTCGGGCAGATGTTGTCCTGCCCAACCGGTAAGTCTGCAAATCTCTGATTTTCATATAGCAAAAATGCAGCAGCTTGAATGCTTTTGTGCTATTGTAGATATTTACGTGGCTCTTTAGCTTGGGATGTTAAGCTAGGTAGGCACAATGCTGTCTTAGGAAATAAGTTCCCTTTTACACTAGAAACTGGAGCAAAACATGGCCACAATTTTAAAAAATTGCTGTTGCCCCGATAGCAATCTAACAACTGGCAAAGTAAGCTTGCCCTTTCTTTAAAGGCATTTTTCTTTCCGTCCTGCAGCCTTGCAGGCAGTTGTTGAAACGTCGTGCCTGCCAAGCCCAAGAGGACTGGTTTGGCATCGACTCTCTGCTAATATTAACTGGGCGGCGTTCAGGTCGCCATGTTTGAGGCTGTGTCGAAAGCAGGTTTAGAAAGGCAGCTGCCGGCTTCTTCGCCTCTGGCTGCTCAGCTCTTCCCCCCACCTCGCTGCTGCTCAGCTCTCTGCTTTGTCTTTTTTTTTTTTTTCTTTAAGGCTGCAGTCGGTTGAAATATCATGCAAATGATTTCTGCCTTTATTAATGCCCCGGCGTGCTAGTGACGCACTGCAGCCTTTCTCGCAGGAAACACACACAAATAAAAAAAAAAAAGCCAAATTGCCCTGGGGCGCGCTGGGAAGCGGGGCTGAGGACCAACTTTCTGTGCCAAGGGGGATTCTCGCCCTTTAAGAAGAAGAAGAAGAAGGGGGGGGGAAAAAAAAAAAAAAGAGCTTGCAGTAATTTTCCATTACCCTGCACCGGTTCTTGTCTACGTGGCAAGAATTGTTTGCGGAGGCTGGAGCATCACGGGTGAGGCGCAAGCCCTGATCCGGCTGCCGTTGCCTGGCTACGCGCTCGGCATCCGGCATCGCGCCAGGCTCCCGGGAAGCACCTTTGTTCCCGAGGAGGGATTTGAGCCGTGTTTTTTACACCCAAGGCAAAGGACAAACGCTGCCTTTCTCCAGCAGCCCTGGCAGAACTGGGGTTTCGATCCGGCCTCTATATAACTGGATACTCAGTTATAATAATAAGCTTTAGGGCCATCTCCTGTGATGGTTTCTCTGCTTTCACACAAGGAAATGTCTTATAACGAGCTCGTGTTGTTTGTTTGCCGTTGGGCTGATCACTATAGTTGCTTAATCAAGGCAGTGTGTTGAATCGGGGAGAAATAATACCGGCAAAATCTCTCCCTGCTCTTGCCGTTTGCATCTAATAAGCTAGATGGATAGTTGTTGTTGTGCAACTTGATAAACAAGATTTATTTATTTATTTTTAATGTAAGCTCGGGAGTCCCGATGGGCGAGTCTCTGCTCCAGTCACCAGAGGGTTGTCTGAAGTGCCTGACATATTTCAAATGCCACCAGCAAAATCTGCAGCAGCACAGAGGCTTTTGTGTGTGTGTGTGTGTGTGTTTTCCCTGCTCGCTGGGGCCAGGCTTCGTGTAGGGCAGCAGACATTAGTGCAACAGACATTTTTGTGATGTTTCAGGCATGGCTTCAGCTCCAGAGTAGCTTATTTTATTTGTGTGAGGCTTGATGCTTCCATTAATAAGGCAGCTTTGTGTGCCTCTCTAGCAGCCTGTGCTGTCAAGGTCTTGCCCTCCGTCAGCAGCCAAACGTTCTGATAACTGCTAAGCAAACAAGCCCTCCCCGTTAGGAAATGCTGCCATTTGCTTTCTGCAGCAGCTCCGGGTGCCCTCAGGAGCTGGCCCCCAGGAGGAATGACTGAACGTGTGGTTTTGGGGTGTCTGGCTACCATTGGAAACCCCAGAATTGAAAAATAGGGTATAGGGTGGAACACACTGAGCGTCAGCCTTAATTTTGCTTTGTGAAGTATGAAGCCAGAGGGGAATTTTATGCTCATAATCTGGCATCCTTCATCACACAGATGAAGGAACTTCATCTAGCAGAGCCCTGGCATGGCTACAGAGGGGACCACCTACCCAGCCCTGCTCCCTGGGGGGGCTCCACATGAATCCTGGCTTTGAGGCATCTCTCCCTGGGCACTGGCATAGCCCTACCTGCAGCCCTCCCTGTAGCCCTATCACCCCACAGCGTTTGTCTCTTAACCACAACCTCTCTGAGGTTTATAGTCTAAACGTGTTGGCTTCCTGCAGTTTCTCTTGAAAACTAGCAAAGTTCTCTGCTTTCTGTGTTTCTTCTCTTTTTGGTCCTGTTTCCTCACATCCAACCTTTCTGCCACCTCCTCATCATCATTGCTGCTGCTGGTGGCTCCATTGCTGATGCCCCTGCCATTTGGGGACCTGCACAGCACTCCCCACATCCCGGAGAGCCATGCAGGAAGGGCGGATGGAGCTGGGCACGTTTAGCAGGTTGGCTGTGTGCTGTCTCTCACCTGGAATGTGCTTGTCCTTCATCAGTGAAGTCTGCTTTGTATGTTGGGAATGACTGAGCAGATGTTTGGGATGGTGAGTTTCTGTATCCCTTGGTTGAATATTCCCATATGGGTAACTCGATGATTGGAGACAGCACCTTATCCACATTACACGTTGTTTGGCTCTCTATTCACTGACATTTTTTACTTGTCTTGTGTGTCCTTGGATTGTTTTAAAAAAAAAAAAAAAAAACAAACAAAACTCAGCTACTGCCCCTTAGCAATTTTAGCAAACCTTGGTATCTAAGAAAAGATAAGTTTGGCTCTTGAGAAACAGTTGTTAGCAGTAGCCATTTTTCTTTTCAGATGTGAAAAGCAGAACTTCTGAACTCTTAAATCTTTTCAAGAAGGCAAGCTCATACAGTGGCTTGGGAAGGAGGATCCCTTTCTGAAATACGTTTGGCCCTGTGCTGTGTTGACTACAAGGTGCCACCATCACAGCTTGCCCTGACTTGGGACTTGCTCCACGCAGAAGAACGTGGAGGATCCGGTCTGCCAGGAGGAGGGTTCGCCTCCCTGGTTGGAGCAGTCAGGAATGTGGGTGAGTTACTGCCTTGTTTGAGGAATGAAACCTTCCATCCCAGTGTCTTATGCCTTTGCTTTTAGTACTGGAGTGTGTTGTTGAAGGTAACTTGCGCTCCCGTGGCTTCTCTGTGGTTCAGTCTTAACGTCTGGTTTCACGCTTTGTAATTCTTTCTTAAAAGCACGTAGATGAGCCTACGTCTTTCTTCGTGCGCTCAGAAACCCATAGGATCTGGCAGATTTCATGAGACCAGAGCAGGCAAAACCACTTCTCTCCCCAGCGAACACAGCTCGTTTTCAGCACAAGCAGTGCAGCAGGGTGTACTTCTACAGCAATGTCCCTAATTAAAATAGTGGCAATTTCTAAATACAAAATTAGAACAGTCTTTGAGGACAACTTGTTTCAAGAAGGCAAGAAAAGCAGAGGAGGAGAGAATGTGTAGGAAAGACACAAAAAACACAGCAAAATGTGCTAACTTTTCTGGCTTTCAACCATTTGATTAAGCTTAGGGGGACCTGTGGCCATTTTGTGAATGATTTATCTCATTTCAATGCCTCAAATGATATTACTCCCATCGAAAATAAGGTCCTTTGCTTGACGTGGATGCTTAAGTATGAGCTTAGGTTCTTTCTTTTATGCTTTGCAGACTGGAAAAAAAAAAAAAGCAGCTATTAAAAGACTCTTCTTACATTATGCCATTTTTCCTTTACTGCTATGTGACATCTAAAACTGATCTCTTTTTCCTTATATAATAGCTTTCATTCTTGGGTTTGGTGTGTTGTGTTTTTTTTTTTTTTACATTTCAATTTAAGTCTGCCAGTTATTCCCAAAAGCTCGGTATTTGTATTTATTCCACCCCAAACATGTGACTTGTATGACTGCATAATTATATCAAAATGAATTTGGGTTCCTTTTGTTGCAAAATGTTCTCGGGCTACAGATACGATTTGAATGCTTGATAAGCTCTGAGTATTGAGATTACAAGAAAAACTATCTACAAAATCCTACGGATTAAGGTCATGCATGAGATATTTAATTCTCCCTCCTGTGAGGCTCAATTGCAAGATACAGTCTGCTCCCACCGACTTCTTAAAATGAGAAACCTTGAAAAATTGACCAGATTCTGTCAAAATTGCTTTGCTGCTAGAGGAGCTGGAGGTGTTGAAGAAATAGGCAACTGTGAGGAAAGGAAGAAGAGGGGACCAGGAGGGTCAAAATCCCTGCTGGCTCACAGCTTGAAAGCGAGGAAAGCCACCACGATGACTCTCTTATTTTTTTCTGCCAGAATTTGATCCACTATAGAATTAACTATATTGAAAGGGGCAGCTCTTCCTCTTCTTTGTTGCTGTGATTGCAGCAGTGTTTCAAGGCTGCGATTGGGACCAAGGCAACGTTTTGCTGGGGCAAAGAATCTGTGTCCTTGCAAGGAAAAGATGTGAAGTGAGGGTAGGAGAAATGTGGAGAGCAGGATGGAGGTCATGGGGGAAGCACCTTGGCCCTATGGAAATTCAGTCGTAGGTGGGTTAGTTTGGTTTTTTTTTCCCTCCAGAGGCAGATGTATGATCAGACAATATCCCGCAGAGCCTTGACTTGATAGAAGGTCAATCTGGTATTGCTCTCTGCGGGCCAGCCAGGCCCTGAAGGCCACTGCTCGATTCTAAATCAGGAGCTGAATTTATTTTAAAAGATATGACCATTCTTCTGCTTGAATTTGCTCTGAGATCACCAGTTCTTCTTTTTTTTTTTTTTTTCTGCAAGCTATTGAAAAATCATCCAAAGGGAATAACTTCTGTATTGTGACATGCAAGTGGGGTGTATCCTTACTGAGAACAAACCACCCTGTTTTTAACAGTGAAATATCGATCAGCCGCACGTGGTCCCTTCTCAAAATGACCTGGGGGTGTACCAATTTCACCCTGTTGCAGACATTATTAGTCTCTTCTGTCCTTCGTGATGCCTGTAACTAGGGCATTGCTGCTGCTGCTGCCCAACTGCATGTCCCAAGGGAGCCTGGTGGTGTTTGTGCAAACCTGATTGGGCTGAGAAAGGGGTGGAGAAATGCAGTTCTCTGCCCAGGATATATTTAGTGAATGCAGCTGTGGGAGGCAACGGGAACAAGAGAGTTCTTGTATTGCCAGAGCTCTGACAGCTCACATGCCTAAGTAATCTGCTGTTTTCTTAGCAATACGTTTCCCCCCCCTCAACAGTGTTTTTAATTTGAATGTAAAGTTATACTTTAATGGAGCCAGAATTCTTCCTGGAGCTTAAAAGTGAGATGCATTACGGTGCCAGCCTTGCTATAGCCCTTCGAGAGGAGCAGCAGGCACCTTCCACATGTGCTGGACCTTCTCCATGGTGAGGAGGGGGATTTGACTTTCTTCTCATCCCTTAGAGAGGCCGGTAGTGAAGGAATATACTTTTCATGTACACTGCAGTGCTTGCTTGGACTGGAAACAGCCCTGCAGCACCAGTACAGCTGCTCCCAAGCCAATACACTCTGCTTCTTCCTAGGGCTGATGAGCTGGGGTGGGGAGGCTGCTTTCAGTATTCCAGGGCATTTCATCGTACTATCGAAACTCTGCTGGTCTTCCTGGCATCTCTGAGAGTTGCTGCCAAGTCATGGAATAAAAAAAAAAAAGAGTACAAAAACAGGTTTACCAACCCCCCCGGATCAAGTGGGAGCATGTTACTGTTGCTTTGCATTAGGACTAATTTGTCTGTACTCCCTGGCCATGTTCAGACTTGCCCCTTGAGAAAAAAAGACCAAGGCTGGGAATTCCCCGTGGATCTTCTTCCCTGGCTTGTTCAGCAGCGCACAACAAGCCATGAGCTGGTCTGCCTCAGGCATTAAAAGTTTATGACAAACTGCAGAATAGAAAAAGAACTTTTTTTTTTTTGGGTGGGGGGAGAAGTCTTGTTAAGGCATTAGAAAAAAAAAAAAAAAGGCTGGTGCAGGGAGGTTCAAAATATGCCCTTATGTCTGGGCACAGCCCCGGGATGATGGAGACATATATTTAGAGGGAGACAGACTATGCCATTGCTTTCTTAGAGCTTGGCCCACCTCATGGTGTTTTTCCACCCCACAGCAGCATCGCTGGGAGATGCTGCAGTGGCCCAGCAGTGTGACAGCAGTGACACAGGGCTTCCTCTGCCAGGACAGCACCCTGACCCTTCCCACCCCACATTGGGCTGCCTGGCTTTGTCCCTTTTGCGGTGGAGACTTGTACCCACCCAAAATCCCCATCAGAACTGCAGTTCCTGTGGGTGGCTTTCATGATTCCTCCACAGGCTGGCACAGACCCTGAAACAAAGCCAGCTTTTATTAAAATTGGGTCATGTAGAAATTCTGGATACAGCTGTCCCACCTTTGTGTGTGAGAGTGTTGGTGGTCAGCTTGTTTATGGAAAATACATTTTTTTTTTTTTTTCCCTGTAAAACATTTTATCTGTGAACAAATCTGCAGTGAGTTCGATGCCCTGGGTACCCACACGTTCTGTCCCAAATTCTCACAGAGTCTATGCCTGAGACTTGAGGTTTTTCAGCAGTTAAATAGTTAACTTCAGGACTAATTGGCTCTGAGTGCTCCAGTCCTTTGCAACAGATTATTGGCATGCTGGTAAGAGCAGCTCCCTTCCTTCCCTTCCCCCATCATTATAAAAACATGTACTGTAGCGAGAAACCAAATACCACATGGCGCCCTACACGGAGCCCATCCGTGCTCCAGCTCGGTATTTAGCACAAAAGTCCCTTTATATTTGGGAAGCGGAGGGAGAAAATTCTGGAAATGCAAGATCGCGGTGATACCGGCTGAATCAGCAGATTTATTTGCACTGACCAGGGCTCTGGAGCCCAGAGCTCCGTGTCCCAGCCCAGCCAGCACCCACTCGCCCCATGCCAGTGGGGAAAGGTCCCGGGTGGTTGCCCAAAGGTGGGAGATGCTGGTCCCTGCACAAAGAGAGCTCTGTGTGCTCCTCGTCCTTCTCCATTTGTCAGGTCACGGCTTTGCCGAGGGCTCAGCGGAGTCCCCGAGGGAGTGAATGTAATGAGAGAAAACTGAAAGCTTTTTTTTTTTTATTTAAAAAAAAAGAGTGAGTTGCATTTGTGGTTTCCTGCAGGGACGCCTGCGTTTGTAGGCAGCTGGCTACGGAGGGAGCCGCCATTTCGTGAAGCGGCATTAATGCAGCGGGAGGAGACATGTTGTGTTCAGGGGAGTTTGTATTTTAAGGGTTTTCTCCTTGGCTTATTCATTCCACCTTCCCCCTCTTTCAGTCCAAAGGCTTTCATTCTTAAACCGGAGGTAACAATATAATTGCAAGAAGTAAGAAAAACAAAAAAAGGGAAAAGTTTTCCTGAGGGGAATCACAGCCAGCATCAGGTCTCTCTCCAGATTTAGAGAAATTTAGAGATTTAACATGGTTCCAAAAATGCCACTGAGCTCCTAGCGAGGATAACCAGGATGATAATGTGGCTGCTCCAGCCTCACGGAGGCATGGCTGAGGCATTCAGGGAAAATGTAGTAGGTCAAGTATATTTAAATACAGTGTTTGGTTCCAGTATAAAAAGATGGCTGACTGATCTGTGCACACACATTACCAGCCCTTTTTTTGACTTGCACAGGCCAACTTGGCTTCCAGGTATTGAGATTTTAGTTTTGATCTGAAGTCTGGGGCTGCAGAACCGCTCGTTTGATTGAAAAGAGAAAAAGCTGATTGTGGCAGGAGCAAGGTCAGACTGAATCCCCTGAACTGCGAAACTCCCAGAGCAACAACAGCGTTTTTATTAAGGGGCTTCGGTTTTGGAATTTACTTTCTCCACTCTGGGATCTTCCGCTTGCAAAATACATTAGAAGGCTCATTTGTTTAACAAGTCTCTGGGAGCTGGGAGACTGAGCGTTAATGCTGGCGTTTGGGAATATGAGTGATATTGTTGCATTTGATTTTGGTTTCGTGTCATTATTTTTTGGTTTCAGAGTCAGGAAAAGCTGCTCATTTATTTTTCATGTAGCTGTATTTTTATCCTGGTTTCTTAAGGAGGCAGGGCTCGTGAAATCAGGCTGTTGGAGGCCTCAAGCTTTTGGTCTGATGTTCAGTTCTAACAAATTTCAGCTCCAGAGTTTCTGTGCTTTGGGGGAGGCTGCGGGTTATAGAGACAAATTAGTGCTTCCGTGAAAGAAAGAACTACAAAATGAGCACAAAGGCCACCTTTTCTGCTGTCCCTGTTGACTGGTCAGCGGTGTCCCGCTGAGAGAAGTGGTGTGCTCTGCCTGGACGGGGCGCAGGAGTGGGGCCGCTGCGGCCATGCTGGCTGGGTAGGCGGAAGCAGGCCTCCCCGTTTCAGCTGCTCATGACAAGACTCAATAAGGTCTAACCGTGATATTCAAATCCAAACTAAGGTTGCAGAAGGGATTAGTCATAGTTGTAAGCCAGATTCTGCCGTGATAACTGCAGCTGAATTGTGCAAGGCCTTTGATCTCCTTGCTCCGGGTCAAAAAGAGCGTTTCCTTTTAAAGCGTATGGCCTACAAAGATCTCTCCGAGACGGTGGTTCCTTCATGGAAGAAAAGCAATGTAAAGAAACCTTTTTGCCACCTCAAGATCATTATTTTCTTGATTGGTCTTTCGTACTCTGCAAGGGTTACATGAAGTCCTCGGGTCAGATGTAAGTGGAATGCAGCGCACACCCGCGGCTGGCAGTACCTCGGGTGCAGAGCTCTGGGATGAACTTCAGGCACGTCTTTGGTTCGTTCCTGTAAGACATTGCATTATAATGATAATATAGAGCATAAAATAACTTCCATATATAAACATTACTTTACCAGCGTATACTAATATGCCTTCCTGAACCTCTTAATTACGTTGCATTTTCTCCTACACTTAATTCCCTTTTATTAACACCACTTAAGTAGACTTTCTGCATTTAAATAATTGTTTTTCAACTTCATTTTTGGTTCCAATTTTCATTATCTTTAGTGGGTGTATATCTATGTATAAAGATAATCCTTTATTAATCTTTTGAAGAGAACAGTTTTAATTCATGCAGCAAAAGTACAGTCCCTGAATATTCGTTATCAGCATCTGATATCCTAGCCAGAAGCACAATATATTAATAATCGGATTTTAAGAAAAAAAAAAAAGCCAGTTATTAAAGTCCCAGTGTTTCATTTTTGTTCATGTTAGGATTCTAAATTATTCAAGCATTTGACTTTATCTCCTACACATACAAACTCATGTTCCCCTACATTTTTTTCCTTCAAAGCATTCTGTGGTCTTCTTTATCTTAGACACTAAGTCAGAGTGTTCAATTGTTTAATACCAGTAATTGTGGCTTGTTAAAAGAAAATTTTAGATAGTTTCCCAATTAAATGCATTTTATTTTGACATATTTGCTTCTACTTAAGTCTAACATTTGGTCGCTTGATATTCTGTTTTATGTAAAGGTTTTAAAGGTGTACTAAAAGAAATGATTAACAGGTGAAGGACCTAAGTGCAATTTAATTTATATTATTCCTTTTGCCATGATTAATAAAAACAGGCAAGAAAAAGAAATGTTGGGGAAAATACAAAAAGGAATGATGCAATTATACCTGCATATACATGCTTGCTTTTACTTTTGGAACTCACAGACCTCTGCTTTATGTTCCCTTTCCCTTCCGTGGACAGGGTTACTTCATGGCAGTGACATTTTCCAAGTACTGACATACATGTTCATTCCTAAATTCACTTCATATGCTTCCATATCCTTAGGACAACATTCCGTTTAGACACACCAAGAAAAACCTGGAGTGATTCCACTGACCTAAATGTAATTACTCAGTGCTGAATTAAAGGCACAGGCACATAGCTTAAGACCCCTATGTTTGCAGCAAGAAGAGGAGCTCAAAATCTCAGCTTTTGTTATTAATCTAAAGGTTTCTAGATCTTAAAACAAGACACATTTGTAAAGAGAGGTAATAACTTCTTGTTAAATCCACAATTAAATCTTGAAGCAATCAGGTTGTCTTTTGAGCACATGGAATCTTGTTCGGCACTTCTGCTGGGTGAAATTGCAGCGAAAATTGCATTCAGATTTCTCAGCCAGTGATCAAGTGCTGTGGGTGTCTCACCCAAGACATCTCGTGTCCCCTTTGCTGCTTTAATTGTACAAAAAGCCACTGACCTCATTTTGCAACAGGACTGTACCAGCAGTGTTATCTTGGGCTGATTACGTCTTCTCACAAGCTCACCTCCTAATACTAATTTTTTAAATATGAAAAAAAAAACAAAACCAGTGTGAATGATTTCAAGATGAGACGAGATTATCACCCTTAACGGCTTGGTCAGAGAGAAGGAATGTTTGTTTGAGCGTGCAAATCCCTTGCCTGCAACAGCTAAAGCTGCTAATTCTGGAGCTGAGGTGGAGGACATGCCTGACACCGCTCTGGTCCCTGGGCTGATGGGCGCTCCTGGCTGGAGCCAGTTTATAGTGAATTGACTGTAGGAAGAAAATATAAAAGCTCTTGGGAAACATCAGTCTGACACAGAAGCTATTTCTGTGCAGGTGACATTCTAATCCAAGGGTGTCCCTGATACAGTATCACTGCATCAAAAATTGATTGGGCTCCACATCTAACAATGTTGACATCTAACAATGCTGACAAATATGAAGAAGTTTGTTTCGAGCTATAAACATGAGGGGTCTTCTCTTTTATGTATATGGTACATTACAATGGGGTGATTCAGTGCTTCATCAGGCTGTCTATAAAATAGAAAAAGCATATGGTTGTAAGATTTCAGAAAAAAGGCACCGTTTCTTTTCACTGCATGTGGCAATTTGCTGAATAATGCATCATTTTGTCAACTATTATATAGCGATCAATAAAATGCCCTATGGTGCTACCTGCACGCGGGAGACAAGAATGAAGATCGTTATGGAAACAGGCTTGAAACTTGCTTGAAATAAAAATCCCAGTTCTATACTTGCGTTTTTGGAGGCCTGGGTTGTTTTTCTTTTCATTCTGGAGGAGCTGTAATTCATCTTGTTCGATTTGAGTGAAATTCATCATGTTTGCAAGGCTGGTATGAAGCCCCTGTGCCTCCAAGGAGATTTACCAAGAAAGTGTTTTTGTTGTTATGCTCGTCATCTAAACTTTACAAAGTCTCCACTAGAACTCAGACGAAGAGTTAGTAGAAAATAAAAATTAGAGCTTCTAGGTGGGGGGAAAGGGGTGTCCTTGATTTTGATGTATAAATACATATTTGTGCTAAGTCTGTTTTCCTTTTTCTGATTATATTCCTCAAATACTTAAGCAATCGAGCTTTAACTGGCTCGTGTTTGTAGCAAATAAATTTCAAGGATAGACAGATGAATGCCTCTGGAAAATGAACTTTAAATCTGCACAAGGAAGTAATCAGACTAGAATTTCAAATTATCTGTGTTTAAAAAAACTCCACCAAAATTATTATTAATTTCATTGCCTAGATCTTGTAAAAATGTGGGGTTTTTTTTCCAGTTATATATAAAACCCAAATATTCTGAAGATTTTGCTTAAAATATATAAAGTGTTCTTTTCTAACTCTCTGTGATATATTAGAAAATGAGAGAACAATATATTTTGAAAAGTAAAATGGGGTATGGCTCCCTTAATCTTGCCAATGCTTTTTTTACAGACTCCTGATGAAATGATGACCACCTCCCAGCTCAGAAGAACGGTCCTATGACTTCACACACCATTTCTCCAGACAGAATAGTAAGACAAAGAACACTTTTTGCAGCTTCTGCCTTTTAAACAGATTTAAAACCCTGCCAGTATGTCCAATCCTTGCATGTTTCCAGCTCTGCAAGTTTCCAAGCAGCAAACTTCAGTACAGAGAAGTTAAAAGTGTGTAAGTCACAGAACCTGCATTTGCACTCTATAGCTATGGGTATTAAAGTTCCTGGGAAGGTGCACGTTACTTTTTACTGAAATTCCCTTCGAAAGCAAATAAGAAAGTAAAGCTGCATCATCCTTTTTCATGTAAGGAGATGTGTTATACCTTGTTAGTGCTTCCAGAAATTCTAGAGTCTAAGTAGGTACAGGCAAACTGGGCAATCGGTACTTTTTCTACCACTTCCCAGTCCTCTTATAAAAGTTTGTTGAATACTTCGTTACCTAAAAGCTAACCTTAAAAAACCAGATCATTTCCTACAAGTAGCAGGGGTGATAAAAAAGGTAAAGAAGCAGATTTGTTGTTCCAAGCTCCAGTGGCTTACTTTAAGAAGTAATGAAACATATTAATAAACAATCACCCAAATTCTTTAAGTTTGTAAACAGTCTAGAGTTTTAAACTGTCATAAGATTTCATCAAAATAAGGGGTAATGTATCTTTCCTTATACCTTCCTTTTCTTATGCCTCCAAGACTTCCATTTAAGGCAATCGCTGTATGTTAAATGTTGACCAAATACAGCGTAAGTACCTTGACTGCAGTGGTTACTATTTCTTACAGTTAAGATGGCAACGAGGGCTAATTTGAAGATGATCTGTAATAATAACAAAGAAATTCAAGTTTCAAACCTCCTTAACAAAAGTGGATTTGATTTCTCAAGACAAATACAGGTATATTCCGTAGTCAAGCTCATATAAAGCACAATAATTAATCCTCTCACTAGACAACAGTTACTGGTCTTTTATTTGCCTTATTGTATGCAGGAACTCATGCAAAACTGAAATAGCCAGGTGGGCAGGGTGTTCAGGAACATTTAGGTTTAAAATTTGAGCTCAGGCCACAAGATCAGGTGGACAGAAACAATACTGATTCTTTGATGGATTGTGACCAACGAGTTAAAAATTTGCTTAGGAAAGACAGTTACATCCCACAAAAGACATAGGTTCCATTTTTCACTTCCATTGCTTCCTTATACTTTTTATTGAGAAGTTATTTTTCTTTGGGAAGAGGAATAAAAAGAGCTGAATCTTGGTTAAAATTGCTTCATTTTGAATAAACCCAGAAAGCACTGGAGTTTGGCTGAGCACACTGAAAGATATTTTTTTTTCTTTACCATATGTTTATGACACTCATAAGAATTTGTTTCTTATTATTTTTGGTAATAAATCATTTTCTTGCTGCTCGCAAGGTCCATCGTTCTGAACACGAGCACTGTAAAAGTGCTAGCAAAACCACCATATTAACATACTCTTAGTTAAAGTCAGTGTTAAATCCTAGAAACAAAAAGGGCGTATGTAAAAGTTCTCTCTCTGTGTGTGGATGTGTTTGCAATTATTCATTACGGGCTGGAACAAAAGTCTGGATCTGAATTCCAGTTCCAGCCCCAGAGCAGAATGAATAGCACGAGCTGATGGCTAGAATTGGGGTTTATCCTCGCTGCTGCGGCTGTTACTGCTTGTCTTGTGACAGCAGCAAAAAGCTTTAGGAGCAATATACTATAGTGATCTTCACCCGTCGCACAGGGAAGTTGGTTCCATGCTTAGAAGAACTTTGTCCTTGTTTGCATTTCTGTCTGTCACTGCTGCTCTGTGTCACTGGTGTGAGAAGCCCACAGAGGGGAGCAGCGTAGGATCAGCCGGACTCTTGGAGGGTCCGCACATGCTGCTCCAAAATCCCAGATTTTCAGAAGCGTGGTAGAAGGCAATTTCTATCTGCCTGCACAATTACTCTGATTTTAATAGTGAATTACTGAGGAAGGAAACAGGAGGGAGAAGAAAAAAAAAAAAAAAGGCAGATTGTTTTAACAACATGTTACAGGTTACATACACAAATAGAAAATAGGACTATACTTTATTCAGGACAAAGTGACAATTTCTGTGAACACCCAGTTTGGAGGAAGTTAAATGCCTACCACAAAACAGCTTGCTGTGTTCAAAGGGCATTTGGTATCCTGTTTGCGTATTCTCTATCGAAATAATCCAAACTATTATGTTTGGCTTTGGGCCTAGAAAATTGTTATTGATTTCTCCGGAACAGTTGATAGAGTTTCAGTTGAAGAAAAGTTTGGTGACATTGCATATCTCCCAATCTTGTTTAGACCCCTGTTTTTTACTTCAAGAGGCAGATACCATGCTTAACCATTTCATCAAATGCTGGTGTCAGATCTCTCCATTATATTTGTGTCTCCAAAGAGCTCTGCTGCATTTGCACCTCCTGTATCGCAGAGAACGAGCTTCTTCACCAATCTTTGGATATCCTCTGTTACAGAAGGCAAGTTGGGGCAGGCAGGGAAGGGACACTGCCCTGTGAAACTACAGAGTGCTTTTGCGTGTTGTCCCTAAGGTATAATAACAACCTTCACGGGAGCTGGAGGGGGGAAGGAAAAAAGATTGTAGAAGAAAATAGTTTGGGTAAGTACCAGAAAGCGAGGTTGTGTGCCTCTATCGGGAATGCTGGACGCAGATGCAGGCTCAGAAAATAGTTCCCAAATTAGTAATGGAAACATTAAGTTGTCTTGTTATTATCAGACACGTGGTTCATAAAACATGGCTGAAGTATTTGGTCGAATGATATACAAAGCAAGAAAATGTGTTCTCTAAAACAGAAGAAATAAACTGTATGGAGGAATTTGCAGTTGTGTAGAAATGCTGAATTTAGAAGGAAAAAACGGGGGTGACCACAGAGGCTGTAGAAACGAGAATCTTGTGTTTATGGAGAGCTGACCGTGGGAGATAAAAAAGTGAGAAGGGAGACTAGCACTGTTCTACCTTTAATTAGGAAAGAAGAATGTA
Organism: Tringa tobata; assembly: GCA_033628505.1. NCBI lineage: Eukaryota > Metazoa > Chordata > Aves > Charadriiformes > Scolopacidae > Tringa > Tringa tobata. The sequence continues at coordinate 3,369,579 of JAHREE010000194.1, read as the reverse complement.
AAAAGATAGACTGTTACCGGTATGATAACAGCAAAGTTGTCTGACAAGTGCCGTGGCTCTGGAGAGAGCAGCTACTCCTGTTCATGTACGTGTAACTCACTCAAAGTGAAGAAAGAGGAGAGGTCATGGATGCTTGTGTAAGTTTTCTTGGAGCTGCTTTAGGTCTTGGTGGCCAGGAAGCAAGAGAAGCAATACTGAATATATTTAATGAGGATATTAGACTTCCAGTAATTTTTTGGTTACATGTAACAGCAATACAGAAAGTGATTTCAAAAAACACACTTCCGTCAGTGTGTTGTACATGAATATTTTTTAAAAAGAGGAAAATAGTCTATTATTAGTTAGAGAAAATCAGATAATGCTTTGAGCGTACACGTTAGGTCTTGTTCAGTTACAATCTTAAACTCTTCTGGCTGGAACCACAGTATTCTTACAAAGTGCCATTATGTCTTGAATGCTTGATCTCTTTTTTCCCTTTCATGTGGTTATTGCAAGTGATCACACTTTATATATTTTTCTAGAAACGTACTTGGATTCTGGGAAAAAAAAACAGTAGAAAGGCTGGGGATTGTAACTTCTCGTCTTGGTCCTTGCTGTGAAGTCGTACCTTGCAGTGTTGGCTGAAAATGCCGGCACAAGTAGAAGTGCTTTTGCTGTGCACTACTTTTATCTAGTTCCTGCCTCATCCTTGGCTGCCTTTCCCCTTTCTTCACTGTTGGTTGTTTTCCAAGGAGGATGGTACCTGGGTTCTGTCCATGCAAATGCCTTTACACCCAGTTACGCATGAGTAGCTCCAGTGAGAGCAAGAGGATTAGCCTTTGCAAGGATCTGAATGGGAATGAAGTTGCAGAACAGGCTTCCTGCTCTCCATAGTCTCCTTAGACCAGAACTTCAATTCTCTATCTTGGGAGGGGGGGGGGGAAAGCCTTTTGTCCTCATCCAGTGAGAAGCAGTTATCTGCTGGTTTGCTCCACCATTGATTCTTTGGCTGGAGGGTCCCTTTATGCAGGGCCACCAACGTCCCTTCTTGGTAACCACCTCATCACTACTCTCTACAAGCCAGTAGATTTGTGCTTTCCTCCCCTGCTCTCCTACCCAGGGAGGTCAGCTTTTCTCTGTATTTTTGAAGGAAATACGTCTCTCAACTCAAAATCATTTCTCCTCAGGGACATCAGTGAGCGATTCTTCTGACCAGCTACTTCTGGCTTTTCCAGGACCCAGCTCAGGGTTAGCTCTGAGGTTAGCTAGTGCTGCTAAAGTCCAACTGCGTGATTGCAAGTGCCAGACTAGCTCCTGAGACCTTCCATAATCATTTGAAGCATTGTTGGTTTAATTGCTGCTATAACTACCCACGTTATTAGTACAAAAAAGGAAGACTAGGACTTCTTTCTCTCTGCTTTTAATGGAATAAGCTGTGCAAATAGAAGGAGGAGAAAGGCATGCATATCATTCAAAGTGACTGCTGAAGTATGTAAATATTAATTATGCTGCTCTGTCAGGTTTGCTGGGTGTGCCTCTTGCATAGGAACATCATAACCAACCGGCTGGGGACAGGCGTTTGTGACAGTGACCAAGAATGTGGGGGATGCCCCTCTATTGTGCTGGTATCTGAAGTGGTTTCCATGGCAGTAGTCAAAATAGGAGAACAGTGTCCTGGTGAGGTTGGCATACGAGACAGTTTCTATGGTGTTGGCTAAAAAAAGCTTGATACCTCATTTTATTTGGGTGTCTGCAGTGTTTTTGAGAGGTACTAATGAGGGCTGGGATTGCTGCTGCAGGTGGGTGATGTGGTCGCTCTGGCTCTTTCCGCCGGCAGGGCTTAGGAGCGGGCTGAGGGTGTACAGCACAGGAGGTCCAGGGCAGTTGGCCATACTTGGGTCAAGAGAGCAGAAGGTTTTGTGGCACTTCTATCTGTGGCGAGGTGGAGCTGGTGCTCAGCCCTGGTGGCGGGTGGGCTGTGCCAGGGCCCAGGCCAGGCTGCCGCGTATAGAATCATAGAATCATTTGGTTGGAAGGGATATTTAAAGGTCACCTAGTCCAACCCCCCTGCCATGGGCAGAGACATCTTCAACTAGACCAGGTTGCTCAGAGCCCCATCCAACCTGACCTTGAACATTTCCAGGGATGGGGCATCTACCACCGCTCTGGGCAACCTGGGCCAGTGTTTTGCCACCCTAAGCGTAAAAAAAAGTCCTCCTTATATCTAGTCTAAATCTTCCTTCTTTTGATTTAAAGCCATTACCCCTTGTGCTACCACAACAGGCTTTAAAAGGGCTAATGAATCACAGAATGGTTAGAGTTGGAAGGGACCTTAAAGATCATCTCATTCCATCCCCCCTGCCCTAGGCAGGGACATCTCCCACTAGACCAGGTTGCTCAAAGCCCCATCCAGTCTGGCCTCGAGAACTGAGGTGCTTTTTGTGGGAATGTCAGTGCGGAGTGCGAATGTGAACTGGGCCATTGGGTGAAAGGCGGTTTACAGGCCAAGTTGGTGGGGTGAGCCCCAGTATAGATGGGTTCAGGCTCGCAAGGGGCGCCTTGGGCAGGCTGAGGTCTGAAGAGATTTCTGAAGCTTGGGCTAGGAGAGAAGGCGGTGCTCGGCCCGTGCAGGGTCACGGCTGCGATGAGGCTGGGTGGAGCTGAGGAGGGGGCGGCAGCAGGGCCCAGGCCCGCCGGCGGGGCGGGCGCGCCGAGCCGGCTCCCGGCTCCCCGCCGCCCTCCTCCCCCTGAGGGGAAGCTGGTGCGGACGGGGCGNGTGGGCTGTGCCAGGGCCCAGGCCAGGCTGCCGCGTATAGAATCATAGAATCATTTGGTTGGAAGGGATATTTAAAGGTCACCTAGTCCAACCCCCCTGCCATGGGCAGGGACATCTTCAACTAGACCAGGTTGCTCAGAGCCCCATCCAACCTGACCTTGAACATTTCCAGGGATGGGGCATCTACCACCGCTCTGGGCAACCTGGGCCAGTGTTTTGCCACCCTCAGCGTAAAAAAAAGTCCTCCTTATATCTAGTCTAAATCCTCCTTCTTTTGATTTAAAGCCATTACCCCTTGTGCTACCACAACAGGCTTTAAAAGGGCTAATGAATCACAGAATGGTTAGAGTTGGAAGGGACCTTAAAGATCATCTCATTCCATCCCCCCTGCCCTGGGGGGCACTAGACCAGGTTGCTCAAAGCCCCATCCAGTCTGGCCTCGAGAACTGAGGTGCTTTTTGTGGGAATGTCAGTGCGGAGTGCGAATGTGAACTGGGCCATTGGGTGAAAGGCGGTTTACAGGCCAAGTTGGTGGGGTGAGCCCCAGTATAGATGGGTTCAGGCTCGCAAGGGGCGCCTTGGGCAGGCTGAGGTCTGAAGAGATTTCTGAAGCTTGGGCTAGGAGAGAAGGCGGTGCTCGGCCCGTGCAGGGTCACGGCTGCGATGAGGCTGGGTGGAGCTGAGGAGGGGGCGGCAGCAGGGCCCAGGCCCGCCGGCGGGGCGGGCGCGCCGAGCCGGCTCCCGGCTCCCCGCCGCCCTCCTCCCCCTGAGGGGAAGCTGGTGCGGACGGGGCGCAAGCCCGGGGCGGGGCGGGGGCGCGAGGAGGCGAACAGGC
>JAHREE010000194.1:3292770-3365811 GCA_033628505.1 Tringa tobata | reverse complement strand
AGTGGGGAGAGGGGGGGCTGCAGACGTGTTCCCCTCCAGTGCAGCATGGAAGGGGGGCATCTGCAAACCAGCTTGTAACTCCAATGCAGCAGTAAAGGGAGGGGGGAGAGGTGAAGGCTGGACTACATCATCAGTTAAATGTTTAGCCCCAAGCCCGTGTCTGTTTAAAGAGCATTTATTGCCCATTGCTGCTCAGAAGGGGATATGTTTTCGTAGTTTGTAAGAACAAAGACGCCATGTCCTTTTCTCTTAAAAATAAAACTTGCTGGTTTTTTTGTGGGGTGTTGGCTTTTAACTCTTTCTAAACCAGTAAGAAAAAACAGGCTGCGGATGAGACAGTACTTTACTATTTAGTACTTTACTGAAACAATAGATAGAAATTTACTTCACTTGAAAAACAGCAGTTCAGGTGCAGAACTTTAAAGAAAACTCTTATGAATTACGTGCTATATGATTTTGCAATTAAAACGGCAATACAAAACTTACAAGCTTGAAAAAAACAAAGCTCGGTCATGCCAAGTCTACAGTTTAAAGTTGGCAAAATACTACAGTTGTGATTTAGACGACACTACGAGACGAAAAGGTAGTGACTTAAGTATGAATTACATGATAAGAAAACATATGGGTTTGTGTATGACATTAAGCTTTTAAAAAGCATTTATTAGGTGTCAGTTTTGGTTTTAGTATTCAGTTTACGCATTTTTTGGGAGCTTGCAGTAATTTCTGTTTATGTAGCTTTTTTAATTGTTGTTTCGATGATTAATAATTTAGAAGTTGTACAACACCTATTGCAAGACTTTCTAAAAATGCAAGTTTAAAGGGAATGCCCGATGTTTATTTTGGGTTCGCTCGCATTCAGCAGTTACTGATTTAAGGGTAAAATTGTAATTCCAAATGCATAAAAAGTCACTGTAGTACAGCGAGATGTAAATGTATAAGGAACTTTAGTTTTAATTGGAGATTGTGTATAGCCATATTTGTTGGATTTATCTAGTATACACTTGTACAGGATTATAAAACTCCGTGCAGGTTTTAAATATTGCAATTGGAGGTATATCTACGTTTTCTGGTACTTCTGCAAATACAAATCCGTCATTACAACAATGAAAGTTAGCTTTTTTTTTTTTAAATACACGTTTAAGCGACCGTTGGACTTCTATCACCTTTATGCAAAGTGTTCGGTATCTTTCTTTTCGATTTGGATTATGGTGGTTTTATAACCCCAGCAACAGTTCTGCAGTGTAGAATAGGTTCTGACATACACACTTTGCTGAAAAGAAAGTTCTAGCTTTAGGTGGGTGTCTGCTGAATTTTGCTTCTTTATATATATTAGGGGATAATTTTTTTAATAGTTTTGACCTGTTTCTTTCAGCTATTGAAAATAAAATAGCAGCTAAATGTCTCTGAAAGTAAATTGCTCTTAATTCTGGACATATTTTATTTAATGGTTTTGTGTTTTTGTATATATAAGATACAGGAATTTTAATTTTTATCTAAATGCCTTTTAAGGTAACATTAAAATGTTATTTTAATTTATCCACGTATTTACAGGATGATTCCAAACTTCTCTTACAGTGTGAAATAGTGGTGATAATTGTAACTGCTACAAAATAAAATGTTAAGCCTTTTCATGAAAGGCGAGAAAAGTTGGTTAAAGCTAGTGCAAATATGGTGTTCCTTGTGTTCAAGAGCATAGTTAAGGATCTAGTTAAAGGGTAAAGAAGCTGAAGGGCAAAAAAGATGTCTTTTTGGGGAAGATCAAGTAACTTATGACTTAAAATTCAGAGAAGCTGATGACAGAAGCCATTTTAAAATCACTTTGCTATCACTAGAGGTAATATTTAATTTTGCACAGCCTACTTCTAAAGACTTTAATGTGAAAAAAAAGTAAAAGGACCGAGAGGTATTGTGTGATAAATTACTCAAAGAAAAAAAATACCTCAAATTGGCTAGACATTTGATCTTGAAGTCGTTCAAAATTAAAATAATGGGAGATGGAAGAGCAGATTGCAGTTATTAATGCAAAAATGTAGACCATGAATGTTGTATGTCAGTCACTCTTCATCTCCAGTGTTTTTCTTCAGCCAAGTATGTACAGCCATCCGTACTTTTATTTTTAGAGTTGAGTTTCTAAAGATACACTTACTGCTATCATAAGTTTTTCCTAACCTAATAATTACCTAAAGATCAATAAATTTCAATCATCTGACTTGTTCTGCTTTTCTAAAGCAAAATGCTGAAAATTTCCATACTTTTTTTCTTTTAGGTAGACTTACGTGAACAATACCTTATTTCCTGAGTGGCTTCCAGAAGAATCATTCGTACCTTATTTCCTTAGGTAAGAGTGGTTATAACTTCTGGTAGTATGTTAATTTTCTTGTTATTTATTTGATCTTGGGATTTGCCTTTTTGCTACTGTACAGATGGGAAAAAGAAAAATCTCATTTTTAAATTGGAGAGGAGACATTTTGTAAATTATCTGGACTTTTTAAACGTCTTTTTTTGCAGATATGCTTGACTGTCTTAAAATAATGTGATGTTTGTGCTGCTACTTCTGTAAAAAATTTTAGTTTACTAAGGCTATTTACTAAGTAGATTGTTATTTTTTTTTATATATGTATATACATGCATTGTATTTGGTGGGAAATTACAGAATTTTCCTATGAACTCAGAAGTTCCGTATGTCCCATTTCACCAGTGAAAATGTGCATTGAACTTTGAAATTTGTTTGGTTTTTGTACTTAATGAGTTTGTAGCATTAACACTTGGGACTATTGTAGAATTTATATACAACAGTACTAACCCTAGACTTCAGGTATTTGAACAGAAGGAGATTTTTGGAGCCTGTTTCTCATTTTTGGAGACCTCAATGCTAATACTTGGCAAGGATAGAATATTACATTTTTGTACTGTAGGTAAAATTTTTATTAATCATAGAACACCTTATTGAGTTTTGAAAAAGTTTATATCAGTCGAGAACATTAGACCTGTAGGTAAAATCTGTATGTACCTTAGTTTTCAGACAAACCTGGGTTTGTTTTTTTTTTTTTTTTCTTTAAGGCTATTACTGGATACTGTTCCCACTTCCAAAGAGTCAGATGGCTGGTTGAGTAAAAGACCTTGAACAAATTTCTGTACTGTGTATACCAGGTATGTTACACTGTGCTAGTTTATTTTGTTGGTGGCGGTTTTATAAGTCATCCTGGAAGTAATTATTTATTATTTATTATTTTTTTCAAAATAAACATTGAACATTTAAGCTACAACGTTACCTTGTTGAATTTTCTTTCAAGTTTTAGTACATTTGTAAACTGTTAGTATCTACTAAATACAGTAATGTTAATGTCTCCTTACACATCTTGTAAGATGTTTATGGTCACTCATAAATAAGATTTACTTAAAAAAATCTGAAATGACCATGTCAGCATGTTGTCAAATAAAGCTGTGCTTGTGAGGATTGTCATCTCTACTAAGGACATTCAATCTAATAAAACTTTAGAAATGCTTTCCCTTCAGCTGAAGGGATTGGTTCATTAGCAAATGACATTCAGAAGCTTTTCCCTTCCAATCAATTGTTTTTATACAATAAACTCAGAAAATCTTTTTGCAGTGTAAATTTTACTGTAAAAGCCTAAACCTGCACCCAGTCGTTACAAAGTTTCTTGCTGTTCTTCTTGTGGTATAAACAAATCAGGTTTCTAATGTTTCGTTGTTGTTTTTTTTTAAGCTTTAAGGCTCTGCATTTAGAGACAGTAACATGTTACATTTAAATCATGCTTTCACCACTGTGTAATTAAAAGTTGGGAATCTTGTTTGCCTGTCTTAACTGGTTCCTTTTCACAGTTTACCATGCTAATCTACTTCAATACATATTCAGGGCCTCAAAGTGTAAGGCATCTTCACGAACACAAGTGTGTCGAGATTCTCAAAAATACTCTTGATAATTTACTTTTAAAATCACGCTAACTTAAGAATTCAGATCTTATGAACCCCTACCTGAGTGCAGCTGTTCTCTTTGTCTTGGATGAAGGCTTCAGCCTGTTCAATTAAGAGAAAAGTAATGTACAAATTTTGCGTAAGCTTCTTAAAAATGTCTCTTTGGGTTGTAACGAACTGTATCTGCAGTAAGTCACTGCTAATATGCAAGACAATTCAAATAATATTTATAGATAATAGACATGTACCACACACCATGGATGTCCTGCAAGAAAACACATCTAACGAACAAGGTTGTTAGGTATGTTCTAGAATTTCATTGCGTAACTGTCTGATATGAAGTTTGAGAATCAGAAGTTCGTTAGAAATTATCTGGTACCTTGAGAAGAACAGCAGAATGTATTTGAAATCCCAAGTGAATTTTCAATTTAGAGGGTCAAAATCATTAGGTCTTGCAGTCTGTTACGATAAAGGCAAGACTAGCCTGATTCACATAAAAATCTGATAGTAATGATGGGACTGAACTTGTCAAACTCCAGACCTGTATTCCTAATGTTGAATTTTTAAAGGTCTGAAGCCGCAACTTTATTTGACCCGCTCTTAAAAAAAAAAAAAAATATTAAAAAATACAGTGCTCTAGCAAGGATCATCTTGACTGACCTGAGCATTTTATGATGAATATGAAATTGAGCACTGTGATCTCAGTCTTAGATGTTTCCTGTACCATGATGCTGTTTGTGCTGAACAGATATTATAATGAAGATAGTTTTAAATGTCCCTTGTTACTGTTGTGAGCTTTTTGGAGCAGTCTTTTCTTGTAAGAACAACATGTTCTAGTTGAATGTGAATGGCAGCTTGATCTTTAGGTTCGGTAGATCTCAGTAGGCAAGATGCACACCACTGGGGACTTGAGGAAAGTTTTAGTTCATGACCACCCCATAGCACACTAATGAGGATTGACAAGGTCAGAAGAATGCTCTCTGAGTCTGAACATTTTCAGCAGAGGAAGCTGTTCCTCTCTGCTGACGTAAAGCCATATTAAGTATTCTCATAGAATTAATTTGTGGCATTGACAACTTATATGGAAAAACATTGGTGTGGTGATACATATAGTCTTTGCTGAAATACTTAATTTATCCTTGGAAAGCATCTGATGTCAAGTAAATAGCTTTAAAGCATCTGGCCTCACCTCATGCTGTAAAAGGAGATAGGCTTTCGTGATTATTAAAGCTAGAAGCATCAATCTTATGGTGGAGTCATGGACCTATGATGCAAGGCATGTTTTATGTGATGAAGGCCGTATTGTATGTATGAGACCTCATTCTGCAATTTAAAAATAAATATAAGCCACAACTCTAACTAAAAGAAAAAATAGTAAATCTATGTTTATTTTTTAATTGGGGATGGATTTTTTTCATTACACAGGCTACAACAATTACCGTGAGTAGTCTGAGTAAAGATTTTTAGTTTGACGTTTATTAGATAAATTGAATGTTAAATAGGAAATACAGGTGTTAATCTGAAAGGCCAATTTTTTTCTGTTGAAACTTGCATTTACTAGCTTTATGCTTCGTGGCTCTTGGCATAAGCCTTCAGCTTTTGTGACATTCTATATTTTGGGAATGAATGTGTCTTGGATATTAAAATTTGAAAACTCAAAATACAGTGGTATATTTTATAAAGGTGGAAAAGCGATCACTCGTATGATCATATGAATGAAATGTAACGCGTTATTAAATCTTAGTGCTGTTTTTGCAAAACTCATTGTTTGGTTCATCCATTCACTTCAGAGTAGAGAACTCTTACTGCTACTAAGTGATACTGCTCTGACAAATGTTAGATTCCTTTTTGCAAAATTTTGCTGAGGTAAGAAAAATTCACTCTGGTCGAGTCTTAATAACTTTTTCAGTAGAGGAAGCTGTTCCTCGGTGGTACTATAAAGCCATGTTAAGTATCCTCATTAAAGTTTCTATGAAATTACCATAAGTGGATGCAAACTATAGAATAAAAGAAAATGGGAACCAACTTGAATGCAGAGGATGTATGTTTAGCTGTGCTGTAAATTACTTAAAATGGTTTAGAGCTGTAGGCTGAAAATCTTTCAATCGTTAGCTTTATCTCATCTTTATATAATATTTAATTGTAGTTTCTAAGTGGCTTTTTTTGAGTGAAATGATACATAAAGGACAGAAAAAGATGTAAAGGGCATAAGTAAACCTCTTTGCCTAGTTCGTGGCTTGAGCTTTGTGTGACTGATAGATGCCTCTTGGGTGATCAAAGTCCAGCCACCATGATGTGTTTCTCCTACGAAGTGCCCATCCACCATTTTAGAAGTACTTCAGTCTTGTGCTTCCATTTAATAGCAGCTGTTGGATCACATTTTAAATGCATGATTTTAACCACTAAATTTCACGTTCATTTGGATATTCTACATGTTTCTGTCAGTTTACTATAATTTTTATCCTTTCCTCTTTCTAAAGGGATCTTTTTCCATATTAATCGTTTCGAGTAAATTACACCAACAAAGAAATTACAATTCTGTTCATCACAGCTTGCTTTCTTTTTAGACATCTGAGTAACTATCCATTTGAAGAGGAGAATTGAGAATATTGTAGAAAATTACGCACAGTATATATCACTGAATAGATTCATTATTTTTTTTGTATTTGAGACTATGTTCCAATATAAGTAGATTCTGAGAGATCATGAGATCTCTTTGCTTGTTAGACCTTATCCATGTTAGGTGGATAACTTGTGTGCCTCGTGATAGTGGATGACTTTGTGCAGTTGAAATTTACAGTAAAAGGGGAGTTCATGAGCTATTTTAGAGTTTTAGATCTTAATCTTACTACCTCTGCTTGAGGTGATTTTGATTAAGTGTTTATTGATGTGGATTGCCAATAAGTGTTTTTAAAGTTGAATTTTCAAATTTGGGACTTGTCCATATACAGATAAATTTGAGATACAGAGTAGATGATTTGTTCCATAATCAGTGTGTTAAATAATTACACTGAATCTAGCTGATACCACCTCTTAATTATTTTTATGTGAAGGGCAGATTAGTTAGTTTCAGCATACTTCCACTTGGTGCCCAATTGATCTTTTTCAAAAATGTCAAGGAAGATATTTTTTTGTTGTTGCTTTGTTTCTCAAAGCAACAAATTCTCAAAATTTGTGTACAGGATGGGGTCTGAATTTCTTGGGTGGTTTGCACAGGTTCTTTCATAATAGGTTACCTAGTGATACTTCAAATTTCTTATAAAAATGTCTTTTGTACTGTATGCTGTGATCTGCTGGGATTGGATGTTTGGATTTTATTTTTTTTTTACTTTATTTGGGATAGGGCTTTTGTAATAGTCTTAGGCTATTGCGTTGGTCTTCTAGACCCTTAGGATTATTTTTTTCTTTTATTTTCTTTTAATTCAAATGTTTAATGTATCATTTTCCCTACAGATGTGTTGAGGAATTGATTTACTCACTGTAAGCAAAATTACTGCTCTTGGTTGAAGCACTGGTAAGTTGTTATTCTGAATAAAATTTACTTTTTAGCTTTAAAAAAACCCTCAACGAACACATGTGGCTATAACGTTTTACTTGCTGAAGTTTTTGGCTGAATACATCCTGAAGTTCCTTACAGAGTGTCTGTGTGCGCATGTGTGTTTCTGGAAGGCTCAGTCAGAAGGACCACAGGAGTGTTCTTGCTGGGCTCTTGGGAAATGAAGCTATGCTTGGATAGTGCTCCCAACCTGTCTTGCTGGAGAACAGCTTTCATATCTAATTGTAGTTCTTTGGGCTTCTGCTTCTGTGATTTAACTCCATATTTTGTTGAGAACTACTTGCTTGTTCAGAAGGGTTTGGTACACAAATGTCTGTCTGAGTACTACACCCAATTTGGATAGTGTGGTGTGGAAAGTATCATAGCAGGAAGAACTTGTCTTACAAGCATCTCGTGTTGTCCTTTTACGCTTCTGTCAAGATAAGTGCAGGTCTTTGAGCAGATAGTTACTGTCTTCTGTTCTGTGTTCTGCTTCTGTTCTTCATTCATACTGTTTTCTGCAAAGCTGAAACTTCATGTAATGGTGCTACAGTTTTCCATGTTAAACTGCTGGCTAATAGACTTCCTTTAGGAACCATTACCCATAGAGTCAAAATGCCAAATTGGCAGGCTTGAGTAGAAAAATACATTCAGTTCTATACTGGATGAATATGGGGATAGGATTTTCTCCAGTTTCCTTTAATGAAAGGAATTTGGTCTTGATGACCTTTTGCTGTCTCTGGCACATTCTGTGACTCTCTTGAGAGTTGTTTCTGGAAACACCCAAGTCCTTTTGCCTTCACGTCTGCTTAAAATTCAGACTCCTTGATTCTACAGTTTTAATTAGGGCATCCATTGCATTTTGAATCAACTTTTTTTAGTGGGAAGTTCTATTCCTGTGGAATATCTGCTTTTTTTAAAAGAGACAGTTTCTTCAGTATGGCATGGTACCTGATTGAGTAATGGCTGCCTTAGGCTGCAGACAACTTGAGAAAATGTTCCAAGAAGCAGATATTCTCCTATTTCAGTGGATAGATGATAGTGATTCTTAACTGTCCAATATATGTCAGCAGCGACCTTCAGCAGCCGTGCTTACCTAGTACAAACTGCCATCTATGTGGCCTCAGGTGCTAGAAAAGCAGCTACTCCCTGTTTGTACTCCAAAGTCCCCTCCTTTCTTCTCATCTACTCATGTGATGTGGAAAATAGTGTTGCACTCTTTGGAAAGGAAAAAGGAGTCTGCGGGGGTAAAGTGCAAACCTCGCTGGGCTGTGTTATCGTGGCCTTGTGCTGCTTTTAGGTACATTTCATTTTGAACCAATTTTATCACTGAGTTTTCAATCCTGAAGCAAAACAGTAGAATTCCTGAACTTTGAGGAATTCAGTTCTCATTGTGAATACATGTGCTCAGTTTTGATGATCTTTAGTTAGTGTTTCATCTCTTCTACTACTGTGTTCTGTAAGTTTTATTACTTTGTTCTTTCAGTAAACTATTTTTCACACTGCAGGTATATGTAGAACAGAGTATTTCTTGCTGTCTTAGAAGTAAATGTTAAGTCTTCCAACTATTCCTCAAAACTCTTCCTATGGTGCCCACTGTTACCTTTTTTTGCCCAGTCACGTACTGTAATCTCTAAACATGTGACTCATGTTCCATTTTTATGTTAATCTTCATCTGTTTCCTACATCTTTCTATGTACATTTTTCTGTTTTCTCTCATTGGATTATAAAGTAGTTGTTGTCAGATCTGGTTTCTTCTGGGCAGGAATTGGGCTTTTCAGTTAACACACTGAGTAATTCTTCCATCCCCTTCTGCTTTATAATCCTTACTCAAAGGAAGGAGTGAATGTGAAATTCTTAATTGACTTAGAAACAGTTGTCTTGGAAAGAAGTTGTTTCAAAATGCATGTGTAAAAACATCCAAATGTATGGGTCTTAAAAGATGCAGTGTTACCATCTCTGGATAACATAGATAATGTTTAGTTGAAGCACTCATTTTTAATTATCTTTTTTTTTAATAGAAGGGGGTAAAATAATTGAGAATACCAGGCAGTTTATTGAAGTCGGCATACTTTGCTTAATGCAATAAAATGTATTATTTAAAAATAATATATACAAAAAGTACATTTGTGAAGTTGCATCTTACCTGAAATTACTCTCTAAATCTGAGAAACCTGGCAAACAGCCTTCCTTATCTAAAAATACCTGGTCCTATACGGGTTGTACTTTTACTGCTGTGCTGACTGAACATCCAGTAGTACTAAAAGTGAACTTAGGACTGTCCAGAGTACTTAGTTATTTTTAACAATTAGAACATCGTTATGGACTTTAGATGTCAATAAAGGGCACATCTGCTTTTTCCTCTAGTATAAAAGTAACTAGAGATGTGTCTTTGAGAATAAAAATCTTGTTTTCATGAACTTTGAAGTGTAGAACTTGAGGTTTGGTTTGCTCAGAACCTCATTCTGTCCATTCAGCTCCCTCTGTTGGAGTGAATTCCCCTTCCCAGCAGTGAAGTTTTCAGTTCAAACCTCAGTGTGAGAGATTTCACTCTGGAAGACACTCTGGATGTCGGTGTCTTGCACCCTTGTGGTGATGCCTGTCATTGGGTGTTCTATGTGCTATTTGCCTTCAGTCACAGACTTAAGAAACACAAGGTTTCCATAGATGTGAAATTGCAGAGGTCATGGATTTGGCCATAAGAGATGTCTTTTATTGCTGTGGTCTTTTAATAGGTAGAGCAACAAATAAGGAATTACAAAAAAAAGCTGAAGAGGAAAAACTTTGTAAACTCGTATGTTTCAAAACTGTTGCCTTAAACTTTTCGGCATGGTTGGGAGTGGGGTCTGCTATTGATACAAAGTATCAATATGTTACTGGTGGTTTGAAGAAAACTTTGAAAGTATTACATGACCAGCCACTCCCTTATTTATCAAGATCAAAATACTGTGTTTGGAAACTAATGCAGTAAATAGTACATAATAAAGTTTGAAAAAATGGGATGATGCCTAACTGGTGTTACTGAAGGAATGAAATACTCATGTCATCTAGCAAAAAAAAAAATGGGCTACATTAAGTGTAGGATCACTGCATATGTCTTAGTGGAGAAGGAGTATATTTTTGCAACGTTATTGAAACTTCTTAGTAAAATGTTTCTTAATTCATAAATAAAAAAATGCTGTGAAATCTCTTAAAGCAAATGTAGATTTCACATGGAAAAGTGTACAGATTGCTATTAATATTTTGGCCGTTATTGTGGCATCTTTTTGATGTATGAATAATTTTTAGAATAAGGATTGTTTTACCATGGTCTTAATTCTAATATATCACCGGTTCTGCTTACTGCTAATTATTTTACAAGGCGAAGAGAAGACTTTAAAATGAATATGGCAAGGTTACTTGTAAAGTTTTTGGTACAACCCAATTGAAGTGGACCTAGTAGGGAAACTTGCCTTTAAATTTGCTTTAGGAGATGTCATTAGTGTCTAGGACAGAAGGCAAACCCAACTGAAAAGTGCCTTACTAGGTTGACTAATGTGTAATGAATTCACATTTTTGAGAGGTGGGGAAAGCTGATGCCAGTAATTAAATTTCCTTATGTTAAACTTTTTACAATAACTATAAAAAAATATTTAATGGTCTTAATTATGGGATTTCCACTGTGCTTATGCTAGTACTTCTGAATGCTTGATTGTGCCAATAATGGACAACTTTGTGGTGATTTGTTTTTCATGTTTTGGTACCTCAATCTGGGCATTAGCATTAAAAAATTATTTAAAATTTTAATTTATCTTCAAATGCCCAAATAGGTTCGAGACAAGGCTTGACCATTAAGAACTAAAAATAAATTAAAAAACCACCAAAAAAAACCCCCAAAAAAACCCAGAAAGCCCAGAACAACCCCAAAATGCTGTTTATTCAGTTTAGTATGTGTGAGGGAGAAATAATGAAATAACTAAAAGTCTTTAATTCCTTAATTTAAAATATTTAATTTCTTCACTGAGGATGAGTTGAATGGTTGAAACAAAGAATTTCTGCAAACTTTGAATGTTCAATTTCTGGTTCTGAAAATGTGAAGCTCTTGGGGTTGGATACTACTGCAGCTACACATGTTGCACAGTGCAAAGCAAAGTGAATTACCGATTCCTGAATTCCATTTCGATGCACTGTCATTCTTTTCCTTTCTATTTAAAACAAGGAAGTCTATAGAGACTATAAGACAGGACATATGGGCAGCTGTGAAAATCAGAGTGAGGCTTATTGCACTGGTTCCATTGCTGTTGGCTTTGCCGTAACTGGTTATTTTGACAAGAGAATGGGGAAACTGGAATGATGAGGCAGAGACCACTAGATGGCTCCACTGAATTTTGCTGTACTGTGGGTAATTTCTACATCACTTCTTCTAAGAATCTTCCCAGGATAATCAGGGGAACAATATGGTGGTGAAGCTGGCTTTCAGACTGAAATGAGATGAAAGCTGTACACATTCTAAAGAATAAATTGATGTTGGAGTGCAGATACTCAAAATCATGAAGACATTTTAAAACCTTTCTTGGTACGTCAATCTCTTTGCAGTTAGCATTGGTTTTAAAATGCTCTTCTTAACATTTAATAACTGCCTGTACTTGATTTTTGCGTGTTAGGAGGAGTCATGGGTTTTTGTTTTATTTTAAGTACGTAAGCTTATTTTTCTTGGAAGAAAATGTAAAGATGGGGACATTTGGATTGTATTTATCCATGTGGAAGTCATTGGATCAGTTTGGTGTGTCACTCACCTGTGGTCTTGGTTGCTGTTATATGAAGAGTAAAGTTGAAATATGGGTCAGGAGCAGTACGGTGGCCTTGCTAAAGGCAACTGGTGTAACTTGTTACCATTTTCATCTGACTTCTGACATGTCCTTTCCAACCAGTAACTGAACCAGTCACTGTTTGTTTGTAAGTGTGTGTTTGCTGTTGCACTGTGTGTCTTTCATGAGCTGGAAGACTGGAGTTAAGATGGTGGAATGTCTTCTCTCTAGCCACCATCTGTATATAGGAATCCAGTTTTCATGCCTGTTTTGTTGGTTTTGATGGATCTATGTCTTTCAAGAAAGGAGCATGGACAGTAGTTTTAAAAAATTGGCTTACTATAATAAACTTGGTTTCCTACTAAGCAGTGTCAGCTTTAGTAGATGGGTCAGTCCAATAATGGTGGTTGCCAGAGCAAATATCTTGGATTTCCCACTATTGATTTCTCTAGTGTTTTAACACTATGGAGAAATTTAAAATGGAATTTATGGAGCCTGAAAGGGTTTTCAAACTCCTAATCATTCCTCCCCTACTACTTTATGGTTTGGTTAAAGTTTATATTTTTGACTCTTGAACTGATGATGTGCCATTGTTTGTTCATGATAAAAGTAGATATTCTGGAATATGTAATAAGGAATGAAGCATCAGTTATATATTTAAACTATCTTCGAGGTACAGAAGTTGAATGTCTTAGTTTAAAGATATGATCTGTATTCCAACAGCATTTTTCTTTTAATTTTCCATAAAGAATCCAATCAGATGAAGAGTGTCAAAAGGAGTCTACGAATGAGACACCAAGATGGCAGTTCCACTGTTGATTGAGAGGTTGAGGAAATGGACTGATGCTTGAGTGCTGTGATATATCTGTCCAAGAGAAGGATGTTAAAACGTGGACTCTCGTGTTATTAAACCAGAGAAGATCTGGGTTGTGACCATCCTATCAAAATGGACTTTGCACTTGAACTAATGAGGGGACTCTATCAGTGACTGTCCAATGATGGAGCTGTTTGAGAACTGGGTGGCAAAATTTTCCTCTTGGGTTGTGTATTCGTAACAGGCAAATTCATTTGGTAAGAGATCTGTTGCTCCCCCTTTGCAGAAAATGTAATGTTTTTTTTAAGTGACTTAATAAAAGGTTTTGGTTTCCTTCACACTTTGTGTTTGTCCTTTCTGGCTGAATATTTTTTTTTCATTGTGTTGATATTGAAGTGCGTTACATTTTTGGTTGCTATTAACGTGCAAAATACTTTAGCTGCTAAGCAGTAAAGGCAAGGTAAAATTTTGTGCTATATTTGATATAAAATGTGGTTTTCATTTGCAAATTATCTTCACTTTACCATGACTTTCGATGAATTTTTATTCACTGCTTTGTTCATTCAGGTGCTTAATGTTAGGGGTTTTTTCAGGACCTGACCTATTGTCAGGGTACTTCTGCTGAATTTTCTGAAGTTATTTTAAGATGAAATTGATATCAATTGAAGGCTGGGCAAATATGACAATAAAGGAGCACTTGGATATTTTGTGTAACCTTTTTTGGTTTGCTGCTTTGGTTGTATATGGGTACAGAAACTTTTCAACAGATTTCCTGGACAACAGACTTCCTAAACAGTCTATTGTGTCTTAAAATTGTTGTGTACAAGTGTCAAATCTTCTTCTCCTCTCTTGAACGTAGACTTTGCTGCGTAATACTGTACCATGTGTTTGATGAGAAAAAAATGGAATTACTTTTGGTATGGATACAGATTACATGTTAACCTTTACAGATGAATTTTTAAATGATTCTAATGTTCAAGAAACCAATTTCTTTTTCAAGTTTCTTCTGGATCAAATAGTTAAACTGTAGCCACCTGGCTATGTGTGTTTCACCTGAAATTCAGTGTTGTCTTTGTTTTCTGCTGGAGGGCCAAGATGACAAACCTGGTGCTGAGATAATCTAGGTGTTTTCTTTTATAAACAAACAAAAAATACAAACAAAGCCCTATTGTGTGTTTAACCTTTTGGCTTGCTCAGAGTTCTTTGTAAATACCCATTTCTACCATGGTGAATTGTTCATACCTGTTTAATCTTGCTGTTTTGATGATGCACAGTTGCTTGGGTTTGGTTTTGCCATGTGATATATAGTGGAGTTGGCTGCTGGGACCAACCTATAGGTTTCCCTGTTCAGATGAGTGGATTTCCTTGGTGTTCCCAAAATTGCTTGGAATGGTCTGGCACGGTGTTTCTTTTTAGTTCTCGTAGTTTAGGTGCAGGAGAACTTAATAATTGGTAAAGTGAAATTTTTTAAAATGGCCTGTGGCAGCAGAGCGTACCTGCTGAAACCTCTTGATGTGGAGAGATGATGGTTGTTGGAGGATGTCAATGGCAAAGGTGTGGAGGCGTTGATGGGGTCTGTCTTGGTTCTGCTGGTAGAAGTTGATGTTTTCTGGGCTGTTGGGATGCTGTGCCATGGATGTCCCCCTAGGAGCCCAAACTAGCCCATTGCCCCTTCAACCCCCCTCAGCAGTCCCTCATGGTCTGATTTCCCACTCTTGTTGTGACATTTATGCATATACAAGATGTCCTTGCGCTTCTTTAAGAGTCTTTTGCTGGTGGGATGGCAACTGGTGGTCAGAACCCAAGAGGTTCGGGGATGCTTGGATTGCCTCCATTTCCCAGGGGATGCATTCTCTCCATATTAGGATGTTGTATTTGAGATGTCGCTTGATTTCCAGTTGTACAGCTTGGCTATCAGATGGCTTTAAAATTCATTTGTTGTGTTAAAACCTGTTAACGAACATTAATGGGTTAAGAGTGGGAATCAGAAATAACCCCTTTAATGGTGTCAGCCTTATTTTACAGTAGTGCCTTGGCGTAGCCGATGAAAATTGTGCGGCTGTTGGATTTTTGTTGTCGGGGAGAACCACTAGGGAGGCGCTATGGAGCTGGAGGGGCTTCCCAGCAAGGAGGGGCTCGCGTCCCAGCGCCTGGCACCCTTGTCCCAGGCTTCACGTGCCAGTGTTGGGTGACAAATGGTGGAGCTGTTGTCTGGGGCAACTGCCACTGAATGGGGAAAAAGCTACCCCTTGGGTGGGCTGACCCCCCAAGGTGGGCTGTTGGTGCCCTCATGGCTGTTAGCTCCACTTCCCAGTCTTTCAAAATGGCTTGTAAGAGCACCACTTCCTGTCCAGGGAGGAAGTAATTTTAGCCCAGGCACTGAAATATTTAGCAAATCTTTAAAACAAAAGGCACAAATTCCATTTCTTTCTGGTTTCAAAAGGGTGTCTGAGCCACATGGGGTTAAGGTGCCCCTTGAGCTGGGGTAGTTGGGAGCAGCCGGGGCTGTGGGGGGTAGCAGGCACCCTTTAGGTGGAGGCTATCTCTTTTTTTGGTAGAAATGAAGGGGTGGGTCTATGGTACATCACCTGAGTTGTGGGGTAAATGTAGAGAGTGTCAATCAAAGGCAGAGCTCAGAGCTGGGAAGGAGCTCTAGATGGCGGCTGTGCCTTAGAGAGAGCGCGCTCAGCTCCGTGCCTTCCCCAACACTTTACGCAACTTTCCCTAACTTTCGGGCAGCCTCAGGGGGCCCCCGCAGCCCCTCGCCTCTCCTGGGCACTAATCGGGGGCCGAGCCGACCTTTTTCGGGCAGAAAAGCAGCTTTTGAGGGCTCCCTTTTCGTGCCTTGCTGGAAAGAAGAAGCCGTGGAGAGAGCCCAGGTCGTTGTTTTTCCAGCTTAGAAGCCATGGCGTACCTCCATTTTTGTGCGCTCTCCTAATGAGCTTTTTCCCCCGGACATTTTTCTACTAATTATCGCTTCTTTTGCTTTATCGGCAGCATATTTTTTGGGATTAGAATATATATTTTTTTTCATTCTCTGAAATTCGTATTTTATCATTGTAACTTTAAATATTTTGGATCTAATGTTTTTCCACTACCCGAAACTAATATCGACTTGGTCCTGGCGGCGGTGCATGGATCAGGTAGGTGAGCAATTATTATTAATAATTTTTAGATTTCTGCCGTTTTGAGTACTTTGATTTTCGACCGATTTGAGCTGTATTGGGATGACGCAATAAGATACAGAGATTATTTGCATTCAGTGTTACTTTGGGAAAGTTTGCAGGATGCTCCTCTGCTGTGTTTATTCCCGGATTTTTCTTCTAAAAACGGTTATTTGTTTTAAATCTCCGTTTTGCCGTGTTGCTCAGTGTTGTGTATTGTTATAACAATATCATTGCAGCGTCAGGACTTTGTTCCTGATAATGAAAGCCAGTGAAACGAACTGGGACCTTACCTTTCTTTCAACTTTTGACAGTAAATACCTGGGCACAGGACTTCAAAGCAAACTGACACCCCTGACCCCCTCTTAATATTTAAGAATAAAAAGATGATGAGAAATAAGGACAAAAGCCAAGGAGAGGAGGGTTCAGTCCACAGCAATGCATCGAGGTATGATCTATCAACTTACTTTTTTTTTTTTTTTTGTAAAACCTGTGAATACCCTGTTTACTTTGACAGCCTTGGGTTACTGTCAGTGCTTAATACAAAACATTTTACTGATTTTGTTTCCTTTTTAAGGAATGACCTTGAGATTGTTAGCATGCCACACCCTAATTTTTTTTGGTAGCAATTTCTGAAAGTTGTGTTGTGACTTAAGGGCCCATGTCATAGTCAAAAGGTACTGTACCTTTATTCAGGGGAGCCCTTTTCTCTGTATTCTGTTTTTCCAGCTTTTGAATTTCAATTTTTAGGTTTTTTGTGCTGTGAAAAATGACCTTGTCGGTTTAGCCATTGCTGCATTGCACCATTTTACATACAAGGCAAATTTTTCTTTGAAGAATCTCAGAAGTCTAAACTTTAACTGAGGGCCATACAGAAGCCTGGTGTAGTAGTAAATTATAGTAAATAGACACAAGAAAAAGTTACATGAATGAAAAAAAGCTCATTTTAAAATATAAACTGGAAAGTGCCTGTTTGTCCGATACCCCTTACTTCAAATTTTATTTCAGCTTGTCGAACTTTGATACTGTTTAGCTATTTTAGAACATTTTGATACATTTTAACCAGACTTTCTCCTGCTGGTGCTAGCATTTCAGGTTATAAAATATACACTGGGACTGGTAACAAGAGCCTCCAAATGCTTTGCTTGTTTGTTTGATACATTTTTTGCTCCGAGTGTTTTTATTTACTTTTGTTGAGTAATGAGATTCTTTACAGATTTTCATAAACTTAACCTTGATGTGGGAAACGTGTGAAATACTGGAAATGTTTGTGTGCTAGGAATGCAGAAGTATAATTACTGAATTGCTCATTTTGTATCTGAGTCGGCTTTTTCAAAAATTGGAAATTAAACTATATGCATTTTTGTTTTCTAGTTTGTAAATACACTTTGAGTTCTGCATTTTGTTAATTTTGATCGAATCGTGGCCTGTTTCTTTTTCTCTGGTGTTGTCTTCACTAATTTTTAACCAACATTAATAAAAAAGAATTTTGAAATGTCTGTTGTATCACATGTGCTCTATGTGATGTTTGCAGGTGTTTGAATAGTATTCTTCATGTCCAGTATTTAACCTTCCTTAAACACACAAACTCAAAATACTGTGGGAATATACATTTTCTCAAATTACTGTAACCTTCTAGCATAAACTCGAATGCTATTCCGGATTTATTAAAATTGCAGTCAAATTTTAAATCCTAAAATGGATCTAGGTAAGTTTTTGTTTAATTTGAAATGATTATTAAGTAAATTAGCCTCAGGGACTGTTAAAGCATTACATATAGCACCTATACAGAGCTTTTATAACAATGCAGTTTAAAAACATATCAGACTTTTAAGCCATGCGATCTTTATGTTACTGTAAATACTGCACACAAAATATTACCTTAAAAAGTTGATTTTTTTTTTTTTTGTTGTTACATATGGTTATTTAAGTCTTTATGGGTTTTTTGTTGTGGTTTTTGTTCTTTTTTTTTTTAAAATATGGGTTACCAGCAAGGGCAATAATAATATTTTTTTCCAGGAAATCTCAATTAAGGTATTTTATCGGTGTTAAAAATATGCTAACTCTGAGATGAAATTGGAGACATGTAGCAGTAGCTCCACAGAAAGAAAACCTTTGGGTTTTGTGTCCTTAGGGGTATTATATTTGCATAGTCTCTCATGTGTGCTTTTGGTGTTTTCATTGAAAGGTTTTATATGATAATTGATCAATTTGGATGGAACACCTGTTGTGTGAGGTTTCTCTTCTCCCCCTTGATGATTTTCTTTTTTTTTTTTCTCGAAATGAACTTTCTGGGGGTAACATCCCCTCACCTGGAGTGTGGGAACAATTGAGCACAGGATATTTGTAAGTGAGCCCCGTCGAGCTTATTTCTGAGCTGTGAGTCAGCTGAATGTCGTAAAAATGGGCTTTACTTCCTGAGGTTGACTTGAAGTTGTAGGGGAAATGATTTCTAGGAAGTCAAGCCACCGCTTTGCTTTACTGTAGCCCAGAAATGCACTGATGGCTGCACTTCATGTGCTGATGGCCAGCTTTCTCCCTGGTCGGTCGTGGGACCAGCTCAGCATCCATGGCAATACCTGACGTCCTGTTCCCCAGAGCCTGGCAGGAGGCCTGGGTGGTGGAGATGGGCAGAAAAGGTAGATATGGCCCATGATGCTCACCTGGGCCTGAGAAGCAAACATTCAGGACTAAAAAAAGGTGTGTAAGCAGAAGAAAACACAATTCCTGTACACCACCTTAGTGTCCTGACATGGGAATGTGTTTGGAATTGATTCCTACCTTTCCCATCCTGAGGAAACACAAAGGCATGTGCTGAATAAACAAAAGTACCTGAGAATTGTCCTAAACCAGATGATTCTTCTGGGGAGGGAAATGGTGTTAACTCTTCACAGTTTGGAATTGGAGGGCTGTGTTTGGTGCCTTTATAGATGAAGAGCAACACCTGTCCTTTGTATATGGACAGTAAATGTTTCCAAACTTGAAGCTGGTTGATTTCATGCAACTTTCTCGCAACTTTCTCCACCTTGGGATGCTGCAGTTACTGGTGACCACCACCTGCCTCGCTGGGACTCACATTAAATAATTGAACCAACCCCTGGTGCATTTTCTAGCATTTTCCATGCAGCCTTTCTGAAAGGCAGGTGTTTGCCAAAGGGTACGTCCATGGTGGAACCCTAGTGTGAACCTCAGAGGTGAGGGGCAGGCTGAGGTCCCCCTGACCTCCAGGAGTGAGTTTTGTAGGGGACAGCAAGGAACAGGCGGTGGATATGGTGTTCCTCTCGTTTTCCCTGGCCTCCATCTCTTGCAGTTGCTCCTGCACCTCCGAAATACCCCGGGGTGGGAATGGTTTCTGCTGCAGAAGCTGCAGGGCTGGGCAAACCTTTGTGTCTTTGCTTCTCTGGTGCTAAAACATTATTTATTTGGGGAGATAAAAGGGATTGTGGTCGCTTCAGCCTGTTTTCTGGTTGGGGGAGCTGGCAGTCTGAGGTCTGAAATGGCGTTGTTTTTTGCTCAGTGGCCACCTTAGAGAGGCAGAGCGTTGTGCAGCGTGTGCTGCAGCCCTCGCAGAGCACAGCACCCTGCTTTTACGTGGCAGCCATTTTATGAAGATGTAGTTACATACGAGAGAGGATTTGGTGAGGGGGGGGGAGAGGAGGGAAATGAAGACGTTAAACAAAAGTCGCCCTCCCTGGCTGCGGATTAGGGCATCCCTCTAACGTTCCGAGAGCGCTGGGGAAGCCCTGGTTGCCGGTGAGAGGAGAGGGGGAAGGCGGCAGCGCCTGGCATTTTGGTGCGGGTCCAGTTGAGTCACAAAATGGCTGTTCCTTTGTGCCGCAGAGCTGACAGACATACTGCATTGCACTGTGTGCGCGCTCCGGAGCGGCAGGAAGTCGCTGGTGGGGAGTTCAAAGGCCACGGCGGCCGGCGGGGACGGGGATTGGCTGCGCTCCCCTGCAAGCGGGCGGATGGCGGCGGCGGCGGCCATGGCTGCGCACGCCGCTCCCACGCCAGCCACCGCCTCTGCCGGGCGTACTGCGAGCACTGGAGCGCCCCGCTGCCTCTCCTTCGCTTCCCCCCATCTGGCGTGTGCGGGCTTTTAGTGCTATTATCGTTTTATTTTATTTTTTTTTAATAGGGCAGGCTATTTTGAGAAGCAAGTGGCTTGAAAAGGAGCAGGGTTATTTTTAGTGCGGATTTTTTTTTTTATCTTTTTTTCCTTTCTTTCTTTATAAACTGTGAAAGGAATTGCAGAATATCGTAGTATTCCTGGAACATCTGGCCTTTTTTTTTGTGTGTTTTTTTTTTTTTTTTTTTTTAAATAGCGTTATGTCTTTCAGCATCCTTAAACCGCTAACACTCGTTCTTGCTTTCAACGTGTGTTTTGCCACTGATTTTCTTTGAGCTGAGTGGGAACGTTAAACACATTTATTAAAACGCCTCTGACTGTGGGTTTCAGCTTTTCATCCAGGCTGACGGGTTATTTTTTAGCTGTTGCCACCATCGTGTGTGTGTGTATCGGGTTTTTTGGTTTCATTTGAGTCTTTCGGTTTCATTCGCCCTGCTGGATTCTCTAACAAGGATTTTTTCTTCCCCTCCCCCCTCCTTTTCCTTTTGAAGCTTTAACCCTTTATGAAGCTGTCCGGAGGCTTTTTTGAAAAGGGAAAATGCTTGATCAGTGCAGGACACAAAAGGAATAATGTGCAAGGAATTCATATGAATAATGATGTAATCCGTGCACAGCACAAAGGAGATTGTTCTTGTTTTGCTTTGTTACTTCTGTTTCACATTACCCTCTCGAAGGAAATGTCTCATCTAATTACGAATGCACAATTCTGAGACTTTCAACTTCTCTGTTTCCTGTTTAGTGATTGCTGCCAGGAGTGGATACAATACACACAGTGCTATTAAAAAAAGCCTCACCAACTGCAAGAAGCTACATTTAGCCGCAATTTGATCTCTTCTGGATTGTTCTTTTTTCAGTTAAAAAATCTTAAGCCTAATTAATGACATTTTGCCTATTCTCTAAATTGCTGAATAAAAATGGGAATAAAGCTCTCACCTGGGTAATTCTGTAACCCTGCCAAAGTCTGTGCTCCGTGTGTGTGCGCACGTGGGTGCACGTATGCTCTCACCCCGCTCCTGCCTGTGCCACCGGTGCCTGCGGCCAAGAGGGAGCTGACGTGGCCGAGATGGTGGATTAGAGCCTGTTCCGCTTTCTGTCGGGTTGATGTTTCACCTGCTGCGTTCCGAGGGCAACGGCTGCCCTTATCTGCACCTTCCCCCATTTCCTATATGAGCCGAAGCCCAGCTCTCCCACGGCTGCCGGAGGAGTGACACCGCGGTGCTGTGCCACAGGGTCGTACCCCCACCGCTCCTGGGGATGGCACTTCTGAGAACACCGGATCTCACGGGTGTGCTTGGGGAGCAGCGTGGCTGCCCGCATTTGTGCTGCAATAACCACGTTTTGCACTAAAACAAACATTTCCACCGTTAGCTTCCTGTTAGGCCTTTAAGAGAGCTCAGGGGGAGGGCCAGGAAGGCAGTGACGTTCAATTTTACTCTCTCCAACTTGCTATAGGAAGAAACCAGTTCCCATCTTTGTTTTCATATTTTACCCATAGTCTCAGAAAGCTGTTTGTACGATTAGTGGGTTATGGAGTTGCTAAGCCTGTCTCTGAGGAATTTTTATACTGAGATGTCACCATCCCTGGATGTGTGTAAGAGCTGTTTAGATGCGGTGCTGAGGGATATGGTGTAGGGGAGGACTTTGTAGAGTAGGGTAGGTGGTTGGACTCGATGATCCCAAGGGTCTCTTCCAACCTAGACGATTCTATGTTTCTATGTCTCTTTATTCAGTCTTGCCACTGCTAGTTTTAGGGAGCAGCTGAGGTCCCAGTGGCAGATGCAGTGGGACCGGCCACATGGCCAAGTACCTATCGCTGTGGGCAATTGTGTAGGGACTCAGCTGAAGCTTCTAATACCACGGCCTTGCTGCTTCTGAGCTCAAGACAGCTAAAGGAAACCCACTTTGGGTGGGTTTGGCAGTTTAGGCTGAAATTGCATCTCAGGCTGTTAAGTTCTGGGGGTGGAGAAGCACTTCTAGATCTCCCATTGCCCCAAGCTGAAATCCATCTCAGGAAAGTGGTGATAATGGATGGGGGAAGATTCTGTTCTGCATTATCTCTCCTCTCCTTGTAGGAAAATAAACACAAACAGAAGAACACTGGGGGAGGGGATGGCCTGGATTACCATAATTAGATATAAGCAGCCTTCTAGCAAAGGATGTACCGTTCTACTGACATGGTGTCTTACATAAATTTTTCTGGTGTGCTTTTATTAAAAGACGTGCTGAAAAGCCGTTTGAAGATGCTCTTTCAACAGGTGGTGGTGTGCGTGTGAAGTCCACCTTTATATCCTGTGAAGCATGCTTGAAACGAAAGCAAAATAGACTAGATGAAAAATTCACACCTGGTGACTTGCAGCGAAGCTTTTCTAAGTCTGTCACACTGTTCGTGCCTCCTTTTCTTGGAACAGGGATTGTCTTTTGGATATAATAAGCAGCAAAATGTTGATGAGTCTTTCCAAATGTTCAGTAGCGCTTACGTCACTGCTAAACCATAATTTCCAGTGTACAGCTTGCTTTGCATTACCTGTGGGCTGAGCTAACCTGAACCATGGTGTGTTTGTCTGGCCTTGACTTCTAAGGTTATAAAAATAAAAAGGTTGAAGTGGTGATCTCGGATGCCCTTCTGGTGTTGTGCTGGTAACGCTCATGTGGATTTTGGTCTTGGCGAGGCTGGTGTGGCATAGGTTTGCCAAGCACAGGGTGCTTTATGGATGGGACAGTGGACACTTCCCTGGTCCTCAGCCTTCACCCCAGGTGTGGACAGGTCTGTTCTACTGTCGAGGATCCACCAGCTCCACAACACCTGGCTCTGTAGGAAAAAGTTGTGTTGTAACTATTTACTGTTTTCTGGCAAGTTTTATTGTCAGGTGTAGATGACTTAATAGAATTGCTAATGTATTAATTATAGGAGTCATTTGCATCTCTTTCATGGGGAGGAACCTCTGCTTTTAACTACAGAGTTGTCACCGGTTGAGAGCTTTGAATGCCATGTGCTGTCTGTGAAACGGAGGCCTAATGATGAGCCTTAAATCTCTTGGTTAAAACCAGCTTTTTACAGTCACTTGGGAAGAAAACCCTCGGGCCAGGTCAGGCTCTGCTCTTCTGAACTGCAGCTCATCTGGAACCAGAAAGGAATTTGTGCACCACCTTCATCTTGTTAATGATTTTGGGTCCTAAATTTCCGTATTGCTACATGTCTTTAATCTGTTGGGTCTTAAAGGAAGTTTGCAATTGTTAAGGGAGAAAAAACAGCCACCCTTTCTGTACTGATTTAAACCAAAATTGTGTGTTCATCCTCTCATCTCCGTGTCCTTTACAAAAAAATCGGCTGCTTCGCCCTCTCCTTTGTGCTACCATGGAGCCTCAGCCTGGCTATCCCCTGCTGGGACACAGGGGACAAAAAGCTGTGGCTGGAATGGCAGAGGAGCACAGCGAGTTAACCCCTGCCCGCCTTGGCGGAAGGTGGGGGCTCCTTCCATGGCCTGGGTGGACTGGGACCAACTGGGGTCCCCCCGGCTCCAGCGGGTGGTAGATGTGGAGAGATGGTGGATGAGGAGACGCTCCACCGCCTTCCCGAGCAGGGAGAGACCTTTTGAAAAGGCTGAGAACTGCAATTGTCCTTCCCTTTCTGTGCAGGGAAGGGGACGGATGCTGCCTTTGGAGATCCTCAATGGCACTCCTTAATCAATCAGACAGGTCTTGATTCCTTTTGTCCTTGTGCTGGTTTTTTTTTTCTTTTTTCCTTTCTCTTTTATTTTCTTTTTTCTTTTCCCACTGAACATCCCAAGCGTTTTCAGCCTCTGGCTCAAAGATCAGAGAGCTCTCCCAATCGTGAATGAACTGCTCGTTTTGCTTGCTTATGCGAGCATAATGTGGTGTCTTTGTAGTGGAGAGAAAAAAAAACCAACAACCAACCAACCACCCCACCACTTTTGGAAAATTGTGATTCAGGGTAGCCCAATGGGCTCTCCAGGGAGCCGCAGCAGAGTGGGGAAGGGATATATTTAGCTCACTGTGTGCTCAGGATTGCTTTGCCTTTGGCATTTGGGAGTCCTGTGCTGGGGCAAGGAGCGGTGGCCAGAAAGATTTCCCTCTCCCTCCTCCCCTTCCTCTCCTTTGAGCCGGGCTGGAAACCAGCACAGCCCAATTCAGATGGTTATTTAGATAGGGTACCTGCCCGAGTGCTTAATTCCACAGTTGTTACAGTAGCACCAGGGCCCTATTGAGTCTAGTGCTGAGTAATTGTAATTAACACCCAACCTCTGCGAGCCAGGTTTGTAGTCAGAGGTGGAAAATGTGTATATACTCCTTGGTAACTTTTCTTGCTCGCCTATTTAAGAAAAAAAAAAAAATGCTGGTGGCAAAATGAGGTTGTGGAAGTATCTTTCTGTTTTTTTGAAGGATATGTTGGTTATTGGGCTTGGGCGGTCCTGTAACCTTGGGAGGGTTTGTTGTGCCTCTCGAAAGCCTGCCCAGAATTGGTCAAATTATATTGTGAATATTAAAAGTGGTTTGAGAGTTGCTTCTAAAGAGTATGAAGAGCCTGGTGCATTTAGTGTATTCTGGTTGAAGTTCCTGCTTTGGGATCGATGGTTGTCGGAAATACGTACCACAAGTGGGTAGGGATAGTAGAGTAGCAGGAATATTTTTCTTCCCTCCCTTCCTCCCTGTTTCCACTTCTGCCTGCAGGAAGTAAGTCAGGAAGAGCTCTTGGATTGACTGACCCTTCTCAACGCTTATCACTCAGGAAATCTTTGCCTCAGGAGACAGCCAAGTGCCAATCACTCTTTTTAACAGACTCTTAGAATAAAATAAAGGGAACTCAAAAAGGCTAGGAGTGAATTTATCTTCAGTATCACCAGCTGAGTGTCATTCACTTTGCTGTCCTGCAAGCTTCATGTACTCTCTGGCCTTGGCTACATTTAACTATATTATTTGCTGTGTTTTTTTCCCCAAGTGTTTTTTTTTTCCCCCAAGACAAGGGATAAATCCCTGTGAGGTTCTTCTGAGTCTTCTGTGATCCACATATTTATCCCCTCTTTATCAAATGTTATCGCCTCTTCACCAGGTGATCTATAGCCAGTTTTGTGTTTCCCTCCCTGCCTTGTTTAGCCTGGAGGTGAAATTTGATGTGGTCTGGTGCTTTTTTACAGCTACTGTGTGACTTGGGTGCATCATCCTTAACTGATGGTGTTGGGTTTTATTTGCAATACATGTAGGGCATTTTATATATGCTTATATATGAGAGGGAACATCACATTTATAGATCAGATATTCAAAGGAAACGTTTAACAGCATCACGGTATCCCACTGAGTCGATGTGTTGGCATCTTCTGTGATTTGTCACTGTTCCTTTGTGGGTACAACAGTTGGTGTGTAGATCACTTTAGGAAGACACATCAGTGTAAATAGTTCTAAATTGGTAGTCTGCACTGGCTTTGCTGATCTCTGCTTTGGAGTGAACCTAGGGCTGGTGCTACCGGTGGATGGGTGAGACTGGCAGACCTCGCTGAAGAGCTGTGGGGGCTGAGAAGCCTCTTGTACTGGTAGAGCTGGACCTGACAGATAGGCCTGGTCTGGAGAAGACATCCTGCTCGCTTTGGAGAGCCACAGCCTGGCTGCCCGTGCTGTGGGTCGGTAGTGCCATATGGCAGCAGGTCCGTTGGGCTGACTGGTTCGGACCCACGACCATGTTTGAAGGTTGCCATGGAGTTGGAATGTTTGAGCTGTTGGCTTGGCTCTGCCAGAGACGGGTGTTGAGGACCCAGTGGTGGCTAAACTGACCAGCTGGCTTGCTGCTGCCCCAAAACTGGGGTCTTTTCTCCTCTGCAGCTTGTCTGTGCTACCAAACGTGGTGTACTTCCACTCTTCCTGGTTCCTGTAAAGGCTTGGTCCTGATTTACTTGCTAAGCCGGCAGAGACCTATTTTGCTGTTTGGGCTTGTCTTCTGAAGCGTTAACAAGTTCCAGTAGCTCATGGAGGAGTCCAATAGCCTAGTCAGTGCTGGCATAAGCATCAGGTGAGTACTGGGAACATGAGCTGTAGAGTGAGGATGGGTGGGAGAGAAGAGAGGGTGTCTCCCAGCTTGGCCTTTTGGTGGGAGGGAGCCAAGACATGGATGGACACCTGGGTGTCAGTTATCCGCAGGACATGTGAAGCTATGCCCAACAGCACATAAGGGTTAAGTGTATGTTTGCCGAGTGGATCAATAAATTTGGTTTCTGATATTATCCAGCACTGGGAATTTGTGCCGAGGACCTTCTCAAGCCTCCATGGGATGGTTTCACTGGTGCTGAGTATCTGCTGAGCTTGTGAAGCCCTGCAGAACGTTGCTGTTCAAATCTAAACAAGTTTGAATCCAAAAGGTTCAAAACAATTCTTAAAGCTAAGAGGAGCTCGGCCTGTGGGGGAGTCTTGGGTAATTAATCCTCCTTTATTCCCCTGGCTAAATTCAAATTCTGTCTATCAAAAGCCTGATTTTAAAGGCTGGGACATAATGGTCTCTGTTAGAGCCACTCTCTTGTCAGCTTTTGGTTCCAGAAATGTGTATTGGATCATTTTTTCAGCTTGTCTTGTCCCTTCTGAGAACACAGATGATCTTTGTACTGGTTGAGAGCTTATAAAACGTTTTTTTGCTGTTAGCAAAGATGATCCCCTATAAAATGAAGTCATATGTGAAATATTAAACGCTGAGGCAGGAGGCCTCGGGCACGTGGTAATTGCCTTGTAAACATAGATGCCTGATTGTAAAGGGTCTTATCGCTGCCATTCAGCTACTTATTTCTTGGAAAAAATGTGTTCTCCTTGGGAAGGGATGATTTCGTTTTCTTCCTCCTCAAGTCAGGAGCAGGCTCTTAATTAAAACAGAATTATAGCCTGAAGTATTTCTTAGAAACCAGGGGAGCATATTTGGCTGAGCCTTAGCAGATCTCGATTTTTATAGGAGTTTCTCACATCGAGGAAGTTACCAAGGGTCCAACTGCAGCTTTCTTGTTGTTCAGGGCTGTTTCTCTGCTGAATTTGGAGAGGGGTGGACTGGTTGAATTGTGGTTTTTGTGACAATCGATTATAGCTTATCCCCCAGTGATCGTTTAATTGGAAGTAGGTCTTGTTTGGGTGTTAACTTAGGGGCATTAAAGCAGGGTGTATTCCAAAAATAGCTTCTGAAAAGAGGACTTAAATCTCCAGTTCTGTACAGTGTAAGGCCTGACCTGACATACAATGTTGTTAATCCTTTATACTCTGTTGGCAGGTAGAAATGCTTCCTGATTGTCTCGGTGAGAGTTAGAAAGGATTACCTTATGGAATTAGCCTTTTCAGTTCTCTTTTTTTTTAATTTATTTATTCTATCAATGTAGAAGTAAAGACAAGCACGTATCCTTTTGCCTTGAGAACAGGTTGTTTATTAAAAAAGATTTATTTGCAACAGCCTTCAAAAGGACATAGCACTTCTCATCTGCATTTCTTCCCCTAATAGGGCAGGTGTGCGCATACCTGTACATGCAGATGTGTATGTCATCTGTCACTGGAGGATTCACCCTCTTTTCAGGTGACACAGTTCACATCTTGGGGAAAAAAAAAAGAATTATAGTGTCCAGGTAATGCTGTGGATAAAGGACATTAATTACAGCTATCGATGTGCAGAAAGGCTGTGTCCCTGTGTCCTTGAAATAAAGTTTGGGAGCCTGAGAAACAAAAAAGCTTCAGCGTGGGAGGAGGCCAGTAATTACTGTTCTGCCTTTAAACAAATCCTGCCAAAGCCGCCTGGCCTCGGTCTAGCCTGGGTGGTTATAATTTCTTCCAGCTATTGCTAATGAATCTGATATAAGCGTCTCCCTCTTCCGTGTGTCCCCGTGGAACACGGGACGCCAGCAGGCCTCAACCATAGCCTGGTGTTGTCACTTTGTGCCTTGACAGTAGAGGTTTGGAGGCCTCCAGATCCCATTCTTCTGTGGAGGTCGAGTCCCCGTCCCTGTAGGAGGCTCTGTGGGACAGTGGCCTGCTGAGCCCTGCCCGTGGAAACCGGCTGTCCACAGAGCTGCTGGAGTGTTGTCTCCTGAACTGATGTGGCAGTGTTTCCTAACAAATTCCCTTGGAAAAAAACCAAACCCTGACAGTCTGAAAATTCTCTAATGGAGAAGTTTCGTCACTTGCTCTAAGTAGACTGGGTTGCAAAGCGGTGTGGTTGAGCCGGGATGTCGGGAGCAGATGGCAGCAGATCATCACTGCGGACATGGTCAATGAGAAACTCTGCGGAGGGTGGCAGTTAGACATGGTGGGGTTTAGCGGGAGAGCACGGTGATGGAGGGCCATGGTGGACAAGAGGGGACTGGAAGGAAAGGACAGGCGGTGGCAGGGTGTAGTGAGATGGTTGTGCGTGGGGCTGTGCCTTTGGTTGTCAGGGGTAGGAGTGGGACAGGCAAGAGCGACCTGCCCTGGAAGGGTGGCAGCTCAACTCGATTTTCCAGCCCTGCCGAGAGGGAGCGATGCCGTTACCCCCCTCTCCTTCGAAACCAAGCTGGGGCCATGAAACCGTCAACCATCGGTGACAGCTCACCCTGAAAAATCCTCCATTTCTCTTACATCAGCCTCAGAAATTCTCACTCGCCGCTGTTTCTGTTTCCCCTGTGTGTGCTGCGCCCCGCCATTGTGAGGCCTTGCCACAGCCCCGGAGCGAGCGGCGGCCGCAAGATGGAGGAAGGGGGAGGGCTGTAAGATGGCGGCTGGGAGCCCGCCGGCTGGAGGCCTCTCCGGAGCCGGCTCCTGTGGCGCTCGGCTGCCGCCCTCTGCCCGTGCCGGCCCCCGCCTCCAGGCCTGCGCCGTACCTTTCTCAGACAGCTTGAGAAATCTATTTAAAAGTAAAAAAAATCTTATTTGCATGCTGTTAATTAGGCCTATGTGCCTGTGGATATACCTATGAATAGTAGCTGACTAGTGATCTCGTTTCTATACTGCACTGATTTCTGTAGAATTGTATGTAATTGTACCTCTGCTTTTGCCTTTTTTTTTGTCTCTGTATTATTTCTTTCTCGATTTGTGAAATTCCAGCCGAACCTCCGATGTATTTTGTTCCTTTTTTGTAGTTTTGTACCAAAGGAGAAATATTAAAAATCTGTTTTTTCGCCTGCAAAGTTTTCCTGACTCTTCTTTTCATGATGTTATACCTGCAGTATCCCTTAAATATTATGAAAGCATCCGGCTGCAGAGCAGGAGCTCACTTGGAAAGAGATATGCTCCCTGTTCAGAAAGTTTGCAGTTTTATTATTGTCCCACTGTGTTTTGGTTTGTGACAGAGTGGGATTTGCAAAGCTGCTTTACTGGCATGTATGTTATATGTTGTAATGAGTTCTCTGTTTTCTTTAATTGGGTTTTAAATGAAAAATCAATGTTGGGAGTGATTGGGCAAAGGTGTTTGAGTATTTTGGCCACCTAGAATAGTTTGACCTCTCTTTGTTTTGTTGAGGAGCCTGCAATTAAGTGGAAAATTCTTTATATTAACCCCTTTGAATGTAAAGGGAAGAAAAAAAAGAAGAAATACACGTATTTAATGTTCTGCTCCCCAGTTATTGGATACTTGGGAGGTGCAGTCTGCACACATTGGTGTAAGCCTTTAAACAGGAACTCTCAGCCACGGGCCTCTGTGAGCTCCTTTCTCATAATAATGATAATAATATATAATATCATGCATACAGTATTTGGTGCTGGCTCCTTTCAGAAATTGTGTGTCGGATTTTTGAACCTTGGCCTGTACTGGGGTGCTGTGGGGAGCCAAGCCAGAGCAGCTGCTTATCTTTAATACAGTGGGATGGTCTCTGGGTGCTCCAGCTCCCAATATACCATGTTCTTGCTCGCTCTGAATGAACCAGATCCTCCTTGGAGCACCGGTGCCAGTGGTATTAATGCTTCTTTTGATGTTACCACCACTTCTTTTGGTTTGGTTGATGGGCAGGAGACACTGCACAGTGATTTGGAGCCTGCAGTCTTGCCCGTGTGCTCAGTGCCTGTCCTGGGAAGGAATTGCATCTGCTTCAACCTGCCCTTTTGGGATCACACGGTTCACAATTGCATTTAGGCTATTCCATGCCTGTCGTTGTAGCTTTGGACATGGCTCAGGTTCGCTCGCTGCGTATTTCCAAGCTGTGACGGTACAGTTAAAATGTAATCTCTTCTTTCTCTACCATCAGTCGCTCAGCATCGGAAGAAGCCTCTGGCTCTGACTCTGCAAGCCAGTCTGAAAGCGAGCAGGGCAGCGAGCAGGGCAGCGAGTCAAACAGCAGCTCCGAGTCCTCTGAGAGTCAGTCTGAATCCGAAAGTGAATCAACGGGTTCAAAATCCCAGCAGACCCCTCCTGAAACCAAAGAAAAACCGGCCTCTAAGAAGGAAAGGATAGCAGATGTTAAAAAGGTATTGCCCCTGCCGCTCTGCAAAGCCGTGTTACCCCTGTTCCCACCACAAAAGGGCAGATGGCAGGACCTTAGCGAAGCTGTCTTCGACTTCCCTGCCACTTACACACTGACCACACAGCCCCTGGCCTCTGGTGTCCCCAAGTCACTTGTTGGCTGTCTGGTCTGTGTGCTTGTGCCCTGCTGGTGTCACCCTTGTGAGCAGGAGCTTATGTGTTTTTGATGGAACAACCTTTTGGGCAGTAGTGATGGGCTGACTGGTGCGAATGAGGGGCAAGTGCCAGTCATCAATACGTGACCCTGTCATTTCATCCTCTGTCTTTTCATTTCTTTTTTATAATTCTATAGTGTTCAAGGCCAGGCTGTATGGGGCTTTGACCAACCTGGTGTAATGGTAGGTGTCCCTGCCCATGGCCGGGGGGGTGGAAC
This sequence comes from Tringa tobata, assembly GCA_033628505.1. Classification (NCBI taxonomy): domain Eukaryota; kingdom Metazoa; phylum Chordata; class Aves; order Charadriiformes; family Scolopacidae; genus Tringa; species Tringa tobata. The sequence continues at coordinate 3,334,614 of JAHREE010000194.1, read as the reverse complement.
CGGATGAGCTTTAAGTCCTTTCCAACCCAAACCATTCTGTGATTCCTCTTGCCTGTCTGTCCTCTCCTTCAGAAGTAGTAAAGCTTCCCATGGGATATATGATCAGGAGAATGCTCGTCTAGGATTTGGGCCACTTCGGTTTGTTTCCATCACTGTCTTCCCTTTGAAAAAAGTAAAGGAGAAAAAAAAGAGGAGGAAAAAAAGCTTAACTTTTGTTATTTTTTTATGTCCAGAATAGTGGTTCTTTGTTGTGTTTTTTGTTTTTTTTTTTTTTTCTTTTTTTTTCTGCAGCTACCCAGGTCTCCCTAACAATTCCCCCTCAAATAGCTGGGTTTACCCTCTGATTGTTGCTGTGTGGGAGGCAGAGGGATCGCAGGTGTCCAATGCACGTGGTTGGTGTTGCATCTGCCCAGTGCCTTGGTCACCTGCTTTACTGGAGGGATGGAGGCATCCGAGTAACGCGGCGTAGCGTGGGGTGAGAAAGAGGAGCTCAAATACCCACTTGGAGACGGGAACTCGGAGGGAGGAAAATCAGGTTGGGGCAGGCATTTGGTTTTGTTCATTTGTGGTGTGTAACTGTCCTGTTCCTAGCTGTGAGTTTTATGGAGAAAGTTGCTATGTGTGTAAAGGCAGAGAAGGACAGTGCTTTCAGCCCGTACTCCCACCTACCTGCGAGGGAGGAGAGAAGGATTTATTTTTTTTTTAACCAGCTTCTCCCTCTCACAAACCTCTGGGCTGTCGGCTCCGATCACGGCTAAATCTCCCATGTTCAGACTGGCAAGGAAGAATGCATTTATAAGGCAGTTGTGGTAATGCAATATTCAAATTTCTGTTTCATTGCTGATAAGTGAGGACTGAAGGAAGTTTTCTCTTTCTCTGTGGTCTTCTAGGAGGATGTCCCTAACAATAAACATTAAAATTATCCTCTGAGGGAGCGCATCCATACACAAGGTGATAATTAACATGGATGAAACATGAAAAGGTCAGGGCACCCTCTAATAAGAAAGCCTCTCCCTTCTTTAATTTGTCTGTTAATGGGTGTTTTCCTTAGCTAGGTCTAACCTAGGCGTGTTGATACCTGTTCCCCTTGAATAACCAATGCAATTAATTATTATATTACTGTTTATTTTGTATTTCTGTCTAGATACACCCATGAAGGTGAGGTTAATTTGCATTAGGTGCTATTCAGATTTGTCATGGGAGCTGATCCCTCCTCCAAAAAGTCTGCCATTTAAAAGATGAAAAGACAAGTTCTTCAAACGGTTCGGGGAGTATTTTGAGTTTTCCTTTCGTGTGAATTTATCTCTCTACTCGCATGCCTAGCAGAGATACACCTTTGCAATCTGTCTGTTGTAGTGTTATCCCATTACTCCTTTAACAGTAGCAGAAAAATTGCTGGGCTGCAGCCTTGTGTTCATCAAGCTCTCAATCCCAAGTTGCCGCTGCACCTGGCAGTGTATTTTGGTTTCTTTTTCCTGCCAGCGACTTGCAGAGATATTTGAGGGCTGGAGGGAGAGAGGAGCAGGAGGAGAATGAATAGGTTTAGAATGCTGTAAGTGGATGAACTCTGCTGAGGGTGAGAGGGATTGTTGATGTAGGTGTTGGAGAGGCACGTTGGTGGCTTGTATTTGGCCTGTAAAGCTTTGGGTGTCCTGTGGCACCAACAGCTCTGCATTGATGTCCCTCAGGGCATCGCTTCTTGTCTTCCTCCTCTACTATCCATCCAGCAAGAACAAAAGCATGCTGTTGTATGCAGTGTGTTACACCACTTAGGGCCTGGTTACAGCAAATAGAGCACAGCTGTTCCCAGAAGTCAGCTCGGCACATCCACGTGTCCCCTGCGGCCAAACCGCATTCGCATCAGTGCACTGAGGAGAAGAACTAGTGGTCCTGCCACCTCACCTCCCCAAGGGACAGGGTGCCTCGGTCCATTTGCCACCCAGGCTGGGCCACAGAATTCACTTTTGAAGTTGCTGCTGGTGATGTCTCGTCACCGGGCTCACTGGGCGGCTGGTGGGGTTTTCCCTACAGAAAGGAATTGTGGTGGAAGCTCTTAGTGACAGTGGATTGTCCCTTTGTGTTGGTACATCTATTCGTTCCACGTGCAAGGTGTTGCCTCCTTACCTTCAGCTTTCCAAGGACTGGCTGTCTCAATGCCCTGTCCTTCAGCCTGAATAAACTGTAATTTGTACCCTGGTGGAAAGATGGACCTCTATAAAGAAAGTGCTGAGATAAAACACGTTGCTTTAGACTGCTATCAAAATACCCCAAAATAATCGTAATGCTTTTCAGCCAGTTTTTTAAAGAGTCCATCTACTGGTTGCTGATTCCATAATGGTTTTAAGTTGATTTCTTTAAAAAAGAAAACACATTTCCCATCAAACTTCTCTAAAATGTCAGAAATAATTGGGGTGAAGCAGGCCTTCTGATGGTCTGTTTATTTTGCAGATGTGGGAAGAATATCCTGATGTTTATGGGGTTAGGAGGTCAAACCGAAGCAGACAAGAGCCGTCGCGATTTAATATAAAAGATGAGGTAAGAAAATAAAAAATAAATAAAAAAAAAAAGATGAGGGACTACTGAACATATAAAACCAACCAAACCCAAAGAACAGAAGGCAGGTCTCGTCTGCGTTGCCTTGTAAATGCTGAGTCCTGGCCTGGAGTGTGGATGTTGGAGCTCACGGTTGAGGTCCTGGTCCTGCAGTTGGATCTGCTTGGAGACCTCTGGAGTCAGCGGGACACGGTGTGGGCTGAGATCCGCATATTCGGGTCTGGTTGCTGGAGTGGGGTGTAACGCAGGTCATGCTCGGCTGTAGGAACATCCTGGAGAGAATGAGTCTGTGTGAAAAAAAACCACAAAACCAAAACATAACACACATACAACCAGGAATAAAGGAAACTTCCCAGAAACACCTGACAACAACAAAACAGCCATTGTTGCCCATCCCGGAATGGATTGCGCTGATAAATGAGTGTGTGTGTGTGTTTTTTCAGCTTTATGAACCATTGCTTTTCTTTGGTTGAATATTGGGGAGTCTTTTATGCTTCAGCTGGAGGTGACAGTGGTCAGAGCCTGGCAGACAGACCTTCTGATTGTTTCTTTTGTCAGAACATTGTTTTTTTTCTGAAGATGTAGGAATTAGCTGCTGCCTTCGTTTACATCTAATGGGCTTTCTGCGTAGAGCTTGTCATCTGCAGGTCTTCAGGAGGGTTGAGTGGTTTCAGAGGAGAAGAAGGAAAACCAGGGGAAAGGCTTAGACTGAAAGGAGAGGAAAGAGCTAGGTGCAAAAACATGCAGTTGGGAACCTAAACATAGGAGTAGCCAGCTTTTCAGCAGAGCAGGAGCCCGGTGGTGCTCTCTGATGGTTTGTGCTTCGCCACCGAAATGTGCATTTGGATGCTGGAGAGGTCTGAGCCGTGTGGCAAGCGCGGGTCTCCAGCCTCCTTGCTCTGGTGCCACCCCCTCCAGGCTCTTGTGCTGGATGTCCCACCGTAGCAGCAGGTTAGGAAGGGGCTCGGGGGCACATCATTGACTTAGCTTTTGTTTTCCTTTTCAAGTTCTGCAAAGGCCAGGCTCGCTGGCCGCCTCTCTCTGTGCGATGCCCCGGCATGCACTGTGCTGGCGATGTCACACCCGCCACAGACCTCCGCTGCAGACCCCAGTGCCCTCTTAGGGGCTCAGGTAAGTCCCATCTTTTTTTGTTTTACAATATTACGTGGTTTTGCAAATGTTGTTTTCTTTTTTGATATCTTTATTTCCTACTACTTAAGGTACGATAAAGTTTTAAAAAAAAAAAAAAATCCGAGATGTAAAAACTTTGCTATACCACAAAATATTGTAAAAAACAAAAAAAAAAACCTCCACCCAACCACAAGTCCTCTGAATGACCTCATTGCCACCTTTGCGGAGCGGAAAGCCAAAATTAACAAAATTGGACCACCCCTTTCCCCTTCTCCCTCCCCAAAACACCGCTGTCTGGTCCCCGTAGGGCAACTCCCATCTGCAGCAGAGTCCGATGGAGGGTGTGACATGTCAGGAGCACAGTGCTGGGGCCTCGCAAAGAGCAGGAGGAGATGGAAAGTCTTGCTTTTGGAAGACCTAAACGCCAAGAGGGAGGAAATAGCGTAGCTGGAGCCTGCATGGTGCTGAGCTCTCCTTGCTGCTGCTGCAGCTGGCAGAGACCCAAGGCGCTTGACACCTCTTTTTACCTTTACAGGGTTAATCCTTGTCGCCAGTGACCCGCTCTTGTCGCTTGCTGCTTGGGACTTCCAGCACAGTGTCTAGGAGCTTTTTAATTGCCTTCTTCCCTAACGCTTCGTCTGCAGTGTTAGCAAACAGCATCGCCCAGGCGGCGTGGCAGGCTCAGAGCAAGAATCAGCCATCGCACCTCCCCGTGGGCTTCCCCTGCTCGGGGGAGATGGCGAGTAGGTACAGGCGGTTCAGTTTTTGGGGCACCATTCCATCTCTTGAGTCTGTTCTCTGAGACCAGCAGTTCGGGCAGGGTTATTTCAGTGTGACTGGTTGCCTTCTAGGGACTGCCCGGGGGCCACCAGGCACATGGTGTAGGTCTCGGAGCTGTAGTCCAAGAGGATGACAACTCGTGATCAGTGCCGAGGCGTGGGCTGAGAGATCAGGAAACGAAACAGCAGTTTTGCATAGGAGCACAGAGCTGCTCAGAGGAACAGAGCTGTCTCCAGGAATGAGAACCCACATGAGTTTTTTAGTAAAAACAGTACTCGCCTCTGCATTTTCTTTGCAGTTCATAAATCAGCTTCAGGTTTCAGTCAGGGGAAGTGAGACATGCAGAGCCAGGTGCCTTTTAGAGTGTTCTGGGGCAGTCGAGAAATTAATGTGCCAAAACTAGACATAATCTTCTTGCTATAATAAGGATGGTTTGAGATTGGAGTTAGTAAAAAGTGGTGCGGTGCATCTGTTTGGTGAGAGAGAGGCCACAAGTCACGCACCAGAGGTGTTCCTAAAATACAGCTGGGTTTATTATTGAAAAAAAAAAAAATTCTGCTCCTTTGCATTTTCATTAATGCTCTGCCACATGTCTTGTGGAAAGTTGAAATGCTGCTGGTATCACTGTGAGAGAGAAGTTCAGCAGACATAAGAAAACAAACCTGGCGAGCTGAGGTTCTCCAGCTTTTCTGGAGCACTAGACCTCAGGCTTAAGCCTGAAATGAGCAAATCCTCACTTCGACTTTAGTTTGAAATATTTCTTGCCTCTAAGCAAGTCTTCACCTCTCCTAGTAGGCAGCATGAACTCAAGAGGCTCTCCTGGACCATGCCAGTGGCCTCAAGTCTCTGTTTCTCCTGCCCTGGGCTAGCAGTGAGGTTGCTGGTGGGCAATCTATAGGACCAGAACTTTAAAGCTGCTGCTGCGTTGCCCTATTTGGTGCTACATATGGAGCATTGTTATGTTTCATACAGCTCTGCTCCACAGCAAAACACAGCATCATTAATCTAGAAGAAGTGCGCGCATTTGAAGTGCTGGGAGAGAGAAAGAGTAAATTGGATGGGAGGCATCGGTGAGTCTTGGAGAGGGAAGGCTGATCCCTTCAGCTGGAGGTGGGGAAAGCAAATTTTAAGAGGCCAGTTCAGTCCAGTTAGAAGTAGTGGTGCCAGAATAAGTTGGGCATATTTTATAATGTTTGGTAGGGGAAAGAGGAACTAGGGAAGGCAAATCATCTTCTTCCTTGGCAGCAGCACCCCAGGGGGGCAGCCTGAGCCCAGCAGAATTTTGCCAGCTCTGATACGAAACCTCTGAGAGGGAGGAGTGAGCACCTGGCATCTCGTGCTGGGCTGACAAAGACCTTGGTGGGGACTGGAGGTGGATTTTGTCAGCTTAGGTTGTGTCATTCAGGGAGGTGACGTTATTAACACTCAAGTTGCATGTGATTTCCCAACCAGTCTGCTTCCTGGTGGCAGTGGGTGGCAGGCTGGGGTGCAGACGGGACCTGGGGTGCGTGCTCCGGACCTGGCATGGTCCCAGCTTTCTGGTTATCATCTGTGCTTCCTTCACCAGGGAGTTTACCACCAGCCAGAGCCCGTGGGTTGATACTGATAAGGGGGTGATACAAGCACCAGCTCTGTTTGTGCTGCAGAGTCCAGGGCAGAGGTGCAAATCTCACCCTTGGGCTGGTTTGAGCAAGCCAGCGTGGATTTATTTATGGCTAAAATGGTAGAAGGCAGGTTTCAGCCAGGGGCTGGAGCCTGGGGCCACAGGAGGAGCTGGTGAGGAGGACACAGGTGTTGGTGGTAGGCGACGGAGCGGGGATGGAGAAGCTGAGTCAGCGGTGGCTGTTCGGGGCTGGTGGCACCGGGGCAGGGAGGATGTGGGAGCACAAGGCAGGCAGATGACTCAGGCTGGGGACTGGCTGTGTCAGAGGAGACAGAGCTGGGCTTGACGCGCATCCAAAAAAGACAATGGTGTCTTTGAAAAAAAATGTAACAGAAGGCGGCTGAATTGCAGTCACAAGTTAAATTTTTCAAGGCAGAAGGAGGTGAGGAAAAGACGAGTCGTTAAGAGATGAGATGAGCGTTGGCTTTGTAGAGACAGAGCAGGGGAAGACTAGGGGTGTTAGGAGAGTGGACACTAGAAACTGGAAAAACGGGATTTTGGCAAAGAAGTAGAGTTAGTTTCAAAGAGCCAAAGGTTGTATTTGGTTTTCTCCAAATCTGATCTTCTCTGACGCAGAGCAGGAGACAAATCCACCTCTCTCTACTTGCTGCTTGCCAAAAGGCAGCAAAAAGTAAACGTGCGTTGAGGGACAGCTCTCAAAAAACATGCCAAAATTGGAATGGCAAAGCAGCACACTTCAGAAAATGGAGGAGAGATTAAAAGAGAAAAAGGAAAATGAGGACTTTTAAACTCAGCTGTGTTGCAATTGAAATCTGTGGAATGCTTGGCTGATGTTGCAAGGGTAGGTAGGGCTCTCCGTGGTGTTTGCCAGTCACTTGCTTCCTGGATGCCTGGTCTATGAGACAGGGCTTTCATGTAGGGCTGTGAAACAGGTGGATGAACAGACTTTCATAGTAAGATCTGGTGCAAAAGGTGTTATTGTGTCACGTGTGAGTCTGACACCAAGCCACAGCAAAATTCAGCAAAGCTCTTGGTCTAACATGGCATCCTGTATTTCACTATATTTTAGTGGAAATACTGATGCAGGCGAGAAGGTAATTTTTGTTGCTGGAAGGGAAGCTGTAGAATGAAAATAAAGGATGCAGAAAGAAAGCAGAGGGGTGGGTCACAGCTGTCCAGAGCCTCGGCTTTTTCATGTTGCAGCTCACCCCATTTTACAAGATTCTTGTGTGAACAGCTCTTGGTTGTAGCTTTGCCATCTCTATCCGGGAGGGTGGTGGGTGTACCAGGAGATGCAAACTGAGGTACCCGTGGTGATGGATAGGCATTACCAGGAGCTGAAGCTGAATACTGTGGCAAAAAGCAGTATGAAGTGGAAGATTTCCAGTAAGTGTGTAGAGCAAGCAGTCTCGAAAGCTACTTCTGTCATTTTAGTACTCCTCTGGAAATCTCACATTGGTTTCTTCAGTTTTCTCCTGCCCATATTGTGTTTTCTGGGGCAAGTGTATAAGGTGAAGTCATCTGTTCATTGAGGGGTGTTATTTGTGTGGTAATCTGGTTCTATGGTTGACTACTTTTTATGAAAATGGAGTTGTGTACAACCAGCCTAAAGGTTTTTTATTTTAGCTATCTTGATCTGTAGGACTTAATGACGCCCACTATTAAAATATTATAGCAAGTAGTTAGAATATCTCTAGATATATTTAGCCAGAGAGACTTCACTGGTGGAGACTGGAGGGTTAGGAGGAAGGAAGGCAGCAGGACATGGCTCTGACCCAGTCTGATCCTCAGCAACTTTTCTGTGGAAGAGATACACAAACAGGAAAGCAAGGACACTCTTATGATGAGAATATTGTCTTTTTATAAGAATTTCCTTCCTTATAGGAAGTTTCCCTTATGAAAGCGGAGATCGTAATGCATATCTGTGGCTGCAAAAGTTTCTGCAATCGGAGAAACTAAGCCTGAACGCCCCCAAATATTGCAGGATTCTTGCTGAAAATGACAAGTATGGGCGTACATTCAGCCGCTGCTCTTTCAGTGAGAAGCCATGTAAAACAGCTGAGCCTTGGCACTGCAGCAGGACCTGAAAATGCTGCCCAGGAAACACCAAGTCACGCTGCTGCCGGGTTCTTGGCCATCAGACAAAGTGATACTCACCTTGCAGCAGAGGCAGAGGTGGCAGCAGCCGAGCTCTCTCTAATTTCTCCTCCAGCGCTTGGGCAGTGTGAGGTTTGGTGGGTTAAATTCAGCCTGTGGTTCTGTAATCCATGGGGTGTTGGACACACTGCAGGTCCGGCCACTGCCACCTCCGAGACATCATCTGCCAGGTATTGGAGGTGGATGCTGAGGGGTCGCAGCCTTGTGCATCCTGAGCTCTCAGGCACTCCAGATGTTGTGGTAGATCTCTTCAGCCTTTCTGCAGAGACTTACCTTCTTCATGTGGCTTCAACCCTGCAGCCGAGGTGGTGTGGAGGGAACGGTGCCGGGGAGATGCTCTTTTGCAGCCCTTGTGGCACCAAAGCGTCCTTCAAGGGCCAGAGCCACCCGGCTGTGCCCAAACTCGGACCACGTGCATGCCTTTCAGTTGCAGCCTTGAGGAGATGGTCCAGGGTGAAGTCTACAACCTGATTTTCTTTCTTTTCAATTAAAGGCAAGTAGCGAATCTGAAAATGAGAGCCCAAAAAGAAGAGGCCAGAAGCAAATGAAAAAACCGTAAGTTTCTAGGGAAAAGGGTTTTGAATGGTGGTACTTTGTCTTGTATTATTTTTCAGAATAGTAGTATTGGATTTTTTGGGAGGCATTATTGACATGGAGAACTTGTAAAATAAATTATTTAATATTTCTAGTAATAATAGTTTGGATGCCTGAAACTGAAGTAAGAATAAGGATCTGCTCATGGGTACAATTTCCCAACTTTTTGTTTATATTTTTCCACTTTGCCCGTGACAGAATGTGAACAAATCAGGTTCGCTTTCTGTTGTCAGTCTTTCACTTCTCTGTCAGGTTACTTGCTCTCCTTCAGAGATATTTAAAATAGTTTAATACCCCATAGTTTAATCAAATCACCTTTTTGATTAATAGACAATAAAATGGCAAATTATTATCCTCTTTATTTTTATAACCCTCTGCTAAAACAAAAGAACTTCCATTAAAAGGATATTTTGGGTGTCTGGTCACCATAACTGAGTTCACTTACTGTCACAGTCATGTTTTACTGCCTTTTTCCATCTAATAAGTACGTTTTAGTTTTTCCAAACACTGAAGCGAACTGAAAGGAAATACAAGCTGCCTGCTGGAGAAAACTTAAACACAGCCACATGATCTTTCTTAAACACAGCCCTTTCTCCTGTTTCTTGTCTTTTAGTTTTTCATTTAGTTGTATACATCAGCGCAGGAGGGAATGTAATAAAGTGCAGGGAGGACTGTGGTAGTATGGACCTCTCCTGGGCAAGGGGAATAATCCCCGTGGACTCTCCCTGTTCCCTTAGATGAGGGGCTCCTTCAGAGGGCATTTTGGAGCTGCAGCTTTGCTCTGGTTTCCCACAGAGAACGTGCTTCCTTCCACTAATGGTACAGTGTGATTTGGCTTCACACTTGGAAACTTTAATTGCCTGAATTTAGATGGCAGGAGACTTCTTGCTCCGGTTTCTGGGCTACAAGGAGATCATGTAACTGTGCATCTTGTGGCTCATACTCCATTAAATGAAAGTGAGCACTTCTCTTAAGGTTTTTCCAGTTCATTCCAGAAATGGAGAAGTTGAAAATTAAAATAAACAAATGTAAGCACTTACCTACCCAGTAGTAAGAAGTACAGCTCTGCCACGAGCACTGATGTAGTATGTGTTAAGAGACAACCTCACTCAAGATACATTGCCCCTGTGTGAGTTAAAACCTGCTGACTGAGGCCTCTTCCTAAGGGCAGAGGATCACACCATAAACCCCCCATACATTGCACTAAACAACTAAGAGCACGGTTTTGAACTTTTTTATCATAATTATGCCCTGGTGGTATTAACCTAGATGGCTTGGATGTCTGCTCAGCCAAATATTTGTGTTGAAATATTACCCTTCATGACCTACATTTCTGACCGTAGAAATAAATGGAAAAGAGAGGTCTCTGGTGAGGAAGAGGATGAAGATGGAGGGGAGCAAGGCACCAGTGGAGAGAGTGAGCCTGAACCGAAGAAAGTTAAAGCAAGAAGACCTGGCCAAAGGAGGTAAGGAGTGGTTGGTTCAGTGTTGTATCTTTTTCTACCTATGTCTTCTCTGCCTCTGTTGGATGGAGAGGTTATCTCTAGTTATCGCTAAAGAATGTTTGGTGGTTGGTTTTTTTTTCTGCAATATTACCCTTGTTTATCACCTGGTAAACCTAGGACCTAGATACTCTCTCATCTACCCATTTCATGCTCCAGTGAGTGCTGCAGTGGTTTCCATGGTAGTTAAAGCAAACTAAATCCCTAGGAGTCTAATATTTGAAATTCATGGGTTTTAAGGTCATTTCTAAAATGGATGTTTACATAAAACACACTGTATTATGGCTTTCTATTAATTCTTATTTTAGAACAGTGGCCAAAACCAGTGTTAAAAAGCCTCACAAACCCCAGCGTGGGAAGAAGAGAAAGAGACCGGACTCATCTGAAGATGACGATGATGACGAAGATGATGAGACCCCCAAGAGACAAACTCGACGAAGAGCAGCCAAAAATGTCAGGTATGAAGAAGTGTGGGATTGTTTGATGGTGAGAGCTGACTGGCTGGGAAGGAGGGGACACCAGAGGGCTCTGACTTCCCGTGTGATCCTGCAGGGAGACTGTTCTCTGCCCTGCAGATACCCATTGCCAAGATTAGGTTCTTTTGACAGGTTTATGAGCAAATATATGACTTTTCTTTACCTTGTTTTGCCATCGGTAAGGGAGGGAATATTTACCAGTCCCTCCTAGAGAAATGTGAGGAGGTTAGCATAATGTTTCTAAAGCACTCTCAGATGAGATTAAGAATTACAAATAATAGATTAAAATGAGCTGTGCTAGACCAGACCAATTGAGAGTGGCTGATAGGTAATGCCTTGGGACAGAGCGTTAAGACGTGGTGGAGGTAAAGCATTACCCGTTCCCCAATATCTCTTCTCACCTTTTGGCAGTCCTAATAAGGAACTTGCAAAGAGCCACCTGAAGAATATTTTTTGATGGTTAAACATTCATCAAAGATGAGAAGTGTAGTTCTCATCTAGGGCAGTGTAGGCACCCATGCAGCATTTTGGTGCTCTGCAACCTCCATTGTTAAACCTAAAATAATCTTTCACCGGATAGAGGAGACTTTCTGTGTTGATGGCCTTGCTTCTGCTGCAGGGATTGTACCACTACCTTGTGAAGCATCCGGTGTTGACCATGGTCAGAAAAACTATATGGATGAGATAGAGTATTAGTCTAATAAAGTGTGGATATCTGAGTGTCATGGGGAAAAATGCTGAATGGCTAACTTAAGAAATGCCTGTGCTGAACATGCACTGAACCAGAGGACGGATGCTGGAGACTGCTTGCTCCAGTCTATGCCATTCTGTGTGTTTCTGGACTGGGAAGGGTCAGGGACTTTTTATCAGTTTGGTTTTGATCTTGTTCAGTTACAAAGAGGATGATGATTTTGAGACGGACTCTGATGACCTGATAGAGATGACTGGGGAAGGAGCTGATGAACAACAAGATAACAGTGAAACTATCGAGAAAGTCTTGGACATCAGGCTTGGAAAAAAAGGAGGTGCGTAGTTCTGGAAAAAGCCTTTATTTCTGATGTCAATCACGTACACTCACAGTTTCTCCTGAGCTGGTGCAATGCCTTTGCAACTTCAAAGCGGGGCCAAGGGTTGTTTCAGTGTCTTCACCCTTTCCTCTGTGCCTCTTAATTTATGTCTTCTAGCAGCTTTTGTAAAATCTGGTATTGAAAAACGTAAAATGTCAAGTTTATGTGCTTGGCAGCTTTCATTCAGCGTGCACACATTTTAAAGATGCGGTCATTGTCCTGTAATTCTTGCTTTTCTCTTCTTTGAAATATAAAATAGAACTTCCAGTAGAGTCAGTTTTCATAGCTCCGTTGACAAAGCCATAACGAAGATAAAGCCGATGTTTTGTTCTCATAGCCTTACAAAAGTGGTTTTGTAAAACTGAATGGTCGTGAACGTTTTCAAGAGACCTTTGAATTATACTTAAAGAAAAGGCATTTATGACAGAGATTTGAAAAGATTCTGTTGTGTGGAAAACTTTTGTGTGCCTGTCTTACTGGGTCGCAGAATCTGTAGGATGTTCTTTGTGCTGTCACAAAAGATGTATTAGAAAAATAACTTTCTACTCTAGTGCAGCTCATGTCCAGTGCTTGATAACAAAGGTACTGACCACAGCCTGATTTTTTTTGCAGCCACTGGTGCTTCCACCACAGTGTATGCAACTGAAGCCAATGGCAACCCCAGCGCGGACTTTGATCCGGAAAAGGATGAGGGAGAAGTTCAGTACCTGATCAAATGGAAAGGCTGGTCCTACATCCATAGCACGTGGGAGAGTGAAGAGTCCCTGCAGCAGCAGAAAGTGAAGGGCCTGAAAAAGCTAGAAAACTTCAAGAAAAAAGAAGAGGAGATCAAGCAATGGTATGCTTTACTTCAACCAGTGATTTGGCCTTGGGCAAATCTTTTTTAGCTAAAGGCTTGCAGAATCAGGACTGACAGCGTTTGATTTCTTCTTGCAAAGCATGTTGCATCCAAAGCAACTGTTTCCAGTGCACAACACTCACATCTCTCTTTGTCTACTGATGAATGTCCCCCCCATAGAGGTGATGTCTGTGGCTGTGGTGTGGGAAGAGAGAGGAAGAGGCATGAAATCCACAATATTGGCACTTCCCTGTCTTAAGAATTGGGTAGCTGACAACAAATAAACAGTGCATAGATTCACTTGGCCCAGGAGGTGACATGAGGGCTTGCAGCCTTATTAACCCTTTTTAATTTTGGGCTTGCCTGTATGCAAGGTTTTGTATCAGTTTATGTCCGACCTCCCCAGGAACTCTAAGGGGAGTTACAGTTTGTTTCCAGAGTGATACAGGTGGAGTAGCAGCTTCCATCTCTGTTTGATTCTGGTTTTGAGCCTGATTCTTGCAGCAGAATAAGGCATCATTTAACAGGGAGACAGTATGAACATCTATGACATTTGCTTCTTTGTAATGAGTTATAATTATAGGAAGCTTTACGAAAAATGTCATGTAAGCAGTAATCTGCTTCAGTGACTTGTCTAAATGACAAAGCCATATAGGAAAGTAGAATTTTTCTATGTGTGGCCTGTATGAGCATTATGATGGAAGCATTAGAGTGGTTTTTTGTTTTGGTTTTTTTTTACATCTAGGCTGGGCAAGGTATCACCTGAAGATATAGAATATTTCAACTGCCAACAAGAGCTAGCTTCAGAGCTGAACAAACAGTATCAAATAGTGGAGAGAGTAATTGGTAAGTGAACACAACACTTTCATTAAGATGTGGGGACTTTAATCTCTAGTGACAGCAAAATGAGTGTATGATGCTTTCTTCTTCCCTGTCCTCCAGTATCTCTGGAGAAAAAAACACCCTGGTGTTTTGTGTATTTCAGTGTGGGAAATTGAGGGATTTGAGCAGCAGAAATCCAGGTTTGCAGATTTGTATTTACAATCAGTACAAGTCAATCGCTCTCCTTGCCTGGAGTGTGGGATGATGCACTAGTTGCCAAGGGAGTTTGAAGTTGCTGCTGCTGAAGTCCTTTGACTTCAGCCCTTTGGATGCAAGGTGTTTGTGAAGACCTCTTGGCTTTTGTGAAGACCTCTTTCTGTGACGTGGTTGAGGATGTGGTTAGGCTGCAAGGCAGCTTGGGGGTTAGATTTTGATGCTTAATTATTAAAAATAAGAACAAAAACGGGACTGACTTAGCACTTCACTAATATCATAGTCATATCAGTTAGAGGCGCCGGCTTCCAGTCGCTTTGGGAATTGGCTTGGAGAGCTGTTTAATTTATTTCCATACAATTCCTATAAAAAGAGTGGGGTGTGTGGCAGTGAGAGCCTGCCCTCCCTGCTCCCTCTGCTGGCTGCCTGCACTCCAAACCCTCCTTTCCCTTCTCTCTCCAAACACAGCTGTGAAGACCAGTAAGTCTGCGACAGGACATTCCGATTTCCCAGGTAAAGGAGCATTTTTTTGGTCCCTCTGAACTTTTCCTACTCGCCGTGACCCGTCTGTGGTTGTATGGGTGGTTCTGACTGCCCCCATGAACCACACTTGTGGTTCAGCCACAGAACCACAGTTGCTGAGGTTTGGCCTTTGTGGGTTGTTTTTTTTTTGCGTATTTTGCAGCAAACAGTCGGAAAACATCCTCGAATGACCCCGAATACCTGTGTAAGTGGATGGGGCTGCCCTATGCTGAGTGCAGCTGGGAAGATGAGGCTCTGATAAGCAAGAAATTCCAGCACTGCATCGACAGCTTCAACAATCGTAACAACTCCAAAACGATTCCCACCCGGGACTGCAAGGTTTGCCTCCTTCTCTTCTCTCCTCTTTCTTCAGGCTGGGTCATGACGCAAACACTGAGAATGTGAAGTTTTTTTAGGGTAAATTAAATTTCAGATAACGTTTTCCCATCCTCCCACCAGTGTTTGAATTGTTGTTTGCTGTTCTTGTGTTGTACTGGAGGCAGAGTTGTGAACCCCCTTTTGGTTTCATTTACTCTGTGCACAGTGAGAATGTTGTGTCCCCCTGGGGAGGCTTAATTAATCTCACAAAGTCCTTCTTCCTCAGAAGGAGCTGCTGCAGAAATGCAAAGTTTTAATAGCAGTTGGATGAAAAACCAGTGCACCTGGGAAAAGAGAAAACCTGCAAGATGCTGATAGAGTGGAGGAGAGGGACAGAGACAATGGGGGGAAAAAAACAAGAGGACAAAACAGAAAGTGGAGCTTGTTCCATCTAATGTCCATTATGTGCAACTTACTGCACTCTTGTGGGGACTCACAGCTCTGGTCATCAGAAGCAGAGGACAGCAGGCAAAAATCAAGGCTGCGGAGTGGTTATCTGGATTGCAGACATAAACCCTGGCTAGGAAAATGTGGACGGACTTTAACCAACGAACAGATACCTACTTGTTTCTGAATTTTCAACCCTACTTTGTCTTTTTCTTCAGCGAGCTCACAGCATCTTCTTTTTCAGGTGTTGAAGCAGAGGCCGAGGTTTGTTGCCTTGAAGAAACAGCCTTCTTACATTGGTGGTGAGAACCTGGAGCTGCGAGATTACCAGCTGGAGGGCCTCAACTGGCTCGCTCACTCCTGGTGCAAGTACGTATCGATGCTGTGTGATTCTCTGGTTACCGCTGCGAGTGAGCCACGTTCGTTTTACGTCTCCTGATTTTTGTCCCAGTAGGATTTGGCCCTCTTGTTTTCATTGAGGTCTTTACCCGACCTGCTTCTGCAGCTTGAAGGGATTTCAAATGTTACCATGCCCAGCTGCAGTGCAGACACCGCAGGCAGGAACTGTCTAGAGGATGAACTTAAGAAACCTTGTGCGAAAACAAAAAGCATTTTCCCTGTCTGGGCCTGTTCACATGCTGGACTTGGCTGTTGTGTGAGCCTGCTACATCTCAGCCCTAATTTTCCATTGCTCTAACTCAAAAAAAAAAAAAAAAAAAAAAGGGTTTCTGGCTCGGCACGCTTACACACTCGTTGAAGTGTTTGAGAAATGGCCTTCTAAAATTAGGCCACTGACTCCCCTCTCCCTTTGCCTTTGTCCTTGCTTGCCAGTTTGGAGTGACCGTAGTCCATTCCTTTTTGCAAGTTATTGTGCCATGTACAGTCTGAATGTCCCTGGGGTCCACGTGGAAGTGTTCAGATAAATGTTTTTGCACTGCCTCCTTTCTGTCCCTGCCATGGATTGCTGGTTGTGCTGGTGGACAGTCAGTTAGCAGTGGCAGCAACATGCATTTAGACAGGATTTATGTTTCTTCTCTTCTTTCTCAGGAACAACAGCGTGATCCTGGCTGATGAAATGGGCCTGGGCAAGACGATCCAGACAATATCATTCCTGTCGTACCTCTTCCACCAGCACCAGCTGTACGGCCCTTTCCTGGTGGTGGTGCCCCTGTCCACTCTCACCTCCTGGCAGAGAGAGTTTGAAGTGTGGGCACCCGAGATAAACGTGGTGGTTTACATCGGGGACCTCATGAGCAGGAACATGGTGTGTCATAGGAAAGCAAAGGCTGTGGGGTTGGGTAGAAACACTGGGTGCAAAGCAGCAACCTCTCTTCTGGAGGGGCTGATGGACAGCAGTGACAGTACTGCAGGCAACCAGAGCTGAACACTTGGGTATAATTCACTGCTGCAGGGACTTTTCTGTCTTATTGCCCCTCTTAGAGTGAGCACAGAAGTTCTGGCTTCCCTCAGAGGGTCTGGAAACCACCACTGGTATAGTGGTGTGAAAGTGCTTGCCTCCAATATTCTGGAATTATTCAGGTGGTGAAGCACACAAATGTTGTGACTGGTGGTGTCAATATTGAGATGATGCATTCACTTGGCAGATGAGTGTAAGGTCACAACAGCAGGTTGTTTGATCTTATTTTGGTACTTGTGCAAGGGCAGTTGAACCATCTGTGCACTAAAACAAGCTGCTCCTTGGACATCCTGAGCTCATTGAATAACACCTTGAACAAGAGGGGTTTGGACTTGGTTGGAGTCTCTGGCTGTATCTACAGCAAAATAATGATTGTTAACTCTTTCCTTTTGATAACATTGGTTGAAGTTAACATTCATTTCCTCTCACAGATACGTGAATATGAGTGGATCCACTCTCAGTCTAAAAGGTTGAAATTCAATGCGCTTATCACAACATACGAGATCCTCCTCAAGGATAAAGTGAGTAATGGTTCAAGGATGTTTTTATTTAGACTTTCTCTTGCTTGCAAGGGGGGGATCCAGCCCCCAACTGGTGGGTTTCACCTCTCTCCTCTGTGGTGATGGGGAACCTATAGCTACTATTTGCTTTTTCTTGCCAGTAATGCAGAGAGAATGTGAGACACTGGTGTATGTAATGTTTTCGCTCTTGTACTGCACAGTTGTGTTATTCTTTTTACTTGTTACACATCAGGCAGGGCAGGAGGTGGATTTTGCCTGGTCTAATTAGGCTAGTTAAGAGGATGAAAAATGGCACTGAACCGCTAGCCACGGTGTTAACAATATCTGGATTTTTACACTAAGGAGAAATCTGTCTGCAGGGCTTATCATCCCTCTTAGTGCATCACTGAGCCCGAGCAGAAAACAAAAAAGCTTAATACTAATGCAAAAAAAAAAAAAAATTAAAATCGTAACTCTGGGGTTAGCTTAACTTTATAGGCTTGTTCACCTGCTCTCCTGCTCCCGTGGGGCTGGTGCTACAGCAGGGCCCCAGGGGCATGAGAAAAGGAGGAGCAGGGGGCTGGGGGAGGACTGTGCTTTCTGGGTAAAGCAAAGGTGGATTTAAAACAGGTGTACTTGCTGAAAGGCTGTTCAGGTATGGCAGGAGTGCTATACAGCATGGCTAGTTTTCACCTTTCCTTTCTGGGGAGGCAGAACTGGTCTAGGGCTGGGGCACGACACCCTGGAAAGCACAAGCTTTTTTCTTCTTTTCCTCCAGGCTGTTTTGGGAAGTATTAACTGGGCCTTTCTGGGCGTGGATGAAGCCCATCGGTTGAAAAATGACGACTCTTTGCTGTACAAAACTTTGATTGATTTCAAGTCCAACCACAGGCTGCTGATCACTGGCACCCCGCTTCAAAATTCACTCAAGGAGCTCTGGTCCCTGCTGCATTTCATCATGCCAGAGAAGTAAGTCTCCTTTTGGTCCTTCAAAAAATATCTCTGTGTCTGTTCTTGGCTCGAGGTAGCACAGAATGGAAGAAATCCCTGAATTAAATCTCTGAATTAAACTCAGTGGAGATAGAGCAATGAAAGCAGAACAAAGTTTGGTGGGGGAAAATCAGAGGTTAAATGACTAACACAAGGAGTATTTCTGGCAGCAAATTGAATGAGGAAACCTAAACATGTCTTTCAAATCTGTCTGCTGTCTTAGAGCCGTCTCTAAAAAGCTAAACTTGTTTTAAGCTCAACCATTTCTGAGGTTTCCAGTGCATAATGCTTCAGCCACCCTCACCAACCACTTGATGGCATTCTCTAGGAGTATTGCTCAAGGATGGTGCTGTTTAGCTGGTTGTTCGTGTGTCTGCATTATAACAAATGTTTTATTTTCTTTAAAACAAAATGGGCCAAGACAAGTAAGCCCCCAAACTCAGCAAAATTATGTTTGTTGGCAAAAAGAGCTGTCCCCTAAATTCTTTTTGCTGCATCACAGAAAGAGCGAAGGAAAGATTTGAGGTCTCCCAAGTGGAGGAGAAGAGCAGATCTCTGTGTTTCAAAGGAGCAGCTGGGAGGAAGCAGCAATCCAAAAAACCCTTTAGAGCAGTGTTAAACACAATCAAAGCCCTGCCTAGGGGAGGGCACTGTGGGAGCTTCAGAAACTGATGCCAGGTAAAACCCCAGCAGGAGACAGCAGAGCAGAATACTGGAAAACTTGGGATTTTGGGTCCTGGCAATCAGTGTGGAGCTCAAAGATAAGATGTTAGGAAGGTACCTTAGCCCAGAGAGCTTCTAACATTCCCATAGTCTGTTTAGTTGGCCAGGGCAGAGCGAACCTTTTGTCCTCCACTGTATCTCCCTCAAATTGACAATCTCCTGTCTTGTTGTGCAGCGGGACGTATCCAGTAGATGATGTTTGGTGTGATAAGAGGTATTCTGAACCCTATCTGCTCCTCATTTCTGTTGCTAGATTTGAATTCTGGGAGGATTTTGAAGAGGATCACGGAAAAGGTAGAGAAAATGGATACCAGAGCCTTCACAAAGTCCTGGAGCCATTTCTCCTGCGTAGAGTGAAGAAGGATGTGGAGAAATCTTTGCCAGCCAAAGTGGAGCAGATCCTCCGTGTGGAAATGTCTGCTTTGCAGAAACAGTATTACAAGTGAGTCATTTATGAAGTTACCGGGAGTGCCAGTAGAAATGGGCACATCTTTCTCTGTGCCTTGGGAATGTTTCAGTATACTGTGTTCTTCAGAATGTAGTGTGACAGCCATCATCTGTAGCAGCAGGGGCTTCATGGTAGGAATCTTTGGTAGGCTCTGGTGGTATCTTTTCCTCTGTGATAGTCTGGAGAGGCTCTTTTAGCGTGATGCAGTTCAGCTGGGCAGTTTTGCAGGACTGGGGCAATGTGGTTTTTTGGGTAATGTGTGAGTAAAGCACCCCACAAAATTGTGGTGCAGTTTAATGTTAAACTGTAATAATATCAAGAGGAAAGTAACATCAGGTTTTCTAGTGAGGAAACAGCGGTATGCCATAGAAGAAGTGAAGAGAGAGGGAGGGAAGGAGGGAGAGAAGCAGACTGATGCCTGAACAAGTTGTCCCTGAAGTTTTTATTCCTCCCAGGCTCCAGCGTGCCCGGCCTGCACTGTGAAATGGTCTGGACTTTTTGTTTTCCTGTTTGCAGGTGGATTTTGACAAGAAACTACAAAGCTCTTTCAAAGGGAACAAGAGGGAGCACATCTGGTTTCCTGAACATTGTGATGGAGTTGAAAAAATGCTGCAACCACTGCTACCTTATCAAACCTCCCGAGGAGAACGAGAGAGAGAATGGCCTTGAGACCCTGCAGGTGGGCAGGGGCTTTGGTTACCACCTTTTTTCCTCTACTTTCCTCTTTCTTCTGTCCTCGCACCAAGATAAGACCTGGTGAGGTTTCTCCATGGGAGATAGTCCTCACAGCTAAGCCACTTGAATCTCCAGCCCTCTGCTTCCACTACAGGCAATGCTTTGTGGCCCCCTAGAGTGGGAGTGCATGCAATATGAGATCTGTCTTGGATGATTCATTTTGTGTGTGGCCTCTGCTCTGTAAATCCAGATGATTTGATGAGAGACATACAGGAGAAGCATGACCCCAAAAGAACCCGATCTCTGCATGTCTCTGTGTAGTGGTCTTAAGGGTAAGGTTGGAAAGCATCAGCTGGAATGACGGTTACTTCTTCAGTCTCTGATCAGGAGCAGTGGAAAGCTAATTCTCTTGGACAAGCTGCTGACCAGGCTGCGGGAGAGAGGCAACAGAGTGCTGATCTTCTCCCAGATGGTGAGGATGCTGGACATCTTGGCAGAGTACCTGACTATCAAACACTACCCTTTTCAGGTGAGAAACGTCAGCATGGAAAATAGTGGGGTTCACGTACAAAATTCAAGAAAATGCAGAAAGAGCCTGGGCAGTGGGAGTCATTGAGTTTCCCTGAGATTGGTGGCTGGGATCACAGGTTGCACTTACTGAAATGCACTGGAGGGAACTGGGAAGTCCGTTCGTCTCAGTGTGGCATCATCTCTGCAAAAAGCCACCTCTGACGGGCTGTGTGTCCTGTGATAAACCCTGAGGAGAGGACAGCAAACGCAGAGACCCTGGCTGGGAGCCTGTAACGGGAGCTGCAGTGTCACCCGCTGGGTGACTGTTGCCTGAGCCTCACCCCCCCTCCTGCCCTCCCGACACAGCGGGCTAAGGCAGGGCGGTTATTTTTAATTGGCGGCTATTTTTAATGATTAAATGCTCCGGTCAGGGAAAGAGGGGTTTGGATGCAGCGGTTCCTCAGGGCTCCTTTACCTTCTTTCTTTTATCGTTATTGTTGATTTTTCCAGCGCTTGGACGGCTCGATCAAGGGGGAGATCCGAAAGCAGGCGCTGGACCACTTCAATGCTGACGGCTCCGAGGTACCACAGGAGGGTCTGGGGTGGGGGGCTGCCCGAGCAGTGGGTGTTTATGGCTGAGCCGTGGGTTCTGCCTGCCAAGAGAGGATTAGTTGACTTCATTTCTTTTTACAGGACCCCGGATACTTTTAAAAGACACGTATATAGCAGGTTTTGCAACTAGGCATGTTGCTTATTTTAAATCTCCCACCTCCAAAGAACGGGGCTGCACGTCGCATCTCCAGAAAGTCCCGTAGAGGCTGGGAATAGCCAGAATTTAGAACTTCTCTCCCCATGGTCGTGGGGAATGAGACAGTTGCTAAATGGTTTCTCCGGCATGAAACTGGTTTTGGAAATGAAATGGCAGAGGCGAAAGGGGGATTATAGTGTCAGCAGGCGGTGGAGTCTGGTGTTGGAGGTGAAAATCTCCAGCGTAATAGGAGAGGGCATCTCGAGCTGCTTGTCTAGGCTTGCTGACTCACAGTGACTGGTGCAAGGCACTTACCCCACAGCGAGCCCAGCCAGTGAGAAATACCTTTCCTCCCTCCAAAAACTGGGACTGGAGGGGGATTCTTGGCTGACACAGGAGATACAGCAAGGTGCTTCGTGATCCTGGGAAAGTTAACAAATAAAAGTAAGCAGGAGGCAGCAGTGCGGGTAGGAAAGCAGCAAGAATGCCCATAGGAGCTGCCCTTTCCCCTCTCCTGGTGGCATCCATGAGGGCTCAGGCATCTTGGCTCGTAACGTGGCACCCCGTGCCCTTGGGCAGTGACTCAAGCAGTCTGTTAGTTGCTGATCTCACCCCCAGCAGGCTGCAGGCAACAAAAAGCACGTGTTTGCCTGCTGCCTTTGTAGGAGTCTGGTGGGCAGGGTGGGCTGACCTTCAAAAGAGACTCCAAGGTGCCCTTGCCCTGTGTTGTTTGCCTTGCTCTCCCATGACAATCCATGCCAGACTGTTCTTGGAAGAGCACACCTTTCATCCCTGCCAGCACCACTTCATCTTGTGCCTTAGCTTAAGGACTAGTGGTGCTTAGCCTGGATGAGCAGAGAGTATGGAAAGGATTTTTCTGCTTTAAGAAGCACGCATGCAACGGAGCTCTTCCTCCGTTTCCTTGTATAGCTTTGGGAAATTATTTCTATTTTACATCCACAGTTACAGGCTGGCTAACTCATGGATGCCTTTTTTTGTCTCCCCACCAGGACTTCTGTTTCCTGTTGTCCACGCGAGCTGGAGGGCTGGGAATTAATTTGGCCTCTGCTGATACTGTTGTTATCTTTGACTCGGACTGGAACCCCCAAAATGATCTTCAGGCTCAGGCTCGGGCTCACCGGATTGGACAGAAGAAGCAGGTGAGAAGAGTTACCTGGGTCATTTTCTCTATGGCTTCAGTGTGTGCATCTAAACGGCCTGCCACCTCACCAGAGCTTCTGAAAACCTGGTTGTTTTGCCCCCAATCCTGACTCCAGGAAATGAAGTTCAGCCCTGACTTGCCAGGTCTTTCTGTTGGCTTTGGGTTCTGGGATGGTTCAAAACCAAGAACCCAACCAGTAGCATCACACTTCTCAGTCTAGTGGACTCGTTCTTCATTATCCTGAAAAACTTAGAAAGTAGAACATCCACCTTTATGGTTTTATTAGATATGTGAAAAGTTTGATGTTAATTTGGATTTAGAGTGATTATTTCAGAAGATTTTTATTCTGGTGCTTAGACATGCAAGATCTGTGTTAACCAGCCTGATTTCAATTGCTCCCCCTGAGATATAAAAGAATGGGCCTGTTTTTATTCTAAAAAGACACATCTGTGCATGAAAAAACTGTATCAGCAGACCAGTCTCCCGTAAAACAACGGAGTGATGCAGAGTCTGTGTTGGCAGAGCGTGTTCAGGTCCAGGAAATAGCTCTGTTTGTTGGTTTTTTTTGCCCTTCAGGTGAATATTTACCGCCTGGTCACAAAGGGTACGGTAGAGGAGGAGATCATTGAGAGGGCCAAGAAGAAAATGGTGCTGGATCATTTGGTGATCCAGCGTATGGACACCACTGGCCGGACTGTTCTGGACAACAACTCTGGGCGATCCAAGTAAGTGATTGTGTCAGGAGGCAGAAATGTCTGGTGCAACATGTGGTGTAACTGGCTTCACCTGCTGGTATTTCCCAGTATTAATTTGATACAGGGATAGGATACAGGGCAGAAGACTAATAAATAATGGCAGCTTCCACTGGTTTGGCTTATGCAACCATTAATTTAGACACATAGGATAAAGACAATCAGAAATAAAAAACTAGTTTTAATGCATTACTTGGTTTTCCTTCTGTCTTCCTCCCATCCTGGTCTGAGGGAACCTGCTGGTGGTCATGGAACAGCTGCAATTTGGCAGTGACCTCAGAGTCTCCCCATTTCCCCCCAGCAGATGGAGATTGCTCCCTTTATAGTTGTTGTCGGAGTAAAAAAATTTTTTTATATTGCTGGGTAGAAAACTTACTTCTTGATTTATTACTAAAAGCTTTGGTATGGTTTTGTGTTGTAGCAGCACTGACAACATTTTCTTTCTCACTTGTTCTTGCAGCTCAAATCCTTTCAACAAAGAGGAGCTGACAGCTATTCTGAAGTTTGGAGCTGAAGATCTCTTCAAGGAGCTTGAAGGGGAAGAGTCAGAGCCTCAGGTAGTTTGAAACTCCAATCACATAGCTGTTGGCAGTCCTCTGCGGGTGTGCATGGGGGATTGTGTGTGTTTGCTCCCTCTTTGTACTTGCCCTGTGCGTGAGAGCAGGTCAGTGCACAGGACCTGTGTGAGCTCAGACAAGCTGAAGGAAGAGAGCTCTGGGGTTGAGGAGAGCCTTGTTGTTGGGGATTAAATAGTAATGGTCACTGAGAGAGTCCCTTGGCTCCTGAGGATTCATTAGCTAGTTATAGCAGAGCCTGCTGAAAGCTCCTCTCCCTGCCTCCTCTGAGCTCTTCTGCAGCATCCTTTTTTGGTTGTTCTCACGGACAGGCAGGACTCAGCACAGGGAAGTTGAATAGGTCGCTCTCTCCTGCTTCAGCCCAGCTTTGCTTGACTGTTTAGTATTGAGTGCTTTGACCAATTCTCTTAATGGCCTGAGTAGTGGAGCTTCCCCCGAGGGAAACAGTCCACAGTGAATACATCTCACTGTCTGGAAATTTTCCCTCTTGCTCGGCCTTGATGTTCCTTTTCTTCTGTCCTATCACCCTTATTTATACGCTTTTGTACCACTTGAGATAGTTCATCCCTGCCCTCGGTGATGACACCCTGCAGATATTTGCACTTTATTTAGCTCGTATCAACACAGTGCTTGTTTGGCTGTTGCACCCCACGAGTCTGGCCTCAAAGCCTCTTGTTTCCTGCTGTGCTCGGCACCCTCCGCTTTATCACTCTCTTCTTTTTTCCTGACTGGTAGGAGATGGACATCGATGAGATTTTACGTCTGGCTGAAACACGAGAAAATGAAGTGTCCACCAGTGCCACCGACGAGCTCCTCTCCCAGTTCAAGGTATGGACCCCCAGGCTCTGTTGTGGCGTGCAGGAATGTGGCTCCCCACATCTTGTCGCCGTGGTAAGGTCAGTAACAAACGGGACGAGTCGGGCCCGGTGAGAGGAGACCTCTACGAAGCAGTTTGCTGAGGGGGTTGTCTGGGTTTGGGAGCTGGGGAGATAGGTAGGTATTAATTTCAAGTAGGTGGTTTTGAAGGCTGTGAATAAAATACAGAATTTACCAAATTTGGAAACAAAGCTGATAACTTACAGAGGCTCAGCAGTACTTCTCAAACTGCACGTACTTTCTCAAAAGCTGTTAGCCCAAAGACGTGGCAAGGAACCAGGAATGTAGTGACATAAGGATCAATTATAAAGTAGTTATGGAAATGCTGGCAAAATTCCTATGGGGAAGGAGCTGAGGCTTAGCAGACAACTCTGGGTTATTCCTGCCAGGGGAGGGAATTTTTAAAAGTGTTCCTTTGCTTATGAAAGGTGGCCAACTTTGCAACCATGGAGGAGGAAGAGACAGAGCTCGACGAGCGGTCCCAGAAGGACTGGGACGATATCATTCCAGAGGAGCAGAGGAAAAAGGTGGAGGAGGAAGAAAGGCAGAAGGAATTGGAGGAAATCTACATGCTGCCTCGAATCCGGAGCTCAACTAAAAAGGTACGGCCCATCTCAAGGAGCTGGGAGGCAGGAGGACAGAGCTGGCAAAGGTGACACTCAAGGGAAATCATCTTGCCATCTGAGGGCTTCTTTGCCTTCTCCAAAGCTGGTTAGGAGTGTAGCATAGAGGTAGAACATTGGCATCTTGTTGGCATTGTGCATTGTGCCCATGGTTTTTAATGCAGCGTGAGGGCATGGACTGGATTTGGAACAACTTGTCTTAGCAGACAAAATAAAGAGAATCTACAGTGAGCACAAGGCAAAATATCCAGCTCTAGAATGCAGATTTTACTGCAGTTTATGCCATTTTCTGGCTATTTCTTTCCCTTGGGCTCTCTAGCTCCCTGGACTGCTCTTGCCAAAACGTGACCCTTGCAGGCAAAAGAGATGGCATCGTTTCAAATCCTTTTCTAGGTGATATGATCTACCCCAGTCCAACAGAAAGCAGACAAAGTGCAAGGAAACTGCTGAGATATGGCACTTTAAAGGGTTATGAAGTATTCTTTGGGATAAGCTGGGGAAGAACATTAAACTAGAGGGAAGGATAATTTGTATCCGATGATTCCAGATTAATTTCTGAGGTGTCACGGTTTTCAAGACAGCCTAAGGGACTGTGGCACAAACCCACGGTAATCAAGGTTTTTTAATATATCTTGTACCTTAGTAAATGAAAATGTGATTGTGAAACTGCTGGCTGGAAGGCTGTAAAGGGAGGATGACCACCAGACCCTTACCTAGGTGGGAACTGCAAGGGTGTGCGGCCTCTCTAGGTTGGTTACATGGACTTCTGCATCTTCAGGAAGAGAGATGCCAAGGTGTTTTACAGTTTATAGTGCTGGGAGGGACAGTAAAAGTTGGCAGATTAGCAGTTGTTAACTGTCCTGCTGTTTTTCTGGTCCATACAGGCTCAGACAAATGACAGTGAATCGGATGCAGAAACCAAGAGAAGGCTTCAGAGATCATCTGGCTCAGAAAGCGAAACTGATGATACCGACGACGAGAAGAGACCAAAGCGCAGGGGCCGACCTCGAAGCGTTCGAAAAGATACTGTGGAAGGATTTACTGATGCTGAAATCAGGAGGTCAGTGCTGAGCACCAGAGACAGTTCAGAAAGCAAATACACAAATCCTGTGCAGGTGGAGAAAGCCCCAGATTAATCCAGGAGGTGTCCACCTGTAAGCACGTCAGTGGTTTAAGTGGAGCTGCTTTATTTGGCCCCCTTCTGTCCCTTTCTACAGTTCAGTTTGCTCCCAGCTGATGACCTTAATGTTCAGGTCTGTGTAAAATGGACTGGATTGTCTTTAGTCAGGCAAGAGTGAAGCTGGTACCTTCCTAAAATTAATCCTTGTTGTAACTGCCCTTCCTGGGCCAAGTGGATTGAGCTAATTCAATATCACACGTGAGGTCTTAGGTGCCATGCGATACAGAGCTGGAGAAGCCAAGGACTCTGGCCTTCCTGACGTTTTTCTGGCAGTAGCCCTGCTGATTTAAGCTTGAAGTGAAAGGCAAGCTCTGGCAAAACGACCCCATGAGAAGCACTGGTCCTGTTGATCCCAGCAGTTGTGTATCCTCATCTGCACTGTGTCCCTGAAGTCAGCTGGGGGCTGAATTCCAGAGCATTATTTTCTTCTCATATCTTCTGCCTTTCACAAAGATCTTTGTTTTATGGCTCTGCCCACATGTTCAGCCAAAGATGGAAAAGAGGTGTAAGTTTTCCTTGACTCTCTCTGTCCGACTCTGAGTTGATGTATTTTTGAACAGGAGATGGTCGGACATTTCAGATTGTGGTAGATGCCCCTATCTATCCCTGAAATCATAGAGAAGGAAGGAGGTGTTGTGATGTGAACTATAGCAGCGGTTTAGGTTGTTGTGATGTAGCAGAAAGAGGCTGAAAGAGCACAAGATGAAAAAGGCAAGGGGAAAAAATTAACTCATTTAAAAAATAATCTGTAGTTGAAGCCATTGGGTCTGCTCCCAGCACAAGGCACTGTTCAATTGCGACAGTGTCTGACTCTTTCCCTGAAGTTGTGCGTTAGCCATGGCAGAGATTTTCACAATAAAAATAAGACATAAAAATAAATAGCAATCCTTGTCTGCAAACCTCTGTGATGGATTGCACCACACTTGGCTCTTCTGTGATGGGTTGTTAGACTTATAGCCTGAGCATTAAAATTACCAATGACATTGATTTAATGCCTCTTTTCTCCTTGGAAAAGTGAAGTTAATAATTACCAACATGGTATGAGCCAATGCTTTCTTTCAATTATTTTTTTTATACTATGCTTATGACTCTTTTTTTTTCCCTTCATCTGTGAAACGTCCAACATTCAGAATAATGTTGTGTTCTTCTCCTGCCAAGGTCACAAAACTCTTCATGGGGGCTAATGGATTAGGCTTTCCAGTCCTGAGTGATGCTTAGCTAATCAGTGTGGAACGCAAGGTTGATAACGTGGCAGGCTGAAATTAATATATTCAAGAGTATTTGTGATATTGGACCCACTTTGTATGGCAGTTGCTTTAGTTTCTGGTGTGTTTTTTTGTTTGTTTTTTTTCTTTTTGCTTAGGTTTATCAAGGCTTACAAGAAGTTTGGACTGCCCCTTGAACGGTAAGTCTCAACCTGTCCCTGCTCTGGAGGATAGTCACAGGGGGGGACGTGGTGTTTTCTAAGCGTGGTGTCTCTGGGGGGCGTTTGGTGGAACCTCCATGAACAACACAAAGTCTTGCTGCCCTGCCATCTGTAACCCAGGCGCTGCCCTGCGGTCCCTCATGTCCCAGCTGATGGGCTGGGATGAATCCTGGCCAAAAAGCAGCGAGAGCAGTAGTGGTGCTGGGCTGTGCACAGCATCATCCTGTTTGGCAGCGTCTGGCCCTTGGGGCATTTCCACTCTGATGAGAAAGGAGAGGGAGCAGCTGTCTGAGCAGCAAATGCTACCCAGGATGCTTGCCAAGCTTCTCTATGCACGTTAGTGTCAAGACTGAATTCAGAGCATCTTTCTTTTGCTGCCATATCCCTCTTGAAGGGAAGTGGAAGACCCACTGTCCTCAAGCGTGGGTCTGCAGAGCCCCACACGAGTGCTGTGACCTGCAGCAGGTGAGGGAGGAAGGGAAATGGACACGTGTGCTGGGTCTGGAAAGCTGCAGGTCCTCGCTGAGGTCTCAGAGCTGAGGCAGGGATCCCTCCGTGTGTTGTCTGAGAAATGGCTCTGTTTTTTTAGCTGGTTGTAATCCTCTGTTGTGAAACACAAGGTTTGCTTATGGGTCTTGATGTTACAACTTCAGCCAGGGAAAAGGGGCAGCAGGTGGCAGCTTTTGACCATCAAATGGAGTTAATATGAAGCTGAGAAAGGCTGGACATCACAGAGGGTACCTGTTGTGCCCCAGATAGTTCTCACCTTTGCTTTAATACTAAACAAATCCAAAGGATTGGATCAGTTATACTACGCCTGCACTGTACTGCAGCTGTTGGACCTAAAAAAAAGACTAAAACTGTGTTATTTCCTGCACAAACTCAACTCCTGCAGAACAGCAGGCTTCCTACATTCATACGTGCACAACATTGACTGGTAAAAGCTATGAAACAATTGCTCGGGAATTGACTGGGAGGAGAGATGCTTTATCAAATATAAAACTTGCAATTCTTTTTTTCCCCCCTTTCCCAGGCTGGAGTGTATTGCCCGGGATGCTGAGCTGGTGGATAAGTCTGTGGCTGATCTGAAACGGTTAGGGGAACTCATCCACAATAGCTGTGTGTCAGCAATGCAAGAATACGAGGAGCAGCTGAAGGAAAATCCAAGTGAAGGTAAGCAGGAGAGTTGTGTCACGGGGGTTTTGGGGGAGTCCCATGGAGCTGGTGAGAGAACCACCCCCTTGCTAGACAGGGAGATGTGCTACATTGCAGCTGAAAAGCAAAGAACAAGTGAAAAACACGCTTAAACCATCCCATCTCTGCCAGGCAGCTCTCACCAACAGAAGGAAAGTGCCATTTGGGTCTGTTGGCTTCTGCTGGACATGAGCTGATCTGTGCTGTTTGTTTGGAGGTACAGGGGTCTAGGCCAGATTTCACACTGGGTCTCTGCCTGTTGCAGCTGAACAAAAACTATTGAAGCAACAATTCCAGTGTACTTAGATGTATTTTTTAAAAAAATGGTACTGGGAGGTGTTTGGATTGCAGATCTAAGTGAGTTAGTGAAAGACAACTTATATTTTGGGCCTGGCTTAGCAGACAGCTTTATGTTTAAATAAGAGATTGTAGGCAAGGTCTTCATCTCTGCTTGTCTAGACATTTTTACAGAGGCATTTCTTTCTGTAAGAGTTCTCTAAGTTGCTGTGTTTTATTGCTGAGCAGGGAAAGGACCTGGAAAAAGAAGAGGTCCTACTATCAAGATTTCTGGTGTCCAGGTCAACGTGAAATCCATCATCCAGCACGAAGAGGAATTTGAAATGCTGCATAAATCCATTCCCACGGACCCAGAGGAGAGGAAGAAGTGAGTTTGGCTCAGTAGGCAATGCGGAAAGAGGCTCAGGGAATTTGGATTTTGTAGTGGAAAAAGAATAGCCTAGATGTGTGGATTTGCTTTATCCTCTGCAGCATTAAAAGTAGCTCATGTTTGAAATGCCTTCAGGTACCGCCTGACGTGCCGTGTCAAAGCTGCCCATTTTGATGTAGACTGGGGCGTGGAGGAGGATTCTCGCTTGTTAGTGGGAATTTACGAGCATGGTTATGGAAACTGGGAGCTAATTAAAACAGATCCGGAATTGAAGTTATCCGATAAGGTAGGTCGCTTTGCTTGTTGCTTGCCTTGGGTCCATTGCAGTGTTCACAGACAACATGTTTGATTTACTCCAGAAACAGATGTTTATGTTTGTAACCACTCCAAAAATAATAATAAATAATAATGAGGCCAACAGCGACCTCCATGGAATGTTACGTGCTTGATGGAAAGCAGAGTTGTGTTGGTTGATTGGCAGTAAATTTTCTCTGAGCGGTACCATATGAACCACACTGAAATGATGCAGGAAGAAAATGGTCATGCTGACATGTGTGGTTACATGCACGGCATAGACGGGGCATTGCATAATCGTGACTTGATATTTCCTTCAGCATCTCACAAGAAGCTGAGTCTGAATTTCTGTGGAAATAATTTTTCACAGATTTGACACTGCTTGTGTCAAGGCTGCTCTGTGTTAGCTTTGAGGGTATAGTTACATGCCTGGCTATGGCAGCAAAGCCAGCTGGAAAGCCTCCATCTAGTTCCTCTGTTCCATTCCCATAAGAGCTGTTTATGGGGGCCATGTTGAAATGATCCAGGTTAAAAATAAGCCGCCATCCGTTGTGTCAGCACAATGGAAGGAGAGCAGACTGCAACGTAGGGCTGAGGAACATCAGGGATCTCTACACCAGCTTTGCTGCCAATGCACTGCATTCCCATGACATCCCCACTGGTGTTTTTAGCGAAGATCAGACAGTGGCTGAGTGCCCTCCTGCATATGAAATTCAGAAAGGCATTTTACAAAGGAAACAATTACCTGGGACATGCCACCCAATTTCCAATGAAGTATGAAGGTCACCAGAGTTGGCAAACTGAGGTACTTCCTCCACAAAGTGGCACCTTGTAGCCTTGTTTTCCGCTAAAAATTGTGCATTTGTGTCATGGCTGTAGCAATGTCTGAGGTTACCAAAAAGGACAAGGCTGTCACAAGCAAAGCTGATATGTCAGGGGGAGTGGACTCAGTTTTGCAACTCAAAGTCCCACATATAGTTTGCTAAGCTTTTTTTTCTTCTCATAGAGAATCTAGAGAGCTGCCTGCGGGTCCTTTCTCTTCTGCGAAAGGCCAAGGGGAAAGATGCTTGCTCCAGGAGCTTTGCTTTTGGCTAGACAGGGAGAGTCTGTGTGGGAACTGGAAGAAATACTTGAACCTTCTTGTTCCCTGAAAAGGTGCAGCATCTCCAACCCTTTGCTGGATCTGGAAGAATTGCTGCTAGAGTCTGTCTCTTTTGCCAATGTTTGATATAGGTACATGTGGGTGTATTATTTATTTTTTTTTTCTTGTTTATCAAAGATCCTACCTGTTGAGACAGATAAGAAACCTCAGGGAAAACAGCTCCAGACCCGAGTTGATTATCTACTGAAACTGCTGAAGAAAGATCTGGACAAGAAAGAGAACATGAAAGATGGGGAAGAGGTGAGTTGTGGCTGCTTTATTCTGGGGGTTTCAGGATGAGTGGTTTGCTGATAGTAGGAGATAGTCTGCGTTCCCAGGTCACTGAACATCATCTACATGAAAGAATACAGATTTGTCTCTTGTCTGATTATATTGTGATACTGAAATGATAATTAGTAAGGGACAAGTAATTAATTATTACATTTACTGAGGAACTCAGGCTCATCAGATTTCCTGCCGCTCTGCAGGACCAGCAGTTGTTTGGAAGATGTTCAGGAGATGGGGTATGTCCTCAGGAAGAAGCTGTAGCTGTTTGCTTGCTCTGACTTGTTCTGTGTTTTCG
Source organism: Tringa tobata (assembly GCA_033628505.1). Classification (NCBI taxonomy): domain Eukaryota; kingdom Metazoa; phylum Chordata; class Aves; order Charadriiformes; family Scolopacidae; genus Tringa; species Tringa tobata. The sequence goes on along the minus strand of JAHREE010000194.1, from coordinate 3,303,086 downwards.
CCAGGGCAAGCTAAAGAAGAGGAAACCACGAGTAAAGAAAGAGAACAAGGCTCCCAAAGTCAAAGATGAGCATGGGAATGAACTCTCCTCTCCTCGGCACTCAGACAACCAGTCAGAAGAAGGTGAAGTCAAGGTGAGTCAACTCGGCGGATAAGCGGCGTTCCCGGGTTTCCTTGAGCTATGTTGTTACTGCAGAAACTCACCTGGAGAAGCACCCCTAGCAAATGCCCTGTGGAGTCACAGGAGACTGACAAAGTCACATAAACACATTCAGCTCTCAGTGTGAAAGGAGGACCTTTCCCACCCACTCTTCTACGTTAGTGCTTTTAAGGGTTTTGATGGATCCTAGAATGGCCACACATATCCATATACTGACTTGGAGGAAAGGTTGTCTCAGGACAAAGTCTGTTGCCCTTATAAAGGAGAGAAAGAGGAATTGTTTCCTTCTCCTTTTCAGTACGTCAGCCGGTGGCGAAGCTGGAGTTTACCAAGGTCATGCTGTTGCTTAGAAAACCTTCTGTCTTTGAGTGGTTTGGCTTGAAGTCTAAAGCTTTTTGTTCGTGTGCTGATCCATATCTACCTTAGGGGCTGAGCGCTCTCGAGCGCAGCTGGCACAGGAAGGCAGAGCTTATCTGCAGTGTGCCAGCTACTTACAGACTGGGGCTCATCTGATTTTTATACCCTTTTTTCAAGGGTTGGGTGGGCTGCAGCTGGTTAAGCAGGGCTTGCTGTCTGGTTAAAGAGGTGTGAGAGCAAATTTGGATGGACCTCCAAAATTGCCTGTGTTTCGAGGATGTCAGTTTTATGGAAGAAAGTGTACATGAGGTGAGGGACTCCAACTTTGCGCTGTGACTGATTTTCTAGGAGGATGGCTTGGAAAAGAGCCCTGTGAAAAAGAAACAGAAGAAGAAAGAGAACAAAGAGAACAAGGAGAAACAGACAACCACTAAGAAGGAAAAGGAAAGTGATAAAGAGAAAAAGAAGACAAAAGACAAGAAAGAAAAGGTACGTGGTACTCTTCAGGAGCAGTTCAAGAGATAGGAAAGTCTTTGAGCAGAAGGGCAAGCTATGAGACGTATGATTCATTAAAGGCCCTGTGTGAAGAGACATCAACGAAGCACTGTGGGGTGAGGGGGTATCCCATTTTCAGCCCTCCTGAATTCCTTTTTGTGAAGAATTGCAACTAAAAGTGGAAAAGGCAATGTATCCTAAAGTTTGATTGAATGTGAGCAAAAAGGAAAAGATTTTTTAGGACTTCCTTTAAAGTCTGGCTGTCCCTGTGACAGAGATATGGCCAAATAGCTGATGGTAAGGAAGAGAGGGGGAAGAGCCTGGAGCACTCTGATCAAAGTTTTCTTCAGCTCTGATTTTTCATAAGATTGGCAGCTCCTTGTCAGTATTCCCCTCTAATTTAAATTCACCCCAAATAACCCAACTGGCCACACCATCGGGACTGTGAGTTGTCCTTGTGGCTGCTCAGGACTCACCAGAATGAGGGTTTCAACATCAATGGTATGTTGTGGACTAAAATGTCCCTTGAATTTTGGGTACAACTGCCCCGAGGCTGGGTTCAAATTGGAAGGGGAGTAAAAGCTCCTATAATAATGACCTGAAGTACCTGTCCGAGGAACAGGTATGTACTGCATGCCCAGTGTGTTTTGACACTGAGGTCATAAGTGCAAACCAAGAAGTTTTGTTGCATATGTAGGGGAAAGTTTGCTTTCCAGTGATTTTTGGTGTGACTTTGACTCTAAAGCGCTTTGGCTGCAAATAAGTCATATAAGTCAAAATTTACACTAACAGGCCATGATTTGAGGTTGCTCTCCAGAGGGTCTGAGGACTAGTGACCTCACATGAAGTTGCAAATCCTCGTAGACGTGAGACTACTCTGAGTTCTGTCCTTTGCAAGGGATATATATTCTTTAGCTTAACTTCTCTTCCAAGTCTTCAACATTGTTTTTCTCTCTATGAGTGTGAATATCGTAGTCATGTCCAAAATTTTGACTCTGACTTCTCTCTGCTCCCTCAGGGATGACGTAAAGCTAAATAGAGGCATTATAGCTAAACAATTTGAGATCTTGGGAGGAAAGTTGTAGGAGCGGTGCCCGGGGTTTAACAACTGCCAGTAACAATAGTGTGGAGGTTGTTAGTTGGATTGCTTGGGATCCTGCAGTCTGGCTCATCGTGTGATGTGTGTAATTTATCCTTGTTAAAGCCTAAAGGTGGTGAAGCCAAATCTGGAAGTAAAGGGAAGAGATCACAAGGTCCCGTCCACATTACCGCGGGGAGTGAACCGATCCCCATTGGAGAAGACGAGGATGACGATCTGGACCAAGAAACGTTCAGCATAGTGAGTATTTTCCTCGGTAGATTGGAGGGCAGTGGCAGAGAGCCCAGCAAGGCAGCCAGGGTTTTGCTTATGTGTTATCCAAGGATGTGGTTTAGGTGTTGGGGTGCGAGCCCCCTTCTAGTGCCCCACGGTGGTTTTCTCTGGCCAGTCGGAGAGCATGGCAGGACAACCCTGTACGAGAGTTGTCCACCAGCTGCCTCTGTGCCTACCAGCTGTTTAATGGCACTTCAGCTGAAAGAAACTTCAAAGCTGTTTCAGCTCCTGATTCTCACCAAGCAATTGCACTCTTAAAGCGTTCAGATAACTCTCTTCAAAATTCAGCTTTGCATGAGCGCGCTCGTTAATCCTCTGCCAGGGATGCCATCCAGGGCAGAAGAGGGCAGCATGTCAACAGAGCATGCAGAAGGGCCCTTTTCAGCTGATAATTTCCCCCTGCTCATTTGACAGGCCTGGGTTGCAGAAGACCCTGCAGCCTTAGGTGGTCGTCTCTCTCCTGTAGAAGCCAAGGAGTTATTGGGGCTCTTCCAGGCGTGGAAATGCAGGAGAGTTTTGAGGGTGACCTTGTTCTAGCTGTAGGAGGTACGGCGTTATCTGAGCTGTAAGCACTTCCCTCACTGTGAAATGCCTCTTGCAGCAAACATGCCTGCAAGGCTCCTTGTAAAAAATAGCCTTTTAGTAAAAGTTGTCATGACAGAATCTCTCCTTGGCCTGACTTGCACAGGGAAGTGCTGAAATATCACTTCTTAACAATGGTTCTCTACGTTAAAATCTATGTATTCCCTCCAGGTCCTGTGGGGTTTTTTTTGTGGCTGTTTTTTTTCTTTTACTTTTTCTCTGTGATGCGTGAAAGATTCAGTCAGGCAGCAGAAACCTGTCTGATTTACTGTCTGTGCACAGCGTTGATGAGCACAGCTGAAAAAGACAGTGCTTTCATCTCACGTTTTCCAGTTTGGGTAAAAGCAATAGATTAAAGCTCCCACGGATGGGGATGGAGAGGGAGGCTACTGAGTGAGCACTCCTTCAGCTGGGGCTGCTGGCTCAGCATGTCAGAGCTCGGTTATGCATCCCTGCCCTCCGTGGGATCAGGGCAAGAGCAAACCCTGCCTGCAATTACAGTTTGCAAAGCAAATTGTTCCCCTCTAAGAGGGGCAGCAGCGGAAATGGAGAGACTCTCATTTTTTCCTGATTATTTCCTGCAGAATGTGTATCAAATTGCTATTTTCATAGCTGGTTTCTCCTTGCCTAATGGTCAGGTAAAGCTAATATCTCATGCTAATGAACTTCTTCCAGCTCTGTCTGATTAAGAGCCCTGTGCCAAGTGAGTCACTTTCTGCTCTCTATTGCTTTTTCAAGTGCAAGGAAAGGATGAGACCAGTAAAAAAAGCACTAAAGCAGCTGGATAAGCCTGATAAGGGACTGACGGTTCAAGAACAGCTGGAGCACACGCGCAACTGCCTCCTAAAAATTGGGGACCGCATCTCTGAGTGCCTTAAAGCCTACACTGACCAGGATCATATCAAGCTATGGAGAAGGTGAGGGATCATTTTGTTTTCTTTGGCTGGTCTATGATAGTTAAAACTGGTAGTTAGAGGCTTGATGGGTTTTACGTAGATGAGTGTGCCTCTTATTTAACTTGTGAAATCTTATGTTCTCTAGCCCGCTCAGTCCATGACCAGTCTCAGGTAAAGGGTTTTGTCTGCAAGTTGTGCTGCTTTCATTTAAATTGATTTCAGATCTAGTTTAGATAAACCAGTACACACCTATTTATTTTACTTTGAAGAGCTTGGTTCCAGCTCTTCTGATCATCCTGTCCTGGGCTGGGTTGAGACTGTTTTCCAGAGAGGGTAGAACTGATTTATTGTTGGTTTGAAAGCAGCTGGCAGTTAAATTGCTGATATAGCAATTAACAGATTTTTTTTTTTCCCTTTGATATAGCAATTAACAGATTTTTTTTTTTTCCTTCTAGGAACCTATGGATATTTGTGTCAAAATTTACAGAATTTGATGCCAGAAAACTGCACAAACTCTACAAGATGGCTCATAAGAAAAGATCGCAGGAAGAAGAGGTGAGATCTGAAGTGCCTTCCCTCCGGTTGTTGTCTTTACACGTTGTCACACTTGAAGTGTCAGTACTTTCTGCCTCTTATCATGGGCTTGCTTTATTGTTGTTGGCAGTCTGTGATTTTCTTAACATCTAAACAGTCTGGTTGCATTTTCCTCCTCTTTCATGTGGCGTTTCTCTCTTCACTGAACAACATTGGTCACTTTGTCCTTGCTGTTCTGACCGAGAAAAGGCATTGCTTGGTGTGAAAGGTTGTGTTGAGTTGACCTTCAGAGTGAAAAGTCTGGGAGTGCTGCCCTGTAGAGATAGGATGTAGAAGCAGAGTCGAGTGGGACAAAACTGTGCCTGTTTTGTACCACATTTGTGGTGTGCCTGTGCACCACATTTGTACCATTGCCATTCATACCATGCTTGGGCACAGTTGGTTCACCTAGTCCTTAAGTGGCCCACAGCATGGGGACTCTGCAGAAAAATCCAGAGTCTGACAGACAAGGGTGTTGCTCACATGGTCTGCTGAATCTTTTGGTGGAAGAGCAGTTGAGCTGTAACCCTCTCTTCCACCGTGCAGGAGCAGAAGAAGAAGGAGGACATGTCCAGCATTAAGAAGCCCTTCCGCCCAGAGCCATCAGGCTCCAGCCGCGATTCTGTGATGTCCCAGTCTCATGTGCCTCACAATCCTCATTCCCAGAAGATCCACATGCCCCCATCCCATGCCCAGCAGCAGATGCACGGGCACCCACGTGACAACTATGGCCATCCCAACAAGAGACATTTCAGCAACACAGGTGAGCGCTGGCAAGGCAGCAGAAACCATCCCTTCTAACCTGATGGCTGTTTGTTTGCTCTTGGACACAAATCCTTCTGGAATTTGGGGCTGGTCAGGTTTAAAGGCGATGGGATGCAACATAAATTACCACTGTGCTTATTGCTTGACTAGAAAACATGATGATATATTGATGAAAAGAGTGTAAGAACAGAACAGAATAAGATTTGCTAGAGTAATGATAAAGAAATTCAAAGAATAAACTTGGGCCCACATAGTTTAGGGAGGAGAAAGTGAAAGGGGCATAGAAATAGTTATAATTTCTTTGAGAATTCAGCAAAGGAATAGGCTTAAACTAAAGCATGAAAGACACTCACTGGTGCTTTCCCCATTGCAGACCGAGGAGAATGGCAGAGGGATCGAAAGTTCAACTACGGTGGCAATAGCAACCAGATGTGGGGTGGGGAGCGGCACCACCAGTATGAGCAGCACTGGTACAAGGACCACCACTACGGGGATCGGCGATCTCGTGGAGAGCCCCACCGGAGCTCTGGTAACTACAGACCAAATAACCTCTCCCGCAAGAGGCCATACGAACAGTACAACAGTGACCGAGACCACAGAGGCCACCGAGATTATTATGACAGGTAGTCAATTCCCTTTCATCTCAGAAAGTCTGGGAAGGGTTTGTGGTGGCGCACCCAGCCATGGTGGCCAGGCGTTCCTCAGGGAACTGATCCCCATCCATTCGTTTTCTCTCTGCAGGCACCACCATGATTCCAAGCGTCGACGATCCGATGAGTTCAGGCCTCAGAACTACCACCAGCAGGATTTCCGACGGATGTCTGATCACAGGCCACCCATGGGATACCATGGCCAAGGACCTTCGGACCACTACCGGTCCTTCCACACAGACAAATCGGGAGATTACAAACAGCCTCTCCCGCCACCTCACCCTGCAGTGTCGGACCCTCGCTCGCCCCCCTCTCAGAAATCTCCCCACGATTCCAAGTCACCTCTCGATCACAGGTCACCTCTGGATAGGTCGTTAGAACAGAAAAACAATCCAGATTATTTTTTTTTTTTTTTTTTTTTTTTTTTTTTTTTTTTTTTTTTTTTTTTAAGCGCACGTCTGAAATACTTGGTTTGATGCAACAGTGGCTGGTTTCTCCAAACCAGCAACCAGAAACTCTGAACATGCTGCTATCATCTTGCTGGGTCAAGGAGGATTTTGGGGGAGTAGGTGGAGGAAGATTTTCCCTAACTCTCGGTTTGGATTCCCATTTCCTTTCCCCTTTTTCACCATTGAACTCTGGAACCAGCCTTGCTGCCTCGTCCTTTGTTTTGTTTTTGTTTTCCCCATTCCAATGGACCCAAGGGAATTTTCCCCAGCCAGTGTTTCCCCAAACCGAGAAGGTGGATCGATGCTGCTGAGGACTGTGCAGAAGGCTGGGTGCCTGCTCTGACTTGATGTTACGTGACAGATGCTGCTTTGGGATGGGGATGGGTTGGGCTGGGCTTTGTGTGTAACCAGCATAGGGCAATGGGAGGACATATTCAAGGAGGGACAGGAGAGTTCCTCAGCAGCCAAGCTTGGTTGAAAGAGGGACTTGATGTCTCCCTGCAGAGTGACTCCAAAGGAGTTGGAGCCATGCTGGTGACAATCCATTGCTTTCCTGGCCACATTATCATTTCCGTGTCTTTATCCATTTCAAGAAACTGGCTCTGCTTTGATTGCTGTTGTGTCCCCTGCAACAGAAGAGGTGTTGGGGGATCTTCTTCCCATCTCCAGGCCTGGAACTGGCAAATTTTGACTCCAGGGGTCTTTGGGATATGTGAAAAATAAGCAGACTTCCTTAGTGAAGGCTTAGTTCTCTTCTAAGCAGTAGGAAAGAAATTGGGGTGAGAGCAGTATTTCCCAGTGGACAGGGCTCAGGAGTTCATAACAAAGCTCTTCTTCTCTTCTGACGTGGGCAGCTTGGATGGTCTGGAAACTTAAGAGATGCTGGCTGGGACCTGCAAGGTCAAAAGATGGCTCTGGGCATCTGGGGATCCTGAAGCTCCTAATCTCCCTGCCACTGAAGTGCTCCAGTGTTTGGGCAAGTCTCTTCTCTCTGTCCTTTGTGAAAACAGTGATCACAAACCTTTACTGCAACAAAAGCACAAGGGATGGTAGAGCAGAGTTAAATAGGAATCCAAAGGACTGATGGATGTTGAGCAAACAGTCACCTTCCTGCCATCATCGGCAGTGACTCTGATTTGCTAAAAGTAGGTGCACTGAAAGACCCTCTGTCTGTCTACATTGGAAATGTGCCTGAGGGCTTAGCACCTAAGTGAGCAGGGGGAGAAAGAGGAATTCAGGACTGGGTCCTTAAAAATCCTTGGAGCAAATGTCTTAGAAGCCCAGCATGGCAGAGGGAGGAGAGGAGTCTGCAGCCCAGCTTAGTGGACTTCAGAGCAAACACCCCTCCAAGTATTTGAGCCTCAGCGGGTGATGCAGAGCAGTATCCAGGCTGGAGACTGGTGTGGTGAGAGGGTTTGCTGGCCAGAAGTAGTTTGGGTGATTATTTTTCCTGTCCTAGGTCTTTGTCCATAGAGTCACATCCCTGGAGACCCCAAAGGTCTCCCAACAGCCGGGCTGCCCAGAGCCTGGTTGTTTGGGAATGGCTCATCTCCCAGAGCTCAGTATTAAAAACCAGGCTGTTCCAGACTCCTCTTTTTGGTGGGGAGCAGAAGCTGGGCCTCCTTTTAAGATGCCAGTATCCGACCCTAATAAGCTGTGACGTTCTTTCCCTGAAAGCCTGAGGAGTGTTCAGGGCTGGATTCCTGACTCCAGCCAGTGCCTTGGAAGGCGCACGCAAACCGACACTAATAACCCCCCCGTTCCCCCCTCCATGCGGTGCATCCCTTGAAATGCTGTCACTCCCTCCTTTCCCAGCCCGCTGCTTCTCATGGGACACCCAGGAAGTGTTTTGCTCCCCTTTTCTTTTTATTTTGCCAGAGTTTCACCAAACGCAGGGCGGTTCTGCTTCCTTAAGGGCACTGTGCTGCCCCGAGAAAGTGTTAACGCTTGTGTTTACCTGTGCAGGAGGAGGTGAAGGCCAGTCTTCCACAGTCCCCCTTGGAGCTGCCGGCTGATGGGAAGGTGCTGAGATACAGCACGTGTCCGCGGCGTTTCTCACTAAGCTGTGATTGCAGGCGCGCTTGCTGTGGTATTCAACAAAGAGGTCCTTTCTTTTCAGAGGTATTAGCTTTTAATGTGAAAATGGAAGAAACCTCGGAGGGGCAAAGAGAATTGCTCTTTTCTGGTCGCCAAGCGGTGCTATCACGGTGGAGAGTTCGTGCCATACACTTGTAGCAAAAGGCAGTACTGGCCTTAAGTGTTACGGCTGGTGCAGGAAAAACTTTGAAGCCCAGCAAGAGGCATTTTCTGTGTGCAGGCGTGGAGGTTTCTGCTCATCCCAGGAGGGAGGTTGGTTGGGGTTTCCTTCTTGTGCAACAGCAGAAGCTTTAGCCATATCCGCCGAAGAGCTGTCCCCACTGTCACCTTACCCTGATGCTGAAGTCGCATAGTTTTGTTCACTCGTGTGGGTGGCTCTTCACTGGGTTTGGCTTTAATGAAGCTGGAGAAGTAGGTTTGGAAGTCCTCCCTGAGCGCCCGCACACACACACACATGCATTCTATGTCCCCTCGACATAGGGACCATAACCAGACGCAGTCACTTGGACGTGAGTGGGATCGGAGGGGACAGGTCCACAGCCATAAAACTTCACTGTGGTGTTTGTGTCAACACCTGGTACCGCTCTTCCTTCCCAACCAGCTGCGGGATTCCCTCCAGCCTCTTTGCAGGAAAAAGTAGCATCTTGCTGGGTTTTCTGTTGTTTTTTTCTTTTTTTTTTTTAAAAAAAAAAGAGAGTTTTTTCAGCCTGACCCCCTTTGGAAATGGTGTAAAGTTGTGAATTGACAGGATGGGAGTCCGAAACCTGCTGCGGGGACAGGCGATGCGGTGCCCAACTGACGTGGATACTTAACAGAGCTCCGAAGTCATTACGTGAACAGTTTAAGTGATCCACACAAAAATATACTATTCTGCTTTCACCCATTTCCTCCTGACCTCCGTCTCCCCTCAGGGGGCAGAAGGACTTTTACTGTAAAAATGTGGACTTTTAAACCTGTTGACTAAAAAACAGTAATTAATATTAATTTATATTTGTGAAAAAAATGCCACTGTCCTAGTGATTTCTGATGTAAATATGTTGTTTATATAGTATGTATTAAATTTTCCTACATTGTAAAACTGCTGTACTTTTGATTCTTGTATATTAAAAAGTGTTACGGAGATTTTCAGAACCGCCCCAGCGTGGTGTGTCTGGGGGGGAGGGTTTGGGGGTGTCCTGCAGCCCCTCGGTACGACACGGCTCCGGTGGAAGCACTGGGCGAGTGCCTGAAACCGGGGGCTGTTACGGGATCATGGGGCCCTTTCCTATGGGATCACGGGGCCCTTTCCTGCAGGCCACGGGCATGCCGGGATGGGTATTTTTTTTTCACTGAGCAGGAATAAGCATGTTCTTCTTGGCTGTTTCACATAGTTTCGCCGTCTGCGGTGATAGAGACTTGGAAACCCCTTCGGATGGGAATTTCCACCCGATCAGAAGCCCATTTCCACCAAGATTTTACTGGGTTGGTACCAATGTTTATGTGTTTATCCAAACTCCATTTTTTCTGGATCTCCTGGGGGGGGTGTGTGTCGTGAACTACTTTTTGACCCTTTCTAGGGAGAATTCCCCTATCTCTAGGAGCAGTGCTGCTTCTGCTACATCTCTGGAGTTCTCTGCTCCGTCCCCAGCCCCTCCTGGGCAGGATGTGCCTCTCCCCAGGTGGGAAGCGATGGCATCCTGTGGGCTGCTTTGGGTTTGGTCTTTCCCCTCCACCCGTTCCCGCCGAGGCCCACACGGCAGGACACGGTGCAGGGATTTGAAGCTGTTTCTCCCGAGTTACAAGAGCTCATTGTAAAAAGCACTTTTCCCACCTGTAGCCGCTGGGTCCAGCCCTTCCCAGGCCCCCTGTTGCTGAGCCAAGTTTCAGCCAAGAGTGAAATGTCACAGTTGAGTTATACGCCCCTGAAAAAACTTTTTTTTTA
>JAHREE010000194.1:3275302-3287841 GCA_033628505.1 Tringa tobata | reverse complement strand
GCAATGCCCAAGAGAGGGGACATCTTCGGGATCACATCCCAGCTGCTGGGGCGATGGTACCTGCTTGGACTCCATGGCTGCGTGTCTCCTTTCCCAGCAAGGCTCAGCTCCAATAGCTTATTATCTATATTTTCTCTCCCCACCCCCTCTTTAATTTTCTCATTTGGCTGTAGATAAATAAAACCCCAGCATGAGATTCTCAGGAGCGTTTATGACAGCTCTCAAAGGGTCCCCGGGTTCCAGAGGGAAAAAAGCTGCTCTGTGAATGTGGGAATGGGGCAGCATCCGGAGCAGCCAACAGCACCATCCAACACACCAGGAAAAAACTGAGACCCACTCTTTTATTGTCAAAAAACCTCAAACTTTACTTGTGTTTCTCTCAATAAATAATTTACAGTATATACACGCGGTGACACTCCCGTGGGTCTCAACTCAGGGAGGAGGTGGAAGGGTGGGGGGCCTTCTCGTAATGCCCCCTGCCCCACCTTTGCTTATGTATTTCTTTTATTTCCAAGTATCGGGTCTTTCTTGGCCACACTTCACCTTTAACCAGAACTGGGTCAAACACAACCAAAATAAAGTGCTTCACTGTTTGCTTCTAAAATAGGGATACCCCAACCGCCGCGTGACAGAGGGCCACCACTGGAGTGCTCACCTGGACACGCCGAAATCAAGTAAGACTTTTTTTCCTGGGCTGGAAATTACCCCTAAACCACAGCTCATCGTGCCATAGGGGGATTGCCACATAGGAAAGGGACGTCCTAAGGGAAGTATTGACTTGTTGGCACGCTGTGGCTTGGCCAGCTAAGACTGCTTTCTAGAAGCTCCGTGCCTTCAGAGGGATGCTTTGCAGCCGCTGTTAATTTATGGGGGAACAGAGCAAGGGAAAAAAGTTTCCTCTTACCCAGTGACAAATTTTAACTTTCAAAACTTGCAGTTTTAATTTCTAGGGAAGACTAAAACTTAGTTCGTTCTTTAACAAAAGGTCCAAACCAGCCTGGCTGAGCAATTAGTGCATTGGGAAACTAAGAACCTTCCCGTGCCGCGGTCCAGTGGCTGCTCTCCTCTGAACTGTGATATCCTTATTTCAAAATCTCCCTAAACAGAATACCTGGGGCACCAGCAAACAAAGCAAGGAGCAAAGTAGTAAACACATCTTTTTGTTTCTTGTCTTTCCTTAAACATTTAAAAACCAATTACATCTCTTCATCTGTACAGTCACACGAGATCAATGCCAGGGCTCTATATATTAAAGAGACAATATAAATTACATCCATTGACACAATTTTGCATTTCTCTGCTGCTTTACAAATGGAGCTCTAGAGCTGTTAGGACACAATGAATAGTCACGTTGAGTATTTACACCAGGCTGCCTCTTGGCACCAGTTCAGACTGCCCAACGTAGCCTGTTCCCACCTCTTTTGGCGCTAGCTTGTCTCATCATGCCCAGAGACCTCCCCTGAGAGCAGGAGGTACCCCCAAGAATGACACGTGTTTTGGTGCTGGTTTCTGGGAACGTCCCCCCAAGGAAAGGAGGGGAAACTCATCGAGAGGTCTCCAAGATGCAGACCTAAAGGTGGTCTTGCTGTTTGTTCAGTAGGCGATGAGGTGAACCACAGAGGAACACGGAGAGAAGGAGATGGGCAGCACTACGTGGTGGGGGAAGGAGATTGTTGATGGTTTCAAGGCAGGGAACAGACATTTGGGGGCAGTCAGGGTAGGGGGTGGGGGGTCCTCTGCTGCATCCTGTCTTCTGGCTGGATTTCTGACATTTCCCCATTTCCGATACAAGTCCAGAAGGGCTTAAGGTGCAACTGGTCTGCAATGGGGTTGCAAGTCGTGGCCCCAGGACGAGGAGCAGAGCAGAGACCTAGCAGCAAACAAACAGAGCGTGATGCTCCTGCTCCATCCCAGGGCCCGGCCGAGCCGTGGGCAGGCGAGGGGGTGCAGGGTCAGAGGGAGGTGGGGATGGGGTCTCCCCCTGAGCAGCCTCCCCACTGCCAGCTTTAGGGGACTGGGCAGCAAACGGCGCAAGGAACTCATCCAACGCTGGGCAGAAGTTACAGAAACCGCTTGAATACTGGCCAGGTTTCTCCCGTTGCCATCAGGAGTCCTCGGTGGGTCCAGGCAGAGACAAGGGAGCCGGGAATAAAACTACCGAGTGAATCAAGACGAATGAACTGGCTAAAACAGGAGATGCCCTTAGAACCACAGCAAACCCAAGCCGAAGCTTGAGGATCATGTTCCTCTTCCACCCAGAAGATGCCTGGCACTGGCAGGTGGGCAAGTGTGGGACCCTTCCCCACCATGCTGGCCCCTTGCACCACTTCTGCAACAACAGGGCTGTGGGGAGAGCGGGATGTTCCCAAAAAGCAGAGCCCAGCCTCTTTGTGCTGGCCAGGCTCGGCCCAGTCTGGCTGCTCTGAGCCCTCCTCGCAGGCTCTGCTCTCCAAAGACAAAGCCATGGTCACACAGGCCAATGTCACAATCACTACGTGTATTTTCTGGACCTGGGGGAGCGTTACGAGGAGGTGGGGGCTCCTTAGCACCCATGCTACTGGGAGGAGGAAGATGATGAGAGGGGGAGGCGAGGAAGGTCCAGACAATGCACAGTCTAGCAAAAACTCCTGACCGGTCCCATTGGCAGCACATTCCTTCCAGGCAAGAGCTGGGAAGGTGGAGGACCTGGTGCTGAAGAGAGGGGTTGAGATTTGAGGACAACCCGTGGGGCTCTGATAGCCAGCCTCCTGTTGTCCAGCGCTGCCATCTCATCCCTGGTCCCCTCCTGCTCCTCTTTCCCTACTCTCCACAGTGGGAAGGAGCAAACCTCTATAACAAGCCCAACCAACACTGACTCAAACACAGCAGTGCTACCCAGAGGGCAGGGGAGGTCCCCGAGGGAGCCGTGTTGCCCGGGGCCAGGTCCCGTGTCCTTTCATAGAGGTGCAGCTTGTCTTTGTTGGAGTGAAGCATCTTCACGTCCTCAAAGGCATAGTAAGCAGCCAGCATGAAGTTGACATCCCCCGTGGTGAGGAGGTCAAAGACGCAGGACTGGAAGTAGAGGTCCTCCACGGGCAGCTTTTCCCTGCACTTGGCAGTGGCTGTTTCGTATGTGAAGGCCTGGGGGGGTGCTGACAGGCTGGGCCCCTTCCTACGAGCACGGCCCTCTGTGGCCTGAGCCGAGCGGATGGTCTGGAAGTCAATCTGTTGGTTGAGCGGACAACCGCGGAGGCACAGGTAGAGGCCCTGACTGTCCCGGTCCTCCACGGCGTTGACCACCTCCTCCGGCATCCGCACAGCAAAGGTGAGGTACCGGCCCACTTGCCTCACCACAATGGTGGTGCCAATGTACTTTGCCTGGATCTCGATGTGTTGGCCTGACACCTTCTCGGTGATCTTCAGGCTGTTGGCTCCATGCTTGTCCCCACCATTCTTGGAGCCATCAGCAAAGGCAGCGGGGAGCTCATCCATCTCTGCCTGGTATACTTTCTGGTCCACACACTCCTGGAAGCTCTTGAAGATGATGGTGAGCTGCAGGAGAGGAAAGAAAGGAACAGGGTTACAACCAGCAATGACCACCTGAGAGGACACAGTCACCACCAGGAGCAGCGTGGGAGGTGGAAGAGCCGTCTCTTCAGCCCAGCCAGGAGTGTGGCCTTCGGCTCGTGGGCAGGTGCTTCCTTCTAAGAAGTTGCCCCAACTTTTAGGCACCCAGACATGGACATCCTGCTGCAGCACAGGGATGAGGATACCATGTATGGAGAGAAGACCCAGACACTGGACTGAACATACCACCTGGATCTGTGCTGTTATCTCCAGGCCCAACACAGGAGCTCCCTTGTAGCTGGAGCTGGTTGGAATATCACTACTCAAAGGCTTGTGGTGGCATGCCTGCGCATGCAGCACTGTCTTGCCTCCAGGGCCTGGCAGGTGGCAAAGGGGGATGAGTCCCGACTCTCCTACAGAAGGTGGAGCTTCTCCTCTGGCTCCCATAGCATTTACATCCCAAAGGCTGGACTTCTTCCTTCCTCTGGCCACTTGCAGACCAACAGAATCTTCTCCACTCTTCTAGGAGTGATATGGGAGTAGACTGAGCTCACCACAGCTCCCCACCCTTGGCTGGGCTCAAATATGGGTCCCTTGCTGGAGGAAGGACCTCACAGCACTTGCTCTTCCCTTGCTGACCTGGCTTTGCAAGGAAGGCTTGATGAGGAGGAAAAGTTTGCATGGGAGGAAGAGCAACTTGCTCTTCTTCCCATGCAAACTATGATTCCTCTTTCACCTCTTGCAGACTTGCTCTTCCTCTTGCACCTCCTTCCATGAAGGGGCAGACCAAGACCTGACCAGAGCAGGGCAGGGGTGGAGAAGAGACAGCTCCAGCAGCTCCAGGGTGGGTAAGCCTGAGGGCTGAGTATGAAGGGAAAAACTAAGGCTCTCCAAGGACTGGGCTGAGCACAGTGGTGGCTCCCAACACCTCTGTTCCCAGTGGTGTTGGTGAGGAGTCCAGAGCTGCCCAGAGCCCTGACCATGTCCTTCTCTCCCACTCACTCCTCCACTGAGTAACCACGTGCTCCCAGCCTCATGGCAGCCCTGCTATGCCCTCCTCAGTCACATCATGAGGCACCACCATGCCCTGGATTTCAGACTGCACTGCTTCTAAAATGGACCTCCTGCTATCTCCTCTGGGTCCAGCCACACCTCTGGTGGAAGAAGAAGGTTAGACCAGAAAAATGCAAAAAAACAAAGGAAGAGCCCCATGGACCGAGAGGCTCTCATCCTTTCCAACAGCACATGGTCCTCTAGCAATGACCCAGTAATGCTTTCACAGCTCATGCAGCAGATCTCATGACTAATCCCTCCTCACCACAAGCCCGTGAGGCAGATAACGGGTGAAAAGGCTCAATTAAGATGGTGATCCTGGGATCCAACCGACTAATTCCAGGTCCCTGGGGTCCTTAAGGACCATTTTTTTCAAGCCAGACTTCCCCGCAAGCTTCAGCAGGTTTTGATGTCTTTTGGTAGGTAAGGAGTTGAGAGCATCATTAAGTATCTTTAAGAAGGTTTAGTAGGGACAAGTCAAAACCAAAACACCAGCTCCAGCTCAGCTAAGAAGGTCACATCCAAAGCTGAGAAACAGTCCCTGTCCTACCTGTGCTTCTCTCCCCACACACAGGGAGAAGCAGATCTCCCAGACATGGCGGGACAGGGTATCTTCCAAAAGCAAGAGGCTGCCTCCAACTAAGCCTCTCCTTTTTTGGCACAAAAAGTGGCCCGTTAGCTTTAGAGCTCGTGCACCACGGAGCAACATGACAGTTCGTCAGCTCCAGGTCTCTCCTGAAGCTGAGGCCATGTCACACAAGTCCTGCTGCACCACGGCAGCGCGTTTTCACTTGGGTTTTCTCAGTGTTTGCCCGTACCTTTGGGATGTTTATTTAGGCTGCCAAAGCATCACCACAAAAAGACTGTGCCCCACAAAATGCCTTGACTCAGCTGCAAACCACAGAGACAATTACGAGCCTGGGCAGAGGGGAAAGCAGCGTGAGGAGCTCAGCTCCCTCCAGGCTGTTCCTTGCAAGCTGGAGCCTCCCTGGAGAGCAGTCCTGGGTCTGCTTGGACCTTAGGTGTCTCCTAAAAGGGGCCACCATTATTCCTGGTGTGACTGTTCACAGAAACCTGGATTCCCTAAGTGGAAGCCCTCTTAATTTGCCATCCCCGACTTTGGCCATGATTGCCCTCTGACCTGCAGCATCTCAGCCTCCTAACCATGATGGGGCTGGGTGTGCTCAGGAAGAAACCACAGGCCATATAAGTGACAGTGGGGACAGAGGAAGGATGGGTGTCTGATATTTAGGGCCAAACGCTCAAATTCAGAGGAGCTCTCACACAGTCTTACCCTCCCCAAGGAGATGTGCAAATGGTGGAGGAGAGAGATGGTGGGATGAAAGGCTGTCCAGGAGCACCTCTGCCCTTGCCCACGGAAACATGCCCAAGTCTCACCTTGCTGGTGGCGGTGGCCGTGGAGCCAGGCAGCACCGGCGTGTTGGTGACCTGGACATTCAGGTAGTTATTGTCTATGAGCGGCCAAGCCCCTTGCACCTTGCAGGTTTGGAAAGTGTCCGTGAAAGTCCTGAGGTGGGGGTCCCCGAAGAGCCCGCAGTGGGTATAGTTGGGGGCGGCCGAGTGTTTGTGAAAGCTCTTCTCGTAGTGGCAGATCTCGGGGCTGTCGGAGCGCTCCTGGCTGTCCCCGGGGGGCAATGTCCGGAGGCGGGGCTGGGACGTGGGGCCATCCTTGGAGCAGTTGTGTTGCTCCATGAGATCGTCTATGCCATGCACGGCGGAGTGGTAGGCCAGGTCCCCCCTGCAGGTGCGGGCGGTGCGGCGGGTGCAGTGCGCGTAGGCGCGCAGCGCCGTGCAGAATTCGGGCGCCTCCTCCGTCCCCAGGTGGTGGGAGCCCGACGTGGCCGCCCAGAACTCAGAGTTGCACTTGAGGATCTTGCATGGAGATGTCACTGCGGGAGGGGAGGAAAACACAAGGTGGTCAATGCTGGCACGCCTGCCGGAGGGACATCCGACTCTACCTCCAACTCTACCCCCCCAGCAAGAGGTTGGTGTCCTCCTCCCGCAGCCCAGACTCATGACATTGGCTCTACCGCGTGACCGGGCCTCGCTCACCAGACGTGACCCTCTCACATGACCCAAACTCTCATGCATCAAAGCCAAAGAAACCAACAGGATCTGCCCCAATTTAAGCCAAGAAGGGAAAGAGCATCCAGCCTTTAGAGTAATGCTCCTGGGGGAAAACCAGGGTGTGGAAGAATGGGACATATTCATCAGCAGGGATGAGGGAGGATCATTAATGTGGGGGGATAATGTGGGTGTTTTAATGCCTTTTTAGGGTTTGACATTCAAAGGTCTGTGCTGCATGAATTACTGTGCGTTGTGACCACACGGAGATCTATCAGCACAAAAATCTGCCTGCCTTCCTTTTCCTCCTTCATGGACATGGGGAAACCCAGCCCCGGCACGACCGGGGCCAGACACATGCCCCAGACACGTTAGAGATTAGAGCAGGAACCACGCGGTGACCAACCCTGCAGCAGATCCATCGGCCACACCACCATCCTCACGGCTGCAGCCGCGCACGGAGCAACGCTTGCCAGTGTCCCCGTGTCCCCGGAAAGAAGCAGGAACCCAAAAAACCTCTTTCTTGCCTTGCCGTGCTCCTCTGCCCAGCCCTGGGAGCCCGTTCCCAGCCAAGGAAACGCTGAGAGAGAACAAGAGGTGGAGGAGAAAAACCGGCACGGCCGGGTGCGGGGATGCCAGCCGAGCCCCCGCCTCCCCCTCGCGCCCGCCTTGCGGTGCCCACGCGGAGGCGAAGCCGAAGGCAGCAGGGCAAGGAAAATTCAGATCCTGCTTTTTTTTTCCTCCCCCCAGAGTCTGCTTCCCTGGAGCAGACGTGAAAGCGGCTGTGCGAAAAAGCACACGGCCATGACTGGACGTGGCACAGACGCCGCTCTGCCCGTGCCAGCTCGGGGTTCACACCACCTAAAAATTCATGGTGTCTTCCTTCCTTTCCTCTTAATCGACCCCCTCGGTGGGCTTGGAGACAGGATGGACTCGGGTACAAAAGGACCAGAAGAAAAGCCCCCCCATTTCCAGATGCTTGCGTGGTGCCTCTCGCAGGCGCACACGTGTATTCCTGTCTCGGGGTTTGTTTAGAAGGAGGCTGGCAAGGCATCTCTGCCAAAACCGTTTCAGATTTGTTTAAAAAGAAAGTTACAAAACCCAGTATTGTTTCAGGGAAAACAGTATGTTTTAGTTTTAAACATCGCAGCGCTGGAAACCTAAACATAGCCGGTGCTGGAAAATCAGAAAGGGAGACCAAGGCTATAAAACACTAAGCAGCCCAGCTTTAAGAAACAAGCCTGTCTCCTCTCTCTTTCCAAGAAGAGTGAAGTGCAAATAGGAAACGGTGACAGGTTCCTCACAGTTTTAAAATTTGTGTTTAATAAACTCAGATGCTAGCAACAGCAGCGAGAACCCAGGAGCTGTTTTGTCTTGGCAGCATCCCACTCAAACCCACGAGAACTGTGGAAAGCCCTTCACTCCTCATTGACCAGAAGCGACTCGACAACAAGCTTTTGACCTGGGACGTGGGTTCACGCTTCTGCTAAGCCTTCAAACTTAAAAACGTTTCTTATTTCACGTCCCTTTCTTTTCCACCCCAGTTGTGTGGTTTTCCACCGAAGAGACTTTGCTTATCAGCGGGCTTCCCATCACAGCCGCTGCTTTGCTGGGAGTTTTTTCCTGGACGAGGAACATGATGCAAATGCTGCCTTGTTCCCAGCACCCAGAAAAACCCGGCTCCCCAAGGGGAAGCTGTACCTTCAAACACGGCTGTCGGGATGTGCTACAGCCAGCACGGTGCCCCAGCTCAGAGGGAAGGAGTGAGGGATGGCATTTAATGCAGCCGACGGCACACGGCAGCACGGTCGGAGCCACAGGAGCAAGCGAGTTTGCTGGCACAGGGAGAGCAAGCAGGCGTCTTTTGGGGCGAGATACTCGTGGTGCAGGTTTATCAGGGCGGAAAATAAGGAAAAAAGCACCTCACTCCCTCTGATGAGAGGCTTTGCAGGTCTCCAGGATGCTCTCAGTGGAAGGCGGGAGTCAAAAAACCACGCAGGAGCCTGACCAGCGCCACCACCGTTGTCAGTTATCCCAAACAATTGTGGCACCAGGCAATTAAAATCATTGCTCTCCTAGTAGTTATGCTAATGTACAGCTTGAGGATGCCTTGAGGTCGCATGTGGCCTGTCACTGCAGACAGACTTGCCAGCACAGCCCCGGGGAGGTGCTGGAGGACACGTCCCTGGACACGCGGGACCCACGCACCCCACTGCACCCCACGGCTTCACCGGGATGCAGGGTGCAGAGCATCCCATCCAGCTGCTCCAGCCTTCAACGGCTTTGCAGATGTTTTTTTTACTTTTTAGTAGGAATAAAGCCCAAGCCTGTTGCTTTTTAAGGGCGTGCTTCATTTGACGAGGAGATGCAGGCGTGAGCCATCACAGCCCCCCACCATACTCAGTGCTAAACACATCCCTGTGTGAGCATCCCTCGCCGCTGCACCGTCCCAGGGTCACGCATGACTTTATAAGGTACTGAGTTAAAAAACAAACAAACCAAACAACAAAAAAAAAAAAACAAAACCAAAAATCGTCAACAAAACCATGGGCAGGGAAGCCCATCTCCTTCCTCCCTGGGCCTGAAGGGGGAGCGTTCTTCTTTAAGATGTTATCGCTCGGGTTTTGGCACCCATCCCTTTTTCGCTGTTTCGCTCAGGGCCCCATATAAGGCCAGATATTTCCAAAGCCAGGTGCCGAGCGGCAGAGGCGGCGGGTCCCTCCCCGGCCGCTCACGCCTGGGCTGTCCCAGAGACACTTCTCCAACCACACCGGTGGTCACTGGATCTGGCAAAGCCCTCACGCTATTGGGGAGGGACCACGGCCGATAAAGGCCACGGAGAAGAGCAGGCGTGACCTTCTCCCCCTCCAACAAGCAGGCCTTGCCTTGTCCCCCCCCTGGCAGCAGCTTTGGCACAGCGGTGCAGGCTCATTTGTACCCGGGCCAAGAAACGATGTTTATTCAATTTCGCATAATCTATTTTCCATCGACTCACAATGGATCTGTTTTTCAACCACAGATGACTTAGCACGGAAACAAACCCCTCTCAGGCAGGAACCTGGCTCTCCTGGGATCTGTGAGACACCCCCGGGGGGTCTGGGTGATGCCACCACCCTTCTCCGTGGCAAAAAGTCCTCCATCCCCAGGATGGGTGACTTCAAGCCCTGCTAGTCCGGCCACCGCCAAACTTCCCCATCATCTCCTCTTTTCAAGGGCTTGGTGCCACTCAAACGAGGCACAAAATCTTGAAACCAACAGTTTCATAAACTTTAAAGCCAGAAGAAATCATGAAATCACCTGGACCAAGCCAGCCCCCCCGTGCGCAGCCCGGTGCCCCGCGTTTGTTCAGGTATCCCTCCCATGAGGACTTCTGCGGTCTGCGCAGTCTGAAAAGCCACCCCTTTCCTCCGCGGGCTGTTTCAGGAGTTTATCACCTTTACAAAACGCGGGTCTTGGTTCTAAGTGGATTTTATCTGACTTCATTGTAAGGACATAAAAAGAACCAGCGATTTTCTCAAAAGCAGTAAAAGGTCCGTTAGTAACCAGTATGTTTCCCACAAAGATATTTACACACTGCAATCAAGTCACTTGTCAATCTGGGAGATAAGCTAAACGGTTTGCACTTTTAAGTTCTCCCTGGAAGGTGTTTGCCCAGCCCTACCATCAGACCTCCCTCCGGCAGGCTTGTTTCCTGCAAAAAACCCGCCACCCTAATGGGTGATAGGATGCGGGACGCACGCTCCCCGCTCTCCCAAGGTCACCCCTTTCGCCAGGGCGTCGCACTGTGGATGGCACCAAGATCTGTGCTTTGGCCACAACCTTTTCCAGAGCTCCCAGTTTGCAAAGCACTGGTCCTCCACCATCCTGCAAGCATCCTGGGTATCGCACAACCCGGGTCCCACCGCTCTGTCCCCGTCACTGGTACGTTATATTACACGCTGCTAAATCAAGTGTTCAAACGTTATTATTACATGCACACATCTCACTTTAACAGCTTTTTAATTATCATTGCCCCCTATTTTCCCTTCATCTGGTGTCTGGTTACCTGGATCTCATTTACCCAAATCATGTTTTTTTCAGAAAACCAGCACAAAAATCGACAATTCGTTTGTTCTCCTGGAATTCCTCTAGCAAAGACAATGACTGGAAATTAATTTCAGAGACCAAAAGCCAATTCCTTTAAGACTCTTGGGTGCACGTTAACCAGACCTGCTAATTTTAAAGCGCTCACTGCTAAGAGATGTTGTTTAATATCCTCTCGGTTACTAACGGGCTGGAAAGTATTTCATCACCCACATGTGATGCAAATACATCATCCCGCGTCTTTCCAAATATATGGATTGAAGTGTAGATGTGCAAGCCTCACACATGCAGTAAAAGGCTTTTTCGGAGAACACAGTAAAACGTAATTACCTTTGGCCTCAGATCTGAGCACCTTGACTTAGGCTCCTAAACACATATTTATTTAAGTAATCTAAATAAACGTATTTATGCTGACACCTCAATAGGAAAGGCACGATTCTTGGAGGTGCTAAATACCAGTAACATCTACCAGCCCTCAAGGAGATGTGGGCTGCTCAGCTCCGGGGTGGACAGCGGTCATCACCAGCACCAGAATGACCCCAAGAGAGTTAAAAAACCCTCATTGCTCCTCAAAAACCTGGTTGCCAGGATCCCTTCCAGCAAGATTTCCAGAGTCCAAAGCAAAACCAGAGGGGATGAAAGACATCAGCCATTTGCATCCAGCCCCTCGCACTGCCCACATCCCAGTGGGGAAGTGTCTACACGAGCCACCCCACCTGCTGATCATGCTGGACCCACGTCTTGGTCCTGGGGTCCTTGGCATGGGCTGAGAGGCCAACACACATCAACCGGTGCCTTGTCACACCAGGGAGAGAAAGGAGCCCATCGGTGCCATCTACAGCCCTGATGGATGGGGTGTCATGGGCAGGGGCAGCTCCCCCGAGCCCCAAAGGGCACCGTGGGGAGAAGAAGACCCAAGGACCACCTGACCCAAGCTTCGTGAAAGGATTTGTGCGGGATGGCAGCGCCGGGCTCTTCTAGCCCTTTGAACTGTTAATCAAGCACAATCTTGCAGAATAATAGCCTGGTTATTATTGCCTTGTTTGCATAACAAAGAGGCCCAATAAAACTGATTTGACTGTGCTCAGAGGGGGTGTGAAAGATCAGCCCTGAGAAAAGAGCTGCAGGAATGCAGCAAACTGCTCCAAAGCCTCAACCCAGGAAGAAAGACAATGCAATTTGCCATCAAGAAAAGCCCAATAGACCAATAAATTACCCATGTGCAAAGGGATTAGCTCAGGTTTCAGTTGCACTGAAGTGGGGGGAGGAGGACCAGGAGGAGGGAACTAAAGGAGAAAAATAAACCTGACTCTCTTAAAGCGCTGGAGCTCCTCTTTTCCAAGGGCGTGCAGGGGGAGGTTGGCTCGGAGGGGCCACCTTCCAGGCTGGGGCCTGGGTTTTGTGCTCTCTTCCACTGGCAAAAGCATCAGACGCATTAAATCCACGCAAAGGACCGTGCCGATAGAGTGACTCCAGATGTATCCGAGAGCGCACCTCAACCCGTGCAGCTGCTTTTAACCCAGTCTTTGTCTTGCTCAAGAGGATGCTGGGGAAAGGCTTTTTCCAGGTCCTTTAAGTCCAACGAGGGACACAGCAGAAGGAGTTTTCTCCTTTCAACCTGTGTCAATCACTAAAGCATCTGGAGGACCTGCCAGGGCCAACTCCCTTTTGTCCTCAGCACCGAGTTCATAGCCCCCCACCTCTCCTCTCCTGGCCTTGAGGAGACACAGGGCAAGCCCAGGCAGGAAAAAAAGCAGAGTCAGTGTCTTCAC
>JAHREE010000194.1:3173875-3255494 GCA_033628505.1 Tringa tobata | reverse complement strand
GGGGGGATCACCGCCTCAACCGCATCGTCTTTGGCGACAAAATGGGGAGATTGTGCCGTGGAAGGGCTTTCCTGAGCAGACAAAGCACAAGAGGGGAGAAATGCTAATGCGCAGGGGGCCGGCGGTGCCTGGGCAACAGCCGGGGAGCAAACTGGTGCTGAGCCCGGTTCCTGTTGGGAATCGGGAGCCCTGGAGCAGGAAGGCTCCCAAGGAAGCACAGCTGCGCTCGCGGGAACTCTCAGAAGTCTCCACTGGCCACTTCCCCCAGCTCTTATCAGCGCGCCCTTAATCTTTGGCACCGCAACAGGAGTTGGCACCTCCAGTTCCAAGTGCAAGGTGCACGTCTCTGACGTCGCCATTTCCTCCATAAACACCCCGCGAGGTGTAGGTGTAACGGCACCCCTCTGCGGGCACCTTTCTCCAGGAGGTTCACTCCTGGGGTGAGAGCAGCACCCACCCAGGGCATTGCTGTAGATGCAGCAGATGAATGGCTGTGGTTCGTGGGAGAAGAGGAGGACTTGATGGAGAATGGACTATTGGCCTTTCAGATAGGCCCCAAGAGCAGTGGTGTAAATTTGCTCTTGGTGAGTAAAGTACAACCAGGTGAAAATTAAGTCCAGAATACTCAGATTTTCCTTTTTTTTTTGCTTGTCCTGGGAACCCCTGATTTAGTGCCTGTGACCGGTGTCTCCTACTTGTTCTGAAGACGAATTTGTCCCCCTCCCTGCACAGGGAGCTGCTTGGCCACAAAACAAACGAAGCAAATAGTGCCAGTACACTTTGGCCTTCCAGAAATGATTAAGAGAACACAACTGAGTAGGCAGTTAAAGGAGGAGCTTGGCCGTGGGAGAAGAGGGATGGTAGGGCAAGATCCATCGTCATCAGGCAGGTGGCTGTCCTGAGGACCAGGAGGGTTCAGATGACCTGGGGTTTGTTGATGAGCTAGGGCATGGGGCAGAGATCACTCCACAGCTCACTGAAGCTGATGGAAATCATCTTCAAGGGTTTGTGGGCATCACCAGGTTGGGATGCAGGGGCAATGGAGGCCATGAGACACACAAGCTTTTCTTTTGCTATTTTCATCCATACATAAGAGTCACCTAAACCTACTATTTTGAAGGCATTTTCCACACTGCAGCTATCTTCCTTGACCTCTAAAAGATCTGGCTGATCCTGATCTCAAGATGAAAGATTGCCACCTCACGGGCCGTGAACACCCGTCCGTGAGATTAGGCTCTGAATTATTAATACAATCAATGACTACCTCTTTTTATCCTAGAAGAGGCACAAAAGAAAGCTACGGGGGCCCTGAAAGGGAGGGAGGGAGGATTCACGAGCAAGGGGGGAGAAGTCACCAGTGGAAGCTGGTTTTCTTCGGGTGGAAATGCCTTGTGTGTCTGTTTTTTTTGGAAGCAGGAACAATGGCACCATTCAGGAGGGGATGACCCAGCTACGTTTGTAGGGCTGATGGCTGCATTGAGAAACCTCCTGTGGGGACCGTGTGTCTGGGGAAGGACAACCTTCCTTCCAGCCCCTTTCCTGTATTCAGTGCATCATGGGATAAACCAAAACCAGGTCCCCAAGGGCCTAAACTGCAGAGCTAGAGCATGTGTCACCATTGGGGAGAGGAAGGGCTGGGGAGCAAAGAGATGTGTTTATCCTTCCAGTGCCACAAAGCTACCAGCATCTAGGCTACGTTACCCACGCAAGAAGGTGAGACCTGACCCCCAGGCAGATAATGGAGCCTGTGTTTTGTGGGCTTTCTTGGCCATGGGGAGGACATGGATGTCTCCAGACGGGAGCCTAGCAGTGAACCAATTGGGGATGGACTGCAAGGAGTGAAGCAGCCTTTCCTTTCCCCTCTCCCCTGTGAATGTGGTGTGTGGGTACTGTCAAAATGTGCTGTTGGGTCTCTGTTCTGATCTTGAAGCTTTTCCTTGGCTTGAGCCTGACCTATTTGGGCCATTTCAGTGAAATTGGTTCCTTTCTGCTCCATTCCCTGGGAGGAATGTGCCATGGACTCATCCTGATCCAGGACCAGGGAAAAAGGCACAAGTCCCCAATTCTGAGCTCCATGGAGAAAATGAAGCCAACTGGATACCAAAAATAAAATACAATCTTCGCTCCATTTTTCCAGAGGTTAAAAAAAAAGTATAAAAGCTATTGTGTTCATAGAGCTATTCTTTCTGGGTAGATAATGCAAAGCATTGCTTCAGAGCTGGCCAAAATGTCTGAGAAACAATTTTTTCCTCATTTTCATGAAAATGGATATCAGCATTGCAAATAAGATAAGAAAAGAAGTGTACAGTTACAATCATGTAGTGCTTTGTGATCACAAACAGATTCTGTAATCCCTACTCAGGGGGCTTTTAGAGCTGAATTTAGCTTATTTCGGAGCACCAGCCAAGACTGCTCTCCTGCTCCGTATGATCCTCATCTGCGCTCTGGTCACACGAGAGACCCGTGGCAAGCAAAATCTCACAGATACATCGACTACCCTGGCTGGGGACCAAGCCTCCTTTTTTCCTATGAAGCCATTTATTAATACACTGTTATCTATTGCTTTTAAACCAATGTTTGCTGTAAGCGTCAAAAAACAATACCCGTTCAACTGCAGCCTGAGCAGTAAATGGGGCGACTGAGAAACACCAGAAGTCCTTTCTGTTGCTAGGTATTGCTAGAGAAAATATTTAAGCCTTGGTTCAACAGAGAACTTACAATTTTTTTGCCACACCAGGAGCTCATTGCTGCTGAAATGCTGCTCGTGGGCACGTCATTTGTCTGCCAGAGTCCCTGGTGAAGAACAGGAAGATGGGGCAAGGATGCCATGGAACAGGCTGTTGAGCTTCCCATCTCCAGGAAAGAGCCCATCAGCCAAGAGCTGCAGCCAAGGAATCCTCCTCACCAGGGCTGAGAGTGAGCATTTATAGGTTCTGACCTGGTCAGGCAGGATCCTGAGCAGGTGGAAATATTCCTCCTCCCTCTCCTGTGCTTCTAAACCATCTGACCTCAAGGTATTTGCAGCAGGCATGGGAGGAATCCCTTGGGTTTGGCGTGGCCATCCCGTGCTTAAATTTAGGCACGAGTTGAAATACCTGGCTGAGCCAGGGCCTTAGCGTAATATTTATAGTGGAGCAGCCCCTGTCAGTCAGATGGACTCAATGGAGCGATGCAATCCACGGCAAACATTAAATTCAGTGCCAGGCTTTGCACAGATAAAGCTATAGAGACAGAGAGATGGACAGGAGTCAAGTGCATCTGGACTCCTGGGGAGCAATCCCAGCTGCTCGTGGCTTCTGCTGTCATTCCTCGACTTTACGTCACAAGATGGAAAGAGCAAAGGACATAAGGTCAGTGGCAAGAGGATGCCCCCTCAGCAAAAATAGTCCCTCCCTGTGATGCAGAGCTCTACCTCCATTTCCAGGCAGCTGTTAGATTAGAGAAACATTTTTATATCATTATATATCCTGCAGCAATCTGCAAAGAGTAGCTTGGGGAGGCATTTAGTTTTTATGTGAATTTAGGTTGCAGTTTGCAAAAGTGCTTCGTTCCTAAAATGCTGATTAGGTTTCCTGCAGAGACTGGTGCATTAGAGGCAAGTCTGGCTAGAAGTCTACGGCTAGAAGGTCCATAAAACGTCCCCTGCCAAGCAGTCTGGAGAACCCAAGCCTCCCTAGATAATGCAGTCCCATTAGGTGCCTCGCACAAGGCACCAGCCTGTGTGGTCTTCAGTTCAGAAGGCTTCAGCTGAAGAGAGAGCTGGGAAAAAATTAAATTCAATTGGAAAAGTCAAGTAAGGATTTTGGTGTTTTTTTTCTGGAGAGACGGTGTCAGCTTCAGCCTCAACCGCCTCCAGAGTTGATGGCTTAAATCTAGAAATGAAGAGTAATAGAGGTGGGAGCTCCAAAAAAAAAGCGAAGGAGCTGCGTGGAGGGGTTCAGAGAGGTTAGCCCAGAACCCCCATTCCCACCATGCAGGGCTGGGATGTCCCCCCTCCCCGGGACTGACCACCCTCCCCTGGCTGTTGCTGGTGGCTCGCTGTGGCTTGCTGCTCCGCTCCAGAGCCTCCTCACCCGGGGGGGAATACAAATTGGTCGGCACTGGAGCATATGGAGGGGAAGAATGCTCAGCTGTGAATTTCGGGGCCGGGTATTATACAAACCCAGCCACCAGCACATCACCTTTTCAAAGGCTCCAAATCCGCTACAAATTGCCTCTGTGAATGACAATGGGAATTTCTCGCCCTTCACAAAGCCCCCCATATTAGCATCTTTATTGGAATAAACTAGCTAATTTCTCCAGGTGGAGGGCTGGTCCGGAGAATCCCTAATTCCAATTAGATGGATATTTATCAACACCCTGACGCTCGCGGGGCGGCAGGGAAGGCTGCTGTCTGGTCTGGCGAGTGGCTTGCCACCTGCCCAAGCCCGGATCAGAGACAAAGAGACGGGGACCACTCAGTCCCCAGGGCCAGCAGAAAGGCAGGACATCGCGGGGACCAGGGGGTCCTCAATTTTAATCCTCAATATGTTCTTTGTGGATTTGGTAATTCCCAGGCACGGGGTGGGGAGGCTGAACTTGTGTTTGCGGGAACAATGATAAATCTGTGCCCTTCGCTATCTTTTAGGACCCTGTATGACAAATATACCTGCGGCTAAGCCAGGCTGACTGACTGCAGCTGGACTGAAAAACGTATGGAATAAAAGGAGATACAGTTTGTCTGCCTGTCCATCCTGAATCACTGTACAGCAGTTTGTCATTAGGTTCAGCATTTATCTTGTAAAATGGTTATAAAGAAAAAGGAAAAAAAAAAAAAAAGGAGAAAAGCCAAACCTCATAAATATAAATATTCCAAATCTAAAACCTGATGATTTTGCAGGCAAGCAGAGCTCATTTCTCACTGTGGACTGAAAACTTGGGATGAGTTTTCTTATCTGTTCCCTTAGTATGTTCCCTGCAGCAGGGTTTATTGGGGCATTCACAATGCAGCAGTGGCCTGGGCCATAGCTAGGATGGCTCAGGACTGTCCCAGCACTGTCCCCACCAATGACCCCGAGCTATAGCCTGGGTACCAGCCGTGCTGTGGTAACTGCAGGGTTACCAGAAGGAGCAAGGAGAACGGGTGGCGTGCCCTTTTGCCTGCAGCAGGCATCATTCATCTGCGTTCTGTTTGGCCAGAAGTGGCTCAGATCAGTTGGATTCAGTGGCTCTGACCATCAGCGGGACAATATTTCCCCTTTGTTTTTGAGTTAAACTCTCGGATTTAACCCACGGGGCACAGTTGTCCAGCAGCACTGAGGAATTCACGGTGTCATTTGCAGGGGGGGGAACGGGTCCTTTGGATTTTATTCTCTTACGAGGTCAGACTCGGTGGAGGAATTCTGAAAATGTCTCCTCTCCGTGCTGAACAAACACAGCCCGAAGGCAGAGCGGGGTTAGTTTTTTGACACCACCTGTCTAATCATCAGAACAGGGCAAGGCCCCCCCAGATGTGGGACATCAGAGGCAAAGTTGGCGACTTCAGAGCGGTTATAGACGCTGTGTGCTGGGTACAAAGCAGCAAGCCCACCTCAGGTTGCTGTCTCCATGCTTCCCCCATCGATAAATATTGGCTCAGCCTCTCCCCGTGGTGTTGCCCCAGAGCAGCTCCTTGCCCGTCCTGCGGAGCAGCATCCTCCCGGCGTGGGGAGCCCCTTCCTGATCTTCCTCCCACCTCCTCCAAGGGTTAAGGGAAAGAGGAGATGGGCCACCGAAATGGTGGTAAACAAGGCTCAGCTGCTGGTGGAGGGGGGGGAGAGGGTCAAAGGACAAAAATGAGGACAAGTCTGTACTCAGCCCCGGCTGCTGCTGCTGCCACCTGCCCCAGCCCCAAGATGGAAATTGCTGCTTGACGCTGCCTTACTCCCATTGAAGGTCTCACTCTTCCTCTAGACTGTGTTTATTTGGGCTAAAAAAATGATTGAACGTTATTTGTTAGAGGATTTCTTCTCGCCTAGACCGGTGGCTCACGAAGGTCCCGTGGATGCAAATTGTTTTGGTCTGGGTTTTTTTCTGAGGTGGAGGCACAGGAGGGGATTTGACCCAACGCGTGCAGAGCAGCGTGCATTTGCTGTCCATCACCCAAACCGCTGGACCACCTCCCTCCCCAAGTGATATTTGAGAGTTGCTCCACTAACCACTAATGGGCAGCCACTGCTGGGGTGGGATGCGAGAGCCTTGAAAAGACTGTAGGCTTTCCTACCCCTTGCAAGTGCTCCTGTCCCAAGTATCAACCATCTTTCAGCAGTGCTCTGGTGATGGGATTAAGGTGCATTAGGAGTTTTTGTTCTCGTCTCTCCCAGGGAGGATCAAATGCAGTCAAATATCTCATTTTGCTGGTTGCTTTTTTGAAAAATGTGTGGTATGTGTTAATGTTAGAAAGGCAAGGTCAAAGGAACAGGACCATAGGACGCAGGGCTGGGAGAACCTTTTTAGGGCACGGAGACCGGTCCGTGTTATCGTAGCCCTGTTGGCACTGGTTGAAAAGTCGTGCAGTTGTTTACCCTCAGCAGATGTGCTGCAAGGCTCTTGGTGGATCACAACTGTTTTCTGGGAAGAAATGTGAAAGAAAAGCCACGGTTCATGTGTCACTTGTCCTTCAGCGAAAGACCAAAGCCTGTGCCAGCTCAGCGCGAGCTCTCTCTCCTGCACCCACAGGCATCGTCCTGCCCCAGGAGGCTTCCACTCTACCCAGGCAACATCAATATTTATGCCAGAGTTTTACATTTCCCAATTAGGCTGGAGGGACGTGACCTTGAGTTTCAACAGCGTTTCAGCAGAAATCAGCACTGAATGGAGACCAGCTTTCAGTTTGTAGGAGACAACTATGGGATGGTTTAGGAAGGGGGTTGAGAGTACCATATCCAGCTGAAAGAAACATTGGTGTGGGGAAGTGTAAACACAGAAAACCATTTAGCCAGCATGAGTATATGAAGTACCTTGCTGCTGGCATCAGGTGCAGTTGTTAACTAAGCCCTTTGATGGACAAAGGGTCCCATATGACATCCGTACCAATTACCTCCTGCACACTTGGGTTCCCCACCAACCTGTGACCCATTTCTCTTAAGGGGCCAATTCCCCCAGCCTGACCAGCTCAAGCTCAGAGTCATCTCAGCCTGAAACTGTTCCTCATGTGGAGGCAGAAGTGTTTTTAGGTCAGCTGCTCAGGGATGCTTTATGCTATGGTACTTCTAGTTTGCTATGTATAGTATGGAGAGCTCTGGAGCAGTCCCTCTGTAACGGTGCCTCACGTATTGCTACTCTTGGCCTTTCTCCTCCCAAATCGCTCCCCTTTCCTGGATTGCAGTAGTGCTGGGGTGGATTGGTGTCCAAAGAGGGTTCCACCGTCCTCCAAGCAGATGTGACATGTAGCAGCAACTAGAGGTGACCACCAAGTGGATCAGGGTCATGCACCTGCCGTGTGGCTTGAAGCGAGTCCCACACTGAGTGGTGCAAATGGGAGAGTTATAAACCCTTTCAGGAAACAGATTTGCAAAGACGGGAGTTGTTTCACAAGCGGTGAAGTGAAATTAGTGGTAGCAATGGCAGAAACACTGTTTTTGTGGTGAAGAAAACATTGTGTGGACAATGCCAACACGGCTCGACCAGCTTCCTGCAAGACACTTCTGAGCAGTTTGTTTCACTTTGGCTCTTGGCACCGTCGCCCAGACCTACTCTGTTCGCTAGTGATTTTAGCTGAGTTTTCAAAAGCCAGGCCTCCAAACCCAACAGTGTTGCTGGATGAGAGGTAGATTTGCCAGAAATGCCTGGACTCAAACCTGACCCTGAGCTCTCTCCAAACTGTCCTGGACCAGAGCTGATGTCCCATCCAAGTCAGCAGCCATGGATGCGATGGATGAGGTGCTATGGTGGTATTGGCCAGTGTCTTGGCTGCCAGGCTGGGGTGGGAAGACACAGTTTATGTTTTATGAAGGATGAGTCTTCTCTCTCCTTGGCATGAGTATTGTTTGTTCCAGCTCCACCAAGCTGAAAGTTTTAAAGGTCTGGTTGCCCGCTGGATACCTGATAGGCGTCCCTGGGCTTGGATATCGGGCAGACCCTTCTGCAGTACTTCTTGTAACAAGGATGCAATTCCTATGTCTTTTATAATCTTCATGCCCACGGAGCCCCAGCTGCACCGTGGGGTTAAAATTAACTGGGGTGGGCAGTTCTTGGGGAGACGTGACCTGGAAATGGGGGCAACCCAGCAAACTGCACAGGGCTTTAGGGCGTGAGATAAAGAAACTGGTGCTATCGTGGGGATGGAGTACAATCACCCCAAAACCATGCGGGCAGATGGGGCAATGAAGGGAAACTACTCACACCAGCGTTTTTCAGGCCCCTGTGATTAGCAGCCATGGCTCTGCTTGTGGGAGATTTCCATTTGCAAAGTTAATAATGCACCGGCAGGAGGGAGCGTGGAACCAAAAGCTAAATTTTTCAATTGTTAATTATCAAGGTCACATCTCATTTACGTCGGGTTTTCCTGCTGTTGTGCTTTAATTTCATTACAGATGTGTTTGTTAGGATATAGCTGGTATGAGCACAGATGAGCAGTGAGAGAATTCCCCCTGCAGAACACAGTCTTTCTCCAAATGGGCAGTTCATGCATTGCTTGTTCGTAGCAGCATATTTCTGGAAGACAAGCAATTTTCTTCCCTTTAAAAGGACTTGGGGGAAAAAGGACCATCATTTCCAGGCAGAAATTTTTTTCTGAGTAGGATATTTTTGTGCCTGGCTAAGGAGAGACACGAAAAGGTCAAAGAAAATTAAAATCACATGCTCAGAACATTTCAGGGCAGGTGTTTTTCCTAAGCCAGAATTCAGTCTTTGGAGGGTGTATCCCAGGATTTATGCTCCTCCTAACATTTCACCTGTTGCATTAGTACTGGAGGGTGAACGATTTCATAACCAGCCTGGTTTCCCTGGACCCAACTCAATAACTCGGCTTTAAACACGTTGCAATTTTTGCAGCTAGAATGAAGCCTCAGACAAGTGCTCTGGTCTGGCTGCTCATCGCTGCATTTCACTTGGCATGTAGGCTACGGATGAGGAATGCACAGAATTTCCTTTTCCACCCCGTCAGATCCTCTGTCTTGAGCCTGGCCCAGCCCCAAGAGCACAACGGATGCAGCTGGAGAAGGGCAGGTCCAATCTTGCTGCTAAGCTCCAGTGACACTTAACCTCCTCTGCTGTGTGATCAGCCAGCAGCTGGAGGTGGATGCTAATAAGTGGCCGAGCATCAGCTGCTGGCCTGTTGAAATGGGTCCTTTGTGAAGGAAGAGGAGTTTATTTCCCAGGCTGGAGGAGGTGGTGATGGAGGTTAGGGCTCTTGTGGGAGAAGAAGAAGGAGGTGGCCTTGAATGAAGGTGGTTTTCCTGCTTCTGCACCTTGGTTTCTCCGTTGGTGTTGGTCTACTTGAGCAGGTAATGGGCCTGTAGGCTTCACCTCTGCCTCCTAAAAATTGCTGCTAGGAGTCTGGTTCCAGTGTGAAAATGACTGCAACTAATTGTAATTTCTTAGTGTCAGCAGTAGGTGGGAATCAATAGGGAGCTCTGAGCTATCAAATAATGAGACCAGTTAATCCCTTGTGTTGCTCCAGGAAAGGCGTTAGGGAGGAACGTTAGCCCTTTGGGGCAAACTGTCTTCTCAGTGACACCTATGCTCTGTGAGACAATGAGGCTTTCCCACAGGTCTGTTAGCTTGGCCTTGGTTGCAGTGGGAGCTGTAAACATAAGATCAAATTCTGCCTTATCTCATCCCCAAAAGTTATTTTTCTTGGCCTGGAATGGAACACTAACTGGCTTCTTTCCTAAAGCAGCTGCACAGCAAAGATGGGATTGAACGAACCTCTTTCCCTTGAGCTTAGGAACAACTCAAGATGGGTAGAAAACTGCTATTGCATCACTGATACAGAAATAACTATAATTCACACCATGTACAAAGATACCAGAGTCTTATTACTAACAGTGATGGCTCTACTGGTCAAAACTATCTTTACTGCATCAGGAAAACAAGTTTTATGCCAAGGATTTTGCTAAGAAATGAACAGAAGGGTTTTGGTTTTGTTTTTCTTTTTTCTTTTTTTTTTTTAGTAGAATCATCTCAGCAAACAGTGCATAAATTGCTGGAAGAAAATCAGACTTCAAAAGGCATTAGAAAATATTCCTCTTCCTCCCCAGATTATAGATTTCCTTTACTGGAAGAACAGTGCCTTGAAAACAGACTGTAATGAAATTTGCTGTTTAATTAGTCTTCATTTAATTTATGTATTTAATTTTGCTGCAATGGTTAAAGACTACTCAGGTTGAGGAAATTTCTTTTTTTTTCTTCTGTGTATTTCCTTATCTTAAATTTTTTAGGACTGTCAAACATTCTCTTCTGATTTTGCTAGGAGGTCTTCCTTGGCTGTGCAGAGGCAGGTTTGCCTAGTAATGTTTATTAACATAATCAAAATATTAACAAAGACCTCTTTTAAACAAAGTGCTGGCTAGGCACTGGAATTAAATAACTGTTAACAAAACCTATGAGTTTAAACTAGAAAGGAACTTTCCCCAGTCCTTCAGCTTTGTGTTCCTAATGGTGTCATTATTTTGCTATTCAGTGACTATATAGGGCTCAATTCTCACTTGAATTTTTCACATCAAAAATCAAAGAGAAATCAAAAGGAATTTCTGGAGTGAAGTTTTTCAGGCTTCTCTATCCAGCAAAAAGGAATCTTATCTTAATTATCCTACATACTGCTGCTTCTGGACTTTTGGCCAATTAGGTTGGGTTGGATTTAGTTTAACCCAAAGCAATCATCAGGTCATGGTGACTCTGGAAACAATTTAATTTTTTTATTTTTTTTTTTTTTAAACTGAACTGTTTTGTTCTTGTCTCTTCCCCCCCCCCCAGTTGCTACAAAGCAAAAGGCTTCAGCTGTCTTTTCTCCAGAGAGATCAGCAGCAGCGTGCAGAACAAGCACTATGCTAATGAAATCCTGCCTTGGTTTAATCTAAATGGGGATTTTGGTTAAACTCTGTATGTTCAGTGACACCCCCCCCCACCCCAGCACAGAACTGCCCCCGGGGATGGCTCAGGCTGTGGGACAGTCCTGGAGAGATTGAGTCTGGGGGCTGAACCCAAGCAGTGGTAACCCAGCGCCGGCGTTATCCCCAGCTCCTGGTGCTTTGCTGGCTATGAAAAGGGGAAAACGTATTTCTGGTCTCTTCTGTGTCACCAGGAATAGCTTTGTAAAGTGAACAGCCCTCGCAGCGATGCCTTGTCACCCTTCTCTCCGTGCTGGGGATGCTGACCTGGTGATGGGGAGGTGGAAGGATGCTGTTCCACCTGAGCTGCCATCCTGCTGCCTGGCAGAGCATCCCGGGACCCTGTGTGGGTCACGCAGGCTGTGTGTGCTGGACCATCTCCTCTGCAGCAGGCAGGTAAGAGCGTGGCCCCACCTCACCAGGGCACGGTGTGGAAAATTCCCTCCCAGACTCCGAGGCCTATTACAATGCTGCAGGATGTACAAAATGGACAGCATGTGAAGTGTTTCCTTATAGGATAATCAGAGGAAGTCATTGTATTAAATATCCATTTGTGTCATTAGCCTTTTATTTGGTGCTTTGTCCAGACATCCTGTTTGCTTCCCCTTTGAAGTAATGAATATGTTTCCTGTGTGCCGGGTCCGATCCAAAGCTCTTGTGGAAAAGCGAGGCACCGAGCTGAGATCAGTCGTGTGCTCAGTGGGGAAAGACATCTCCAGACTCACCTTGTGTGAGGAATTTGGAGATAAATCTAGAGCAGTGCTTATTGGCTGCCCTTAAAACCACGTTCCCTGGGCTATCCCATCCAGAGGTTGTAGCTACCTGCTCCCTGTAGTACAGGGAAGAAGTTTGTGGCATTTGACACCTCACAGTACTGTGGTGGGACAGTGCAGCAACATCACTGTGTTACCCTGAGTGGTTCAGAGATCTGGTCCAGCTCCCGGGGTGCACAGAGCAAATGCTGAGCCGTAATTTTGTGTATTCAGAGCTACTGGTCGTGAAGAATTGGGACCTCTCCATCTTTAAAGGTGGGAAGTGGCAAAGCAGCTCCATGTCCCTTGCCCTTCCTCCTTCCAGTTCTCACTTAGAAAGCTCCTATTGCCTTCCGTGCAGGAAGGATCAGTGTCCAGCTGCCTGTTTGCAGTAATTGCTTCATACCTGCTACCTTTGTCATCCTCAGGGGCTGAATCTGGGGTCACCCCGGCTGGCAGAAAGAGCCACTCTGGTTTTAAATCTGTATCTGAGAAAGGAGATGGAGACTTTGTGTATGGGCCTGGAGGCAGAGGCATGATATATGCTAACGAGTAGATTATAGCCACATCCAAGATATACATTGAATACCAGGAGGAATGTGGTGCCAGCATGTGAGATCCTGCCCCAAGAAACAGCTGGAGGAGCTGCGTAACCCCTTCAGATGCCTCTTCACCCTTGACTGCAGCGGGGAGGGCAAGAGGGAAGGCAACCAACTATTTGTGTCTACCAAACGAGTGCCAGTCTCTTTTGCTGCCAGGCTGGGAAGGGTTAATCAGGGAAGCACAGCCCCTAAGGACCGGGACTGTTGTTCCATGCAGATTGGCTTGTTCTTGTTCCTTCTATTGATCGCAATCACTCAGAGCTGTGCCTGTAACAAACTGCCTTAAATCATTGCAATCATAATAAGCACACCTTGGTAAATAATGCATGAGATGTCCGTAAGCCTATATTCATTAGAAGGAAGGTGCATATAGAGTGTGGTAATCATCTGGGCTTGAGTGGGGGCTTGGCCGGTTGGATTGAGATGTAGTAGCTGCTAGGGATCAGCCCTGGACTGAGTTGGGTTTCAGGCAGGCTCCCCAGCCCCTCAAGATGTTGAAAATATAGACAGGCTCCTTTTCACGTTCATGAATTTTGCACGAGATGTTTAAAATGCCTCCGAGCTTCACAGCATAGTACAGGTTGGGCGGAAGTGGGCTTGTGGCAAGTCTCCAAATAGCATAATAGCAAGGCATCACAATTAATAGTATTTAATATATCTTAATGACAACAGCACACATAGAGGGTAACAAGTTTTGCTGTGAAAGCCTCATAGCCAAGTTAATGGTCTGGATATTAGAAGCCTTTGTTTTAAAATGCAAATTAAAAATGCTTAGTTTTCCATTTGTCTTGAGGAGCAGAGTGGTGTTAAAGTGTGGAGCTTCTTTAAGGCAACCTTGTCTTCTCAGGCTGGGGGTTGGTGTAGTCCTTGGCCAGACCTTGCAGCAGGGCAAGCTCAGGTGCTGTAACTTTCATTAGAAGGTTCCCAGGGCAAATTGCAGGGAAAAAAATAGTGAGGCACTAATTTCCACCTCCCTTTCATCCTAGGGAGATGATGATTTATTTTTTTTTTGCTTGTTAGTTGGTTAAATGACAGTGATAAGGATAGTTTGGCTTTTGTACGGTTAGAAGAGATGGAAGCAGAGGCAGAAATGTTCCTGGTTATATCAGACAGCTGTGGATGGTGATGGGTCATTTCACTCCATTATGGTTTCTGGCAAGTGAGTATTAAAGGGTGTGTGAGGGCATCGTTTCTCAGCGATGACTTCATTTGGCTGTCTAAACAAACAGCCGTTCCTCACCAGGTGCAAAGGGCCTTGTATTTGTTTTTTTGCCTCCATGAAGGGAAAAGAAATACCTAAAGTGAAAATAGTAGCAGTGGATTGTATCTGTCTGACAGCCATGGTGGTCTCTATCTCCTGCAAAACAGCCGTGACGTGAGCCACGGCAGGGAAAACTCACTGGTCCATGCTCAGCCCCGATGGGGTGCCTTCATGGCCAGATGAGTGGGTTCAAAAGCCTGGACCCCCAAACTCACAGACCTTCTGTTCATACTGGTCGGCTCTAGGTTGTCTGTATCCATCGTGCAGGTCTGCTGGATAGTACCCACGGTGGGATGTGTTAGGTCTGAGCTTGTATAGGGCATGGAGGCCTTGTAGAAATGGTTGCTAACCCCCTGGAGGTTAGGGCTGGAGGGAGGGCTAAGCCTCTGGTGGGCTTGATCTGTCTGAGATTGACTGGCTCCTAAAACACAAGTGTGGGAGTTGATCTTGTGGATGGTGTCTGAGCCTGGCCTCCAGTGAAGGCACAAACCCGGCTGGTAACTTTCTAGCTGTCCTCCTGCACCCCATCCTTTGCTGGTGCAACTACATGCATCTGAAAGCTTACCCTCACCATGCATCAAACCTCAGTGATCTTGAAGTCTTCTTAACTTCTTGACGTCATGAAGTGGAAAATCTGGAACTGTTGGGGAATCTCTTGTCCCTGGAAGGAGAGATCCTCTTTGAGAGTGCCAGGGGATCAGCTGGTTTAAGGAGATCATCTCAGCTTCGCTTCTTTCTGAACCAAACCAGAGTATTTTATAGATGCAAACAAGTAAGACTAAACTTACTTTAGTCTCCTAAGTAGGCCACATCTTAGATAAATTTAAAAAAAACCCAGCTCTCCTGTTGGCAGCCACATCTTAAACTTTCATTAAACTGCTCAACCTTCATCTCTAAAGCTGTATTTTTGTCCTTGATACTCTTGCTGGAAGGCTGTTGCAGAAACTCACAGCTGGTGGTTACGGTTAATATAAGGAAGAGAAGTAAAACTTTTCCTCTCTAAAAATACATTTCTGAGTGTCAAGCTCAGTCTTATCTCCAGGAACAGTCTGAAGAGCTTGAGATGATTTTTGGGTCCTGGGTTTTTTCCAGAATCAATTCTTTTTGCTTCTTCCTAGCGTAATTAAAGAAATAAATCCCCCAGCAGCTCAGCTCCACATAGATCAGAGCCCCCCCTCCCCTCAAAGAAAAGTGATGATCCTAGCTATTTTACAGTTGAACTATATTTTTTTTTTTCTGTACTTTTAGCTGCATCATCTGTCACAGAAGCAGACTGACAAAGAGAGAAAAGGTCAGTAAATTTTAAGCTGGTCCAGTTAGACTGGAGAAGAAGGATCAGCTACCCAAGGGAAAGCAGATAAATGGGGAAATATCACCCTGCCTTCACCTTCCCACCGTGCTGCTTCGGATGCTGCTTGCCTCTGCAAGAGATGTGGCAATCTGTAGCCAGGAAGCTGTATGGGCACCCCGTGGAGGGGTAGGGGGGTGAGTGTGGTGGGTAACACATCTCTGCTGGCCCGCCTGCTCGGGGAGGCAACTTCACCCTCCGGATGGTGGTTAGAACCCATCAGACTCACTCTCTTCGATAACCTGAGGCAGGATTCCAGCTGAGGGCTCCAAAGGTGAAAGGCTAATACGTTCACCTCCCTCCCTGCCACTGAGCCCCCTTCCCTTTGTTAAGGCGATGCACTAACTTTGGGAAACGTGGCTCCCACAACCTATAAATGATGAATGAAATGAAAAAGCCCCTGCTCGGTGCATGGGGATAATGCGTTGGCCACCAGGCTGTTTCCTCCATGATACCCAACAAACAGGCTGCAAAAAAAGCTCAGCAAGATCCCGGACAAAAGGGAGAGGACAATCATCTGGAAAACTCACTGCCTTCAATTATGGGCTGGAATTTAATCCCAGTAGGTTTGGTAGGGCTTCCCTCCACACACAACCATTTGCCCCCCAGGCAAAAATCCATCTTCCACGTAGGTTTCTCTGAGGTGTCAGGACAGCATGCAGAGGTATTAGGCTCATAAAGGGTTTCTTATTTACAGAAAGCCCTGAAGATACCACAGAAGCTTGTACAGATTACTTCTGCGTGAGGCCATCATGCTGGAAGTGAAAGGAGCTGGGATGCTCTTGTGGCTGGGAAATCCAGGCTGCAAAGAAGAGAGGGTTGGTTAAAGCCCATAAATAGTTCTCAGCTAATGAAATTGCTGGGTGGGGAAAAGGGGAAAATAGCTCCTTTTTAAAGCAGATGAGGCAAACATGCCTCCCAACATATTTTCTGCTCATAAAACTCAGTCTGGGTTTCTAGGTAACTAGTGGAGAAACCCCAGGGAGAAGTTTCTAAGGGTTTCCCACACTAGCTAGATTTGAATAACTGAATGGAAGTGCTGAATATCAACCTTATCTCCCACAGAGCGTGGCTTACAGCATCCCACCTCTCCCAAAGCTCACTCATGTATGAAGCAAACCTGAAAGCCAGTGGGTTCTTCACTTTTGGAGACCTACTGCTGTGATCCAACGTTCACCGAGTACAAGATGAAGAGGGACCATTATCACACGGTCTAGTCCAATCTCTGGGCTCTCTCTCGTTAAATCCTAGTTTTGCTCTCTATTTCTGACTGCAATTCTGGATTCCTGAGCTGCCTATCTTCTTGCAGGACTGTTACCCTTGGATGGCTTGATCACCTGCTGGATGGGGATTCAGAGCCTGATGGACATTCATAAGGTATTGATCCTGCTCTGGATCTTACTGTTTCTTTATTCTGTTTTATTTCTAAGCAGCATTACTTTCCGGAGCTTAAGTTCTCACCTTGAGCTCTGCTTATGGCCTCGCTGTGCTTTGTAATAAGGTAGTGAGTCAAATTAGTTATTGAAGGCACAGAGGGGTTCAGGTATTGGGATGGATTTTTTTTTCCTTGCTGGCCATGCTTTGCTCACAGGACCAGGTTGGAGTGAGCAGCGGTCCTATTAAAAATAATTTCTACTATTTCTTCCTGACTCTTTAAGATAGTTTGGTTTACCCTAATTATTATTGCACTGGAAATAAGCATTTGGATCCTGTCTGAGCCTTGATGTGAGCAGAGGCATTATGATGAAATAAGATTTGATGAACATTTGGTTTAGATGGGGCTTTTTCGATA
Source organism: Tringa tobata (assembly GCA_033628505.1). NCBI lineage: Eukaryota > Metazoa > Chordata > Aves > Charadriiformes > Scolopacidae > Tringa > Tringa tobata. Next base: position 3,238,670 of record JAHREE010000194.1, on the reverse strand, counting down.
CTGGCCCGTTTTTACTGGGATGCAGACCAGTTAATCCAGTGTGTGAATGGTAACCTGGTACTCTGCTGCAGTCCAAAATAGGTTCTTGCCAGTTGTAAACTGGATCTCGAGTCCAGGGAAGCCTTGACTGGCGAAGCGGGGAATCCAGGTGGGTTAAATGCACTAGTGCTGTTTTGTGCACAAGGCCAACTTAAATCTAGGTAACAAACTTGACGTGTTAGTCACTGCTGTTAAAAAGCTATAGAGAAAATAATCAGCCAGCTGATCACCCCTGCAATATAATTTGGACCTCAGGATGGGGGAGGTGGAGATTCTTTTCCTGTTTGCAACCAGTGCTATGGGGAGCAGACAGGGATGCTGAAGAGACAACAGCGCAGAGATCATTTACTGTTGTGGTTGGATTCAGTATCACTCATATGCCCGTGAAAGGTGCAGGGCAGTGCCTGTATCCTTCCCCTCTTTTGGAGGAAGGCGAGCTGCTGCTGCTGTGTGTGGAAAGGACAAGCTCAGAGGAAGGAAACGGCACGTGCCTGCTTCCAGAGGATGGAGCCCACACAGGCAGAGCGGCTGAATATGGCTGTGATGAAATCTGGTGATAAGTGCATTAAAAGAGGGTGTCGTTCTGCAGATGTAGGGGTCAGGTGTGACTGTCTGCAAAGGCTGAGAAAACTCTCAACATCTCAGGATTAATTAACACAGGCTGCCAATCTCTGCAAACACAAGCTGCTCTTGTGTTTGCAGAGTAGAAGGAGCTGTAAATGAAACACAACAAACTGTGCAGCTGACAAGTGAAGAGGTTGTCTTATTAATCAAAGTCTGGAAAAAGATTGTCTGGTGAACCAGTTTCAGACCAATCTTGCCGGGCCTGGGAACTAGCCAGTTCCTGTTTCTAGCGGGGATGCCAGGCAATCCCACCAGTTGCTCTTGCCTTTGCAATGTGCCGTTTGCTGTAGCTGTTCTCCTGGGTTCTTGCTCCCCGACACTTTGGTCTAATAGATGGTTTCTGCTTCCCTCATCTCTTCTCTGAGACAACTCGCTCTACCGTGCCGGGTTGGCCTTTGTTGTACAGAGTTACCCCAAAAAAGCCAGGAGTTTGCAGGACGGTCCAGTGTGACTGAGGCTTTCTGTGACCTTGCTCTTGCTGTGGTACACCTGCCTTGTCTCAGGGATGCTAAACCCTTGGCATCCCTGAGCATCCCTCTAGCCCGGGCATATGGTTTAGTACAATCCCAGATTTTTCCATTTCCTAATACCTGCTCCAAAACCAGTTCTAGTTGGGCTCTAACCACCTAGGCTACCTGTATTATTTCCAACCTTTAACTGATAGTTTGGAGTCTATGTGAGCTGCTAATGCCCGTTCAGGGATTTAGCAGAGGCTGACTTGTGTTGCGAGGAGAGGACTGTATGTTCTGTACATCCCTCCTGCCCTGAAGCCATTGTTTTATCTTCAGATCTGTTTTATTCCCCCCCACTAAACACTCTTTGGGAGGACAGATATAAATTAAAAGCAAATTATGCAACCCGATACCATCAGTCAACAGACACCTATCTCTGCCCACATACCCTGAATAAATGAAACCACCTTCGTATCTGACTACAGACTATGGAAGATCTGGGGGGGTTTGAAGGTCAAAACACTCAGACCCTGTATCCATCGTGCGTTTGGGTAGATTTTAAATAGTGCTGCATCAAGCAACTGCCTTTCCCTTCACAGTTGTGCTTGGAAGTGCTGACAGCTTCGGGTGACAGCTATTGGATCAAAAAGCAGAAGCGATAGCATGAAATTCCCTTTGGAGGAAAGACGGATGATGGGAGTTTCTGTTCACTGTACCTGATGCAGTCTGGGATCTGCATCCCGTTACAGGGAATATTCTCTCCTGTAGCCTCTGCTGCAGGTGCACAAACCTCTGGAGAGTGCTGACACCAGGTGAGGAGATCTGGATGATGGGATGCAGGATGTCCTTTCCTCCCTTATTGTGGAGAAGGGGTGCATGCTGACACATTTTTTTTGGCGTTGACACCAGGTATGTACCCCTCCAGCCCAACTCTGCCCGTGCTGGAAATCGGAGTTGGCTGCATCTCATTTCCAGCCCCCTTTTGACCAGCGAGAGAGCTGGTGTCTCTGGATCCATCCAACAACCACATACTCCATCCATCCGTCCGTCCGGCCACCCCCTCCTCCCAGCTGCGGTTCATCATCACCTGTGTAAATGCTGCTCCCCGTTAAGTCCGTGCTTGCAAAGCTTTAAAAGGCTCCAGACACTGAAACTCGACTGCTCAGGGGGCTGTGCTGCAACCAGCTGGGTGCTGTTTATTGCCCCGAAAGGCTGTCTTTAATTGCAGGAGCTAGCCAGGCAGCGCCGACCGAAGGGCTCAGCGCGGGCTCCTGTTTCATCGGAGGCGGCTGAGCGCAGCAGTAATTCTCTCCTGCTTTCTTCCACGTGAGGATTTTGTGTCTCGGGATGAGATACAGGTCTGGCCGCTCAGTGTGAGCTCTCAAAGCTTGCCTGAGAGCCGACATCTCCTCCATCTTCTCTGCCTGCCCTTTCCTCTCAGGCAGCACAGGGCTAACCCCATCCTGACACAAGGGATGGTTCCAGCTCTTGTCCCTAAATAAGTTCCCGCATCTTGTGCTTCTGTCCTGTTCTCTACAAAGCTGAAGAGTTGAGTTTTCCTCTGAAAACCCACTGTCCCTCTGGAGAAGGGTGAGGCCAGGCCTGTCCTCAAGCTGAATGCTCTCCCATGGTGGAAGGTGAGGCATAAAATTAGGCAACTGGGGGAGCTAATGGAAAATGAGAGTGAGCTCAGGGGTTCAGCTTGAGGGTCCCATGGAGCAGAGCACTCAAAACAGGTTTCCTTGCGGCCAGGGACAGCCTTCTGTGTGGTCTGCTCTCCATCAGTACCTGCTAAGTTTCTCTGTTCCAGATTTAGTTGGTTATGCACCAAGAAGCCATCTTTGTAGCACGTCACCATCTCTGGGGACAACGTTCCCTTCCTCATGTTTGCTTCTATGGCCATGCAGTAGGGGCAGGAAGGTATTTCTTCTGCTTGGTTCCAAGCTGCTGTCTCCTTTATATGACTGAAGAGTGCTGATGGATGCAGTGGATGGGGAAATGCCCAGATTTTCTGTAGATCACCAAATTCTCTGCTCTTGGTGACGTCCAGATAGCACTGCAGTGACTGTCTGTGCAACTTTGAGGCAACTTCTGTCCAGAGCTCAGACAAGCCTGTTGCATTTCAGGTTGCCTGGATAACTTTTTCCAATGACAAGCTCAGCCCATAGATAAGGCTTGAAGGATGTTGCTACATTTCCCAAGAGCACCCAGCTTTTGAAATGTCATTTCCCCTGGTATGTGGAGTCCTGGAAGCTGAAACCAGCCAGAAGATTGGTATCTTTAACTGTATCGTGAGGACTACTTTTGGGAAAAGGCATCTGTGTAACGAATTGTCATAGGTGCATGAATGAAAGTGTTGAAAACCAGCTGAGGGGCAAAGCGTATGGGGGGAGGGTGTGTCTCTGGGTGTGCTGAAAGGAAATGTTATCTCCAAATTGCTCATTAAGAACTTCATTTTAATGTCCTGATTCAGCTCCTGTTTATTCTGGTGCAATCGGGAGCAGCTCCCCCGAAGCCAAGCCCGTGCCTGGTGATACGGTGGTACCAGCCAGTGGGGTTGGGGCAGGAGGAACTTAAGAGCAGAGCCAAGCCCTGCATCTTGAACTCATCCTTTTGGAGCACACAGCAGTAGTGACTTGACCCTGAGAAAAGCCCTATTTGAGGGAATTTCTCTGTCAATATTGAGTATAACCCCCCCTGCTTGTTGATACTTTGGTCTACCTGGCTTTGACCATCAGTCAGCCCTGGGTCTGCTGCTCTTGATGTCCAGTCAAGACGTCCTCTTGACATCCAAATGCTGCTTTGGCAGATTTTTGAGGCAGCCCATGAGTAGTCATTCAAACGCTGTTCACAGCCTTCAGCTAATAAGCAAGTAGCAAAGCAGTTTCCAGAGCTGTGCTCTATTCCAGCAGCTCCCTTTGCCAGCTAGAAATTACACTATTTTCCAATTTCATTATTACCTCTGTTTTTTATTATAGCATCATTAGAGTGAGAAAACTGGAAAGGAAGCGGGGATTGTATAATGCAGGAAATAGTGAATTAATACCTCTACCGTATGATGGAATGGTGCAGAGCTGTGACAGTGTCAGGAAAATATAGAGCAAATAAAGATTATGTTGGCTGGATGAGGATGAGACTACTCCGTTCTGAGGAGTATTAACTTGCAAAAAGAATTATTTCTCAGAAATGCAGGGTCTGCATTTTCTTTTTGCATGCACGTGTGCTTGCTGGTGAATAAGGTCATCACAGGGATATGGAATATGGGGAAAAAAATAAAAAGCAGCTTTTATGGTACATAGATGGGCTTTAGCACGTCGGCAGAAGAAAGCTGATTTATTGCCTGAGAAATTGTGTCGGGGCATTTTAAGAAAGGGGTTACGTACAATGATAACAAAGAATTGTCTATTCCTTACCATGTGGTTCTCCAGTGCTAAATCCTGGGAAGTGTTTATTGGCTCTGGAGCATTTATAACTACCGGCTTCAGTGGGCTGGGGTCTGAATAGGAAAGTGCAGCTCACGACAGCCAGGAATGCGGAGGGGTTTGTCTTTTTTTTTATTCTGAAAGAGTAGGCAGCACTAAATAGTGAAAAACATCCTGTTTTTTTCTTTTTTCTTTTTTTTTTTCCTTTTTTTTTTCTTTTTTTTTTTTTTTCCCCTGCCACTTTTCAAATGACATCTATATTTTCAGGCTTGCTGACCTTACACTGACGTACACAAATCAGACAAACAGCCCGTTATTTACTGCGCACCCTAAAATTCCTGCCGGAGCATGGAAATTCAGTTGTTACAATACATGGAAAAGGCATTGCCCGCGGTTTCTGCGGATGCTTGGATAAAGGCAGGCGTTTGTAAAATGTAGCCCTTAAAACCCCATTTTGTTTGTAGTACCACCAGAAAGTAATTAAATGCCGGTATGTATCATTTTTATTTTGACACTGTCTTTTGAGAAGTGGAGTGATTAGTTGGGGTAAACAGCTCGGGAGCAGAAACCGTGTGTATTCGCTGTGCAGTTGTCAGAGCTCAACAAATGTGCTTTTAATAACAGCTTGTTATTCAGTTCGCCGGGTTGCAAATAGAGGCAGGTTTTAGAAACAACTTCTTATTTATATATCTTCTTCTGATCATCCCAAACGCCTGACAGCCCTGCAATAAAGATGCCTCTTAGCTGAGTAATGTCTTCACAGGAGCTGCAGGCAAACCGATAACGAAGGGGAAAACGCAAATATCGGTCGGAAAGCACCGAGGGGGCAGGCAAACTATGAGTTTTCCCAAGTATAAAAATCCGGATTATACATTTTCTAGAGCCTCTTGAAGCTCTTTGCAGCCTGTTGAGAGCAGAATGATCTCTGACTTCCTGCGGGGAGGCCAGCGCCGGGGGTGGAGAGATGAGGCTGGAGCAGCTGGGAAAGGCCAGGAAGGATGCGGAGAAGCTTTTTTGCGTCACCTGAAAAATGCAAGGAGGAGGTGGAAGGGAGCCAGTTGCAGGGACCCGACCTGTGATGAGTCCCTGGAAAGGCCACGGCTCTCGGGCACGTTCCTGCTGTGGCTGCAGAGATGAGTGGTGGCAGGCCGGGGCCACCTCCAGCAACGCTTTGAAGGTCCAAGAGCTATATAGGAAAATTATGGGATGTGAAATAAAATACTAGGCGATCGATGAAAAACATACATTTATTGAGATGTAACAGTCAATTGCATGGCTGTTAAACAGCTATAACCATGTATTAAATAATCAGTTCAGCTGGTATTTATTTAATATAATCGCAGCCTATTAAACCTGAATTAAGTACAGAGTTAAGTGTCTCTGGGACACACAGCTGAAAATGGTGCCAGGAACATTTTATGTTGCCTGAAACCCTTTGTGGAAAACTCCCACAAACACAGGCTTTGCAAAATTATCCTTCGTTTGAGAGGGGAAACACAATCTGAAATTTTTAATTTTGACCTGAACTGCGGCAGAGTTATCGCAACTTTTACCTAGAGAGAGACTTCACGTAGGTGCATAATTTCAGTAGATCAAAAATACTCAACTGGCTTCTTGGAACCGTTCCTTTAGGGATTTTGTGTGGTTTATTTTGCTTTACTTGCACATCTTTACTCCCCTGATTGCCTGATACTTATGCAGTTATTCACACCAGCACAAAGTGAGTCCAAAGTAAATGTAAAACGCTGCTAAATCAACACGGGATTTGCTCTGACCTGGCTGGGCTCACAAATGGGAGATGTGAATAAGGAGCAACTCTCACTCTTGGAAACGCGAGGTCAGAGGACCCAAGGGGATGTATAATTCTTCTCATTTTCTTTCTACCAGCTTTTGGAGGTTTGTGCCCTGGCTCAGGGGTTTGCTCGCCGTGTGTTCAAGTGCTGCTCTAAAGGATGCTGGTGCCAAACACCTCGGAGCGAGCGCAGGCTCCTTAGTACCTGGGATGAAACTCCTATTTGTTACTCGGTGAAACTGCTGCCATTGATGTTCTGGGTTTGGGTCAAGGCATTTATATTTTTGCTTACTTTATTCCTCTTCTTTCTCCCTTTCAGTGACAAGCGAAACCAAGCAAAGACTCTTGTCTTTCAAAATAAATATCCAGACTGAATGCCTCATAAACTGCATATGGTGTGCGTTATAGATTTATTTTCATGAGTGCTTGCAAAGGAAAGCTGCTGAAGTCAGGGCAGACCCTCACTCGTTATCCCTCCATGCCAGGGCTGTCTGTGGTATTTTACATGCAGATTATTTGTGTTTATTTTACTGGGCTTTGTGCCTTTCTCCGGCTTCCTGAGCCGGTATGTCATTCCACCGTTCCTGGGGTGTGGGAGAGCTGATGGCAATTTGTTCTACCCATCAGAGATGACTCCCCGGATAGTGGCAAACACAAGTGGAGAGGAGGCGAGCGAACCCACGCGGGGTGTGATCCTGCCTCCCAAAGTCTCTCCCGCAGAAACGAGCCAGGATTGCGCTAACGGGGCAGATCCCGGTTCCTGTGGAACCTGAATGCCTCTGTGTCATGAATGCTGCCGCCCCGCAATCCCCCATCCCCTCCCTCCAGCTAATTAGCCCCTGTTTAACACCCAGACAAAACCCTGCTGCACCTGCACTGCTTTGGGAAGCACAATGCTGGGGGCAGCCAACAAAGCGGCGTGGCAGGGACCCCAAGGCACTGAAAGCCCCGCCATCCCTTGCAAGCACTACTTTGAAAAAGGATGATAGAAAAGGGAGGGGAAAGGGGAAAAAAAAAAGAAAAAAAAAGAGGAGGAGGAGATTCACTCACTTGGACTATTTCACTATTAGAGAGAATGGGTGAAAGCCCCACAAAAGCGGCTTAATAAAGAGGAGAGGGAGAACAAGGCGAGAGGGGAAGCGCAGGGCAGGCTGAAAGGAAGGAGGGCTTTCCAGGTTGTATTGTCCCCTTCGCCCTCCAGAGAGCCTTAGTCAACGCCTCAAAAGCTGTCGATGACATCAAGTTGATTGGTTTTGCCTCAATCGATGTGGCCATCTTCCACGCAGGACCCACTTGTTAGGAGGACAAAACGAGCCTCATTCATGGGCACTACAAAGAGGCCAGCTCTGCTTTGATGTGGTGACGGATGGGATGGCCCCTTCACCTGTTTCTTCCCTCCGAAGGAATTGTGCGCTTCATTTTCATCCAGCTCCCTGGCCAGGTTCTTCCTAGAAATAGCTGCAGTTCAGCAATAGGTGAAACTATTTCTTTTTGAAAAAATACCAAAGTGTCCTTAATGAGAAGAATAGAAATAATTTTCTATCTCCCATCCAAGAAGGGTAGACATATTCCTCTCTGCCCAATACATGTATGGAAGGAGACCTTATGTAGAATTTGTGCTATTTTATGGCCATATTGGATGACAATTTAGCTCGCTTTTAGGACATGACTTTTAGAAGATGCTGCTGCTTTGCCATAAATACAGGTTAAGTCTCTGATGTGCCACGGGAGGGGGATTCAGGCTCCCATGCTGATTGCTCTACAGTGGATGTAGGAGAGAGCAAAGTGGGGTGCATTGCTCACAGTCACCTGCAAGTCAACCTGAATTGCTATGATTTTTTGCGTGATAGGTAGGAGGGAAACCAGAGATGGGACAGTTAAATGACTTTCCTGACATTGCTGAAAAAATAAATATTGAGGATGGCTATAGATCTCAGGAGATTCTTATTTCCAGGCCAATGTGGTTATATCTTTAGCCATCTTTTCTTATTATTATTTGTACAGGATGGAGAAAGTGGAGCCCAGGAAGCCCAGTTGGGGTCACAGGCCTGTTGTGTGAGGTGCTGTATTTCTTCTTGCCTGAGTCAGCAATCCCTGAGCCAGAGCTTGATGCAAAATTCCTGAGAGGGATTTTATTGGAGGGAGTCTGTCTCCTATGAATGAGCTCTCTGACTTAATGATCCACCTTTGCTTGTGCTTAGGAGGTCTGGGACACCCCAGGCACATCCACATCACCTTCACAGCATCCCCAGAAACACCAAGGCATCAGGGACACGGGTGGGTTGTCTGTGGCTGACGAGTCGCGGGGTGACGCAGGGATGTCTGGCATCTAGGACTGCAGGACAAACGGTTAATTAGGAGATCTCTCATAAAAGCAGTAGTAACATTCATTACAAGCTTCAGGCATAGCATGGTAGACACCGAAACACGAGCAGAATACATTCAGGCTTAAATAGGAGAGTGATCAGAAGGTCAGTCCCAACAAGAATCCCTAGGAGTCTAATATGCTGGACATAAATTAGTATCATCAGTTCAAACACCTTGAAAATTGGAAGTAAATTACTTCAGACATCTAAGACAGATGGTATCGATGCATCAGGCAGAGCCCCATCTCTCAGGGCAACGCTGGTTCCTCCCTCTCCCCTGAGCTGGACCGCGGCAGTGAGACGGTGGGACTATTGCTTGATGCTGATGTGAAATCCCTGAATCTCCTGGAACAACAGATGAGAGCAGAGGAAAAAAAAAAAAGGATTTGTGCCTGGGAACGGATGATTTTTCTGGAAGTATTGCTTCAGTTTCATCCAGAAGACAAGCAGCAGAGAGAAAAACTAGTTCACTAACCCAGTCTCCTGCTGCGTCCTCCTACAGTGATATAAATATGGCTGGAAAATGTCTGCACTGTTTATTACTTTGAAGTCAAATGTGCAGCGGTTATTTTCAGAAACATGGGAGAAGAAATGCTTTCTGGCTGGCTCTGAGTTGCTAGGTCATCTGACAAATTTCCCTTTCCCCGTTCCCCTGCTTTTATATACATATGGAAATACAGACATGGATATTTTAATGTATATATTAAAACTAGACCAAACCTTGGTGTGCTGTTTGGAGATGTGTGGCATGGAAATAAATCACTGAGGAGAGCAAGGAAGGAACTTGTGCTGCTCCCTGGCAGCTTTGATGTGCTCGGGGCTGTGCAACCGAGCAAGACACAGCTCCTGAAGGAACGGGCAGGCAGGTGGATGCAGATCAAACCCTATGGGCAGAAAGACCATCCACCATTTTCCTGTGGGTCTGACAGGGGATTTAAAGTGTGTTTGGGGAGCAGCCAGAGGTGGCTCAGCTCAACGGTGACAACTTCAAGTGGGGAGATGGCTCATGGCAAGGAGAGGGGAGAGGAGGGATGGTTTCTCCGTTCCCTTGGGCTACGTGGTTGAACAGGAGCTACAGCCTCAGGGGACCCTGCAGAGGGGGCTGCTATGGAAGTGGTGGAGGAGAGGACATAGGGGACACCTGGGCCAGCTCCCTGCCTTACCCAGCTGCATGAAAGCTTCCCAGGACATCAACTCCAAACAGCCAACCAAGGTGAATCAAGACTTTAAAGAAACCACAAGGTTAAAGAAGATTATCGCGCTCTTTTGTTTCCTGCATGTCAGGTTGCTGTTATTTGCTTTCTGACCGTTATGATTAGATAAAATACATAAATAAAAAAAGACCTTGAGAAGGTGACTTAGGTCTCCCCAGGCCCATGAAGAGTGGAGGTGCTGTTCTCACAAACAATGAGGTAGCAGACCTAGCACATAGCAGAAGACACCAGGGACTGATCCCCCACCTGATGCCACCAAGAGCAAGCTAGTTCTGCGTGGGAGCACCCCATGCTTTCCAAATTTCTACCTTTCCCTCAGATTGCTGGGATTGTCCTGTCTGTGACATGGGGACAAGGCTAATTGCATAGCTCAAATGCTAGAACGGCTATGTGCGAAGCTCCCTGAGAACATGGCCTGCCCATTACACTCATTATCATTATCCGTGCCTTTCCAGACACGCGATGGGTGGACAACCACATGGCCTCAAGAGGATTTTGTGCACAGACCTGTGCCCTGATAGAAAGGAGAGCTGTAATGGGGGGGAAGGGCAGGGCCTGGGGTTGTCTTAATTGAGTGTTAATGGGTCCCAACTGGGAGACAGGCTCAGCTGGGTGCCAATTACCCTAATTGATAAGAAGCTCTGATTGGATCCTTGGAGGAAGTGAGTTCCTCACTCAACTTACTAAAGGAAGGCTGGAAAAGGAAATAGCTGTTGCTTAAAAGGGGCAAGGTTTTGGTTATTGATTATTATTTTTTTTATAAATTCTTTTGAGGTAGGGAGGGTTGTCATTATGATTTGGATATTTGTTGTGAAGCAAGCAGAAGGACTGAAAAACAAAACCAAAAGAGCTGTGTGTGGGAGAAATGAGGATGTGGTGGAGCAAACAGAGATGCCTGGAAGACAGTTTCCCAGAGCAGGTAGGAGAAGGGAGCCTTGCCAGGGCTTCCTGATGGGTTTCTGCTTGTTCAACTACTACTAAAGAAAAACTAAAGCTGCTTCTGCTGCGGTGTATCCTCAGCAAAGGAGTGGGGTTGGGAGAGTGATGGGTGGGAGCCCCAGGATATGGGGAAGGGGGAGTTGTGGCTCTGGCTCCCTCCTTGCTTGCTCACAGCTGCAAGATGCAGAGCTGTCTGGTTGGCTTTCAGGGGCTGGTGTGTGCTGGAAGGTGGGGTCCCCAGAGGCCTGCAGTAAGATATGGCTCATCCATATGTTAGGATGATGCCTATTTGAGCTTGAGATAGCTCTATACTCACTGCTGTGTGAAGTATCAGGCTCTGTGTCAGTGTTGCATGAAGAAATGGGGTCAGGGAGAGCAGGGTTGGTTTTTTTCTACGTGTCTCTGTGCTGGCAGTACTGATGTGAATGACAGATTTTGACTTAAAATAAGACAGTTTCGTTCCTCCTGGGACTTAGGTGTTACAGCTCTTGCACAGTTGGACTAGATGAGTCCAAAGGGCATAGGAACTTCTGGTTGTCCTTGAGTCTGTCAGAGTTAACCCTGTGCAAATCAGAGAGAAACTGAGGCACAAAGAGGTCATGCACCAAATGCAATTCAACAAGTCTAAATTAGCTCCATTCTGACAGATAAATCAAGACTAACCACAAAAGCACATCTGCTGGTGGAGGCTCTTTGCTGTTTATTTTGCTGAAAATCCTAGAAATTCTTCCTTTGCTTGCGAAATTAATCCGTGGCCCTGACTCCCTATTGAGAGATGGTACCTTTGGTGTGTCAGTCAGAGCCCTTATAGCCTTCTCCCAAAGGGTTTTCCTTTCCTGTAGGAGGAAGGAGTGCAGCAGGCATTGTACAGCCTTGCTGCAATGCCAGGCACTGGTAATAACCTCATTAGAGGATCTCCTCTTCCTCTCCCTTTTTCTCTCTAGGACCATAAAGCACTTGCAGATGTGAAGGCAGCTTCCAAGCATGGCTCACCTGCTCTTTGCAGTGCTTGGTCTTGATGCAGCTCCAGGGAGCTCTTTAGAAAGCCCTTGTAAAAGTATCAAAGGGATGACTGGATGTTTTTGTTAGGGTGAATATATTGCCTCTGATTTAGTTTTCTGTCCTGGGCTTTGTTGCACTGTTAAAGCTTTATTCTTCTATGAGTAGCTAAGGTACCTGAGCGGACCAAAGGTCTAGTTTGCCCAGCATCCTGCCTCTGAGGCTGTACTTTCCTACTCATTAGCACTGGTTCTGTGTTTTGGACCAGTCAGTGATACATCTGATCGGGATCATATGTTGGCACGTACAGAACTTGCACTGATTTTACCCTTGTGTGCTGGGGAAGTAGCTGTGTAGGTAGTTGGACGCTGTTTAATGCAACATAGAATGCAACATAGACACCTGATCTGTCAGAATTAATCTGCCAGTACTCTTAGAGCTGGAAAATGTATTTTTTTTAATTGGTATGGTACTCTACATCTTTTTTTGTCAGGTCTTTGAGTTATAACTGGTCAACAAATGTTGGATTTAATTTTTTTTTTTTTGAATCACAGCTTTAGATGATCAATATTAGATGCCTTTGGAAAGAGGTTCAGAAGGGGGCAAGCAGAGTGATTCACCTCATACTAATCTCTCAGCTGATGTTAACAAAACAAGACTGGCCATAGCCATATGAATTTTATCTGCCTCTGCCGGTGAAAAAGGAAAAGTACAAGAGAGACATCAAGAAAACCAGCACAGTCTCAGCCCCGAGTGAGCACTGCTGACTTATCGGCTTTTAAATTGCTGACAAATGACAAGCTCCTGTAATGATCCAGTTCAGAGGGTACCTTCTTGGAGAAACACAGGGATGCTCCTGGCAGGGTCATTACTGGAAGTCGTTAATCACTGATTTGATATTCAAAGCTGATGGCGAAGTCAAAGCAGGTCAGCATGCTAATGGTCATCAGCGGTGGCAACGACCAATTTCCACAGAATTATTGTCAGTGCAGGCAGCAATAAGCAGCTCAGAAAAAGCAATCTTTTATTTTTAAATGGGAGCCAGTGTGGGGTGGGCTGTAGGGGCAGAATGAACCGCTGCCTGACAGGAGGCAGATTTGCTTCTAATTGGGAGAGGCGAGCAGTCAGGAGAGATGCAGCTGTAACTCCAGGGGCAAGCAACGTTTCCCAGCTGAGACCATCTGCTGTCATTTTCAACTGAGAAATTAAGCGAGGTAATGCTTCTGGTTAGTGTGAGGGAGCTGGTGTGCATCACGGGTGAGCATTGGTTGGAGGGCGGTTTGTCCTAGGGACTGGAGAGCTGTCCTTCATCAGCTGCTTGCTCCAGCATGGGAGCTGGGCACAGCTGTGTGCTGCCCAGTTTGAAGGTGGAAAATGTCCTAAGAGCTCTTGAAGGCATTTCCCAGCCTTTGTCTGAGAGCACACTATCCAGGAAGGCTGCAAAATGCGCTTTTGTATCCAGCACTGCTGTTTTCTGACAGCCCTAAAGACACCCAGGAACAGCTGAGGAAGGTTCATGGTGTGTTTTCCCCCAGTCCCACACGGTGATATGGAGGTGCCATCTGGAGCACGATTGGTGTGAACTGTTGATTTGCCAACACGGACAATTTTTCTGTGGCCCCTCTTGTTCATGTCTATTGGTTTCCTGCTCTGTTAAAGCAGCTGAGTCAGTTTTCCATGAGAGTGAGTTTAAAGGTATTTTGATATTTAGTTTTATTTTTAAACACCTTGATGAGTGGCTTTCCATGAAACATTTTCATTTCCTTTCTTTAAAAAAAAAAGAAGTGAGAGCACTGATTCTCACCAGGAGCCAGAAGTAGTGATGCCCAGTTATGGCTCAACGCAGTGAGGGGCTCTCCAGTCTGCAATTATTCCTGCACTCATGGCTGAGGAGCTGCTGTCTGAAATCAGAACAAAAAGACCGTCCCTGCCCTGTAAATCTCCCCATCCAACTCCATCCCGTTATCTCAAACATTTTTTCTTTGGGAAAGAAAGATTCCAGCATCATGTTAGGGATTCCTCATTACTCTGAATTATCGACTCGGGGTGTGTGAATCTGAAACATCTTGAAATTATTTCTCTACAAAAGCATATGTGGTGTGAGAACAATACCTCTGGAAATGGAGAGAGCAGGACAACAAGCACTGTTTGATCACAGTGACCTTTGCCAAAGGCAGCTTTCCATCTGGGGATGAGGCAGGAGCTTCGTCACCCTTCACTTCTCTGCCCCTGTGCTCGAGTGGCCTTTAGCTGGTGCAAGTTTTACTGAAATGGACACACATGTACTAGGAATTGGACTTGAGACCAGCAATTAATTTCACATAATACCTTTGTTGTCCCTGACTTGGACCAGATTTGAACTGGTGACCTGGAGATGAAAGTCACCATAGTCCCTTAATAGTCCCCTGAGGCGGGCAGGCAGCCTTCTTGCTGGCTGTGCTAAAACACCATGGCCAGGCTATTTCCCTGCCTCCCCTCGAGTTTAACCCTCTCCCACCCCCCTTCCTTCTCCCCACCTCCTCCAGCTCTCCTTTGCCTGCTGGGCATGACCAGGATAAAAGGAAGAGCAATGAGAGCCATATGCGAAGCCTTTTAACCCCTCTGCCGTGGCCTGTGGTGAGCTTGGTTGAAGGGTGAGTTGTCCTGGGGTTGTCCTGTCTCTCTGAAGGGTGAAGTTGTGAGTTCAACCCTTGGTTGAAGGGTGAGTTGTCCTGGGGCCCTCTGGATTGCTTGAGCCTCCAGACGTGGCTTTGAGGAGCCTGCATCAAGTGGAAATGTATTTGCTGGAAAAGAAATGGGAGTGTTTGGGGTAGAAGACCTGTAACTGGCGTCTAGTTGTAGAGCACAAGGCTCTGCCTGGTTCCTTTCATTCTTCTGCTGGTGCTTGTACAGTCTCCACCCTGCTCTGGTCCCCTGCTTCTCCCCATGTGGTGGCAATGGCTGGTGTGATGAACTAGAAAGATTCCCAGCACTTGTGATGTTGCAGGTCCAAGTGCAAACAGAAGGAATTACCCTTTCCCACAATGCAATCCTGTCCCTATTGTTGACTAGGAAAACCCCTCTGGCCTTGCATCTTTCAGACAAGATGCAGGATCATCCATTTTCCTGTTCTCCATGTTGCTGAGCCATGAAACTGGAACTCCAGAAGCTAGTGTAACATTGACGTGCCCTCCGGTGGGGAGGTAAATCGAGTGTGGCTGGGTTTCACTCCTTCCTTAGCCAAGAGGTTTGTAGCTGAAGCTATCTGGCCTCGAGGACCTTCAGAAATAGTGCTTGAAATGTATTTCTACAAGGGGGTTAGCTAAGCCTGAGTGTATTCCTGAACAGAGCAGGCAGGGAGCGCCTGTTTGCGTGTCTCTTACCTTGACTTGTCTTTGGCTGGTCTCCTTGCCCCCTCTTGGTGTCCCAGAGCTCCTTGTCTGACCTCACTTTGTAGGGGAAAGATGGGAGGGTCATGCCTTAACTAAAACCTAGGGTGGGTAAGGACCGAACAGAGACTGTTCCCATCTGATGACCATGCAATCATTCTTGTGGAGTATCCATAGCTGTCATCTTGTTCCGGCAATGTCCAGGCCTCCTCTGGAATGAGAAGTAGCCCCTCAGCGCTGGTGGAGTGGTCGTGCTTCCATTTGAGGCAAAGGTGCCATGTTTTGGGCTCCATCCTCACCAGCAGGAGCTGTGTCTGCCTAGCGCCAAGCCTTGTGGCTCTGGTTGCGTGGTGGGGAGGTGGAGTTCTCGGAGGTGTGTTTTATGCAACCTAAAATCCATGTGAGCGGAAGGAAAAGTGAACTATATCCTAGGAAAATATCATATTTTGGTGCTTCCCAGGAAGTGTCTTGCTGTGGTCTGGCGAGCACCAAGAAGTGACGGGCGTGCTTTGGCAGCAGAAGGCAGCAGTGAGGTTTGTGCTGCAGAAAACTCCCACCCTGGAATGCAAAAGGATTTTATGGGCACTAATAAATTAAACCTCATGTGTTGACTCTAAAAACGCAGTGGTAATGAACCAGCCTGGATTTACAGATAAGGGGAGCAGAGCACAGAGGCCTCATTTCTCTGAGGCCACAGGACCATCCAGCAGGGATGGGGTGATACCTGGGAGCCCATCTCTCCTGCACAAAGATCTCTTTCAGGATTTTGCTCCTTACCACGGCATACACAACTATTCTCTTCCAAACCCCTCCCTCTGATTTTCACCTAGCAAAGCATGGTGTACTTGCTAATTATCTTTGACAGGTTCCTCAGAAAACCAGAATTATTGTCATTGGCCTGGCATTCTCTATCCAGAAGAATGCCTGTCTGCTGGGGGGGGCGGGAAATGTTCTGGAAATTGAAAAAAAGATGCAGAAAACTCCACATGTCCCACTGTTTCTTTTTCTCCAGAGCTGTGGTTGCTCAGCAATCCCCCCTTTGAGGGCTGGCTGCCAGATTGGTGACATGGGTTCGTTGGGAGGGAGAACACGTTTCTGCAGGTCCCATGCTGAGGAGTGTGCAGGCAGGCGGGAGCTCTGCAAGGACTTCTATGTCTCCCCACCAGCTGATGAGGAAACAGGAGAGGCACCCTTTCCCCAGCTAATATTTTTCTTTTCCCTTGGTCCTCTGCCTCTTTCACAGATGTCTTAAAGGGCCTTACAAAGCCTCTTGCATGTGGGCTTTTGGCCATGCTGAAGCAGGAGCTGCCTGCAGGCAGAATAACCTCCTCTTGGACAGCTGGATGAAGACATCACTCGTCAAGCATCAGCCCTCTCCAGGTAACAAATCTCCTGTTCCTGCTTTGCAGGAATGTCTGCAGTCACACGCTCACACCTGAGGCTGTCAGCCTTCAAAGCCCCTGCTGCCCCACAACTCCTGCTCTCCTGGGCTGAACCCCTCCAGTTCCTTGGGAGGAGGAGAGGTGCACACACTTCCAGGTTTGAGGTTTGGCCCCGTGGAGCCTGAACAGACTCCAGTCCCAGCAAAGCACCTCCTGGCTGTCGGGGTGGCGAGGAAATCTCATTGCAGGGCAAAAGGGAAGGGAACAAACTTTTTCCATGATGGAAGGGGCTGTGAGGATCTGGCGCTGCCCTCCTCACTGAGCTGCAAACCCCTTCTTCTGTCCACCCAACCTGGCTGCTCCACCTAGCACCCATTGCTACCTGTGCCTTCTAATCTCCCCTACTATATAATAATGCTGTTAATAATAATAATGGTCACTTTACACTAATCTTTTTTTTTTTTTCCCCCTTGGGGTCACAAAGTGAAATGGGAGAACACGAGAAAGGATTTACGTGAATGTGAAGGACGCTAGTTCAGGAGGTTGGTCCGGGTCAGTGAATTAGTGTCCCTTGGTGTCTTGCCACAGGGAGGTGATGAGATGACAACTCGGTCACCCTGCTGTCATGCAGGAGAAAAATGAAAGGGTATCGAGCAGCAGGAGTGAGGACTGGCAGTCCTGAGAGGGACCATGCCTGCTGCATGTTGCATGACAACTGGAGATGGGACCTGCTATGATGACTATGTGGCCATTTAGAAACAGGTTTGGGGTTTAGGTCCGTGTCAGGGAATTTTGGCAAGATCCTATCCAGGGATGAGGCAAGAAGATCATATTCCCCTTGTGTAATAACATGAAGTGCAGTAACAAGGAGTATTTTTTTGCCTTAGAAATTGTGTTGCAGTAGATCAGATGATTGACTTGTTAAGCTTTCTGGCTTTCAGTAGGGTTTTCACTTTGCATGCTGTCAGAAGCCAATTTTTTGAGTACTGTATCTGCCTTGTGTGTTGTGCTGTACATGGGGAATGGGGTCTTTGAAGCACTATTACATTTTTTGCTGGAGAAGCATCTCCTTGGAACAACAGGAAATATTTCTGCAGTCCTTGCCACGTGTCCCAAAGCATGAATCGCCTTTAGCACGTGAGAAAGGTGCTGAAAATAACAGCATGCAGACCTTGGGGAGAAAAAAAAAAATAATTTAAAAAAGTAAATGGACACATGGTAGGCACCAGGAGAGAGGCAGTGATGGAGCCCTTCCAGGGAAAACAACCCTCTGTTATGGGTCATGGAGTAAACACAGATGTCTTGAATTGTAAGTAGCTGGAGGAAGCAGAGCCATCGCGTGGTTTGCCTTGTGGGCAGGACTGCTGGGATATTGGCCACCATGGGAGACAGCAGACCCTGACTTGGAAATTAGCTCTGGGGGTGGCACAGAAGCCCTGCATGGGATTCGCCAATTGTTCTGGCTCCTCAGCTGCCCGGGAGCAGGTCCCAGGTTGGCTTTCATCCTGTCCTACAGTCTGCGACCTCTCTGCTTATACCTTTGCCTCTGTGCTCACTGCACAGAGAGGAGTTTTGATTTTTGGCTTCAACTTTTGGTAGGGGCGGGGAATTTATGGCACAGGAAAAAAAAAAACCAAGCAACTTGGCCAAACTCATGCCTCATGAATGGTTTTATCAGAGTGAAGATTCAAAGTCTGATCTCCTATATGGCACTGGGAATTCCCACCTTTGCTCACAGCCTTAAGCCTTGAGAAAGAGGACCCTTAAAAAAAATCAAACTCACTGTGAGTGAGAATTGGGAACGTGTCCTGAGAGGGGAACAGAAGAACTGTCCTTCCCAGACAAACCTCTGGTCTAACCTCTGCTGTGGGAAAAATTGTTTATAATTTGGTTACTTAGGTATGAAAAATAAAAGAAAGGAAAAAGTCAATGATGATTTAAAAAGTAATGATGAAGCAGTGACAAATAGCTGATCCACTTCTTCGTTTCTGTGTGAGCAGTCGGGGAGGAGCACAGTGATGGGGTAAGTGCATCACCTCCCTCCTGCGCTCCTGTGAACTCCCGGCTCTGAGGGCTTGGTCAGCTGAAGACCATCCAGCACTTTCCACCAGTTCTCAGTTCATATTGCTCCCATCCTTTCTGGTGACTGAAAAAAGAAGGGAAAAATGCAGCTTGAAAAAAAAAAAAAAAAAGGTGAAAGATATTAAAGGGTATCATCCTTTTGTTAAGCCTGCACTTGGACATCTCTTGGCGAGGTTTCCTTTTGAAGCTGAATTAGACCGTATTCCTTATGGAAGGGAAACAAGAGCTGCAGCTGCAAAAGTGCTGTGCAATGAGACACGGAGCAGCTCAGCTCACTGCAGGGAAAAGGGACCTGGATTCTGACCTCACCCAGGCTGCAAGCAGTTGCAGGAGGAATTAAAAAGTACATCTGGGCTTATTGCCATGAATAATATGATGTCTTTACATCCTGACCTAATTGTATTAATTCTTCATGGCAAATATCATATGGAAGTGGCTGATTAGTACCTAGCAATGAGAGTGGTATTGGCCATCTGGTGCGCTTGGAAGAAAAAAAAATAATCAAGATGAAACAAAACTGAAAAACATAAGTCTTTCAAATAATGAATTAGCTGGATTCATTAAATTTCAGTTCAGATTTGTCTCTGCTGACGCTTGCGTGTGGGCAGTGGCTGCATGGCTGTATCTGGGAGGAAAGTGGCTGACTGTGTTGTGAATTGGGGTTATTTTGCAAGTAAGACTCTGTAAGAAACAATGGTGTCAGCTTTGTTTCACCTGACTTACCATCAGGTTTTCCCTTGTTCTGGGCAGCCCTGTGTTAAGTTTCTGTGAGTCCTTACCCAGGGAGTTCAGCTTGTTTACAGGCAAAATTAATTAAAGTCAACTTCTTTTGCCTTCCATGAGTTAAAGCAGACAGGGAAATGGATCTTTTTCTTGTGTCTTCCCTAAGCTTGGAAAAGGCATCTGAGCCTGGTCTGGCAAGGCTGTCCTATAAATCCTTTCCTTTAAACTCTGCTCACATCTGGCTGCACAATGACAGGCAGCTCAGACACAAAAGACCTGTCTGTGCTTTTGCTCTTGTTGATTTCTTTTTTTTTCCTTTTTTTTTTTTCTCCCTGCAGTCCTGAGAGAAGGTGGTACGAGGGAATGGCACTCAGCATCGACCTGAAGAACACTGTAGCTTCTCTTGGGGTTTGGCAGCAAAGATGTCCCATAAGATCTAGCAAGGCTGAGGGTCCTCTACTGGAGCATGTGCACTCACTGAGATTTGGCTTCAGATGCTGCAATATTGGGACTCTTTCTGAAGAATTTTTTTTTTTATGTTGGAAGTAGCCAGGAGGAGCCCAGCTTGGTTTGGAAAACAGGGTGGGAAGCTTGAATGAGTACTGGAGGGCTCCAGGGGGATGACAAAGTGGCTGGGTTCCTTGGATGGGTGGGGAAGAGTGGTCAGGGAACCTGGGCTTGAGTCAGTGGTTTCCATCTGTGTAAGGGTTGGCCAGAGGTGAGCTCGAGCTTGCTCATCAGCCAAATGTCCTAGCTGGACTGGCCACTCATGAAAGACCTGGGTGTGCCAAAAGTTTGCTGTGCTCTGCAGCCCTTCCTCCTGGAAGGTTTTGGGGAAAAAGGTTTCATTTATTTTTGCTTGCAGGGACTTTCCTGCACAGCACCTGTGTGGGCTGGAAACAAGTGGGTTTGGATGGTAGGGCACTGGAATGGGTGATGGGAAGGGGATGAGACCTTTTGGCTGGTAGAGACCATGTCTGTGTGCTTGCACCCCAGAGCTTGGCTAATTCTGTGCTAAATTTCTGGAATCAAGGAGGTATTGAAGGCAGATTCAAGGATGGTAAAAAAAAAAAAGGTGGATAAATTTCTCAAGCAATTAAAGTATTTAAGGAGAGCTCATAGAGCTTCACTTCAACAGCATATGCTGCTATAGACTAGGTTTAGGTTCAAATGTACAGACTCTTACTCCTGCGGTTCTGACTGTTGGTCAGGTGACACATCCTCCGTGGTGGGATGCTGCAACACTCGTGCAGTGGTCTGAAAGTTCAGTGCTGCTGTTGTGATGCTGCTAAGAAAGGAATGGGCCAAAGCAGACACGCCGTGAGGGCTGGTTCTCACCTCTTGGAGGGGGTCATGTGTGGGTGTTCCTACTGAGAGGCATCGAAATGGATGGTTTGGGGCAGTCCATCCATGCTTTACCAAAAAAGTCACCATAATAAGCATCGTGAAGAATCACTACAAGTTCCTGTTGAGTTGCTGAAGACGAGCATTTAGGGAAATATCTTTCCTCCCTTCCCCAGACTCAGCTTCAGTTCCCACTTCTCCCCCCTCCCTAGTCTCACCTCCCTGGCCCTTTGCGGCAGCACCAAATACTCACCTGAGTGGCTGCAGTTTTGGGGTGCAATGGGTTGTTTTTCATGGGTTTAAGAGCGGTTGGGAAGAGGCAGCGTTTGGCCTGGGGTGGTTCACAGCCTCCCCCACACAGGACACCCTGCAGCCCCAAACCCTGCTGTTTATGCTTGATGCTTTATCACGTGTGGGCGTCATCTTCAGCTGCAGACTGAAGGAGTTCTCTCTGATAACAAAAATGCTCTTCAGACAAAGAAACCTGATCTTCAGAGAGAAGGAGAAGTGTGGAGTTACCCATGGAGCAAGGGCAGCACTGTGAACCTGTGTGAGAGCCCCCATCCCGTGGTCCCAGGTTGTAAGGGGGGAACTGAGCGCCTTTGTCTTTATTCTCCATTTACTACGTGCCTAATGAACTCTGGTTTTGCTTTTAATTTAAGCCTGCCCTTCTTCCTCCCTCCCCAATAATTAATGATCAACACCATAATCCAGCCTGATTGCTCGACAGACCAGGAGTGCTCTATAACCACAGCCTTTTTTAACAGGCTCCTTATTAAGTGTACTCGCTGGGTAAACAAGCTGGGGGAAGGCTGCTGCAGAGTAATATATTTTCCCAAACACTCCAGAGTTGCCAAAGCTGTGGACCAAAGTGTGTGTGTGTGTGTTCAGAGCCACGAGAGAGAGTCATTTGTCGCTGGTTTTACTGACAGATGCTCTTAATTGTCCACGCCTTTCTCTGAAGGATGAGTCATGGTTGTGCTGGGAGAGCAGCAAGGGCTTTTCTTCCTCGGGTTTCAGAATAACTGTAAGCAGTAGATGTACATGCTTATTGCAAAAAGCCCTACGTTTGTGATGTTCATGGAGAATTCAGATTCCCAGGACGCAACCAGCACCTTGTATCCCCTACTGATGGTTGGAATTGATGATCTTAAAGGTGTTTTCCAACTTGAGCAATTCTATGATTCTATTTAAGCGGGTGCTGGAAGATCCAACCTGCTGATATCGTGGGATGAAGGGTGTGCTGTGGGCTGGGACTGTCCAAACATCCTCCCTCCTTCCCAGTCCTGCTCCACCTTGACTAGATGGAGTCTTTCCCTGGATTTATTTCCCTTAGGATTATAATGATGGATTTCAGACTCCTGCTGTAGATATTAAGCTGGTTCCAGGGAAGCGGTTCATGGCTGTGGCTGCTGATGGCTGCAGCGAGCTGGGCTGTGGTGAGCCCAGCATGTGTCTGTCTCGGACTGAAGGCTTTGCTCTTCTCAAAGGTGCAGGGCTACTGCTGAAAATCATGCTGTTGAGCACTGAAAGGTGGCTGTGAGCAGCTAAGAGTTGGACTGAGGCTTTCCTATTTATTTTACTTAAAGACACAAACAACGGTCAGGTGGGAACCACTTTTGATCATTCACAAAATCCGTCTGTGTTTTGCACCAGTGACCTGCGGGTCAAAGGCTTTGTGTCCTCTTCAGTCCCCAGAGAATCGAGTCTATTGTTGTCCAGAAACTGCAGGTACAGCCTGGCTTTCAGCCAGTGCTTGCTTTTGAAGCCTAGTAAGGAGTTTCTGAGTGTCCTCTCATTGTCACACTTTGGCTTTTCACTCTGTGTTTCCGTTTTGCAAGACTAAAAAAGTGGGATGGGACCCAGCAAGCCAGGCAGGTTGTGATGGGCCAGAGCCAGGCTCCTTCATCCCTCACCTTCTTTCCAAATTGCTGTGGCTTGGGTAAAGCTCTACATAACGGTAGATCTGGTCAGCCCACCACCTCCTGCAGCCTGTCTTGGAGATCATCTCATGAAATACACACCGCAGGTCCTCCCCATTGCCTGCCAACCTGTTTCTTGTGTACCTCCTATGTATGAACCTCTGATTTCATGCCCCGGGGAAGCATCTCTGTGATAACATGCCCAAAGGTGGATGGTATGTTGAGGCCAAACTGGTACATTATTCCATTATTTATTTTTTTTTTGGTTGGATGGTGTGGTATAATGAGCAGTTAGGTGTTGTCTCTGCGTGGCTGCTTTCAGTGACAGCAGTAAGGACAAGCATTTCTCTCTGGGATCACTCAATTTCCCAGAGAATTGATTCTCCCTATATTTCTCCTATGGACTCCTGATGTTTGTTTGTTACTAATGTAAAAATAAACAGCATCTTGCTTGAAAGCAAACCTTTGCCAGCTGGTTATGGGAAACCTAAAATATACTGAACTCTAATTCATCAGGGCATGATAGGATTTGATTCTTTTATAACTGTTCTGATAGCTTTATAAATAATAATATCATGTGATTAATATGACATAAATTATAATTAATAACAACATTCCATGGGGTGGGAAGGGTGAATTCAGCCAGACACCTTTCCCACCCCATCCCCATCTGAAACAACATGTCTGTGGCAATAAAGCAAGTGTTAAAAGTACACCTGGCGTGGCGTATAATAAATGCTACACAATGAATCACAAATAAAAAAACAAGCTTCCATTGATGAAAAAATCAAGAGAAAGATAATCAGCAAGTGACATCAGTTGCAACTGACGGCACTGTGCAAATATGCATTTATATGCAAGCAATTTGCTTAGCATCGATGGTATCTGTTCTGAGGTAAAAACAGCCTGGTGCACTGTGGGAAGGTCCATGAAAATCACAACAGGGCCAGTGCTTGCTAACGTGATTTAGGGCTTCACTGAACTATGGATTGTCCCTGCAACCGCTTGGCCTCTGGGGAACTGGAATGGTTTCTGCTACCTGCATTTTCCATGTGTTTGCTACAGCTGAGACCAAGGTGGAGATAACTCCCACCTCCAGGGATTGGCAGGCTAGGCAAATATATAATTGCATTTATTTGATTTAAAAAAAAACCAAACAACCAAAATACCTTATACCAACCTTCATACATGTTTGTTCATTTGTTCCAATGTTAGCAGGACCCAAACATACTGTTTTCAAAATATTCTTGTTCCTCTCCAGCGGTTTTACTGCTTCCAAATATGTTCTGTGCCCCAGCTCAGCAGTAGGTAGTTATTTAAAACAATACATTTCTCTTACGTGCAGTGCTTTCTCAGAGGTCTTGGCTTGTTCAGACTTTAACTAGGCTTTTGCATGCAAATTTAATGTGTCATTGTGGCATACTTAGGAATAATTAATATGGAAGGATTACTTGTAAATTAGTACTGGGGACAGATTTGTGAACCCAACCCCAGCAGTGTTTTTCCTTTAAACCCTAGAGCTGATGACAGGTTTGATGTGAGAGTGTCAAGTGACATTTACTAGCCAGGAGTATTTATATTTTGGATGTGTGCGGTGGGAGATTTTTTTTATATTTTTTTTTTCCCCTTCACTTTTTTCTGTTCCCAAATTTTGCAGCTGTGCTTTGATTTACATGAAGCGGACAAAGTTGCAAGTTTACAGTGTTCCAGTTCCTTCCCTCATTAGAAACCAGAATGGCAATTCCAGCAAGCCCCCGGGAAAGGGGCTGTGATATTTTACCTGCAACACGAAGGCAGCTGGACTTATCTATCTCATGAAATCTTTGCTAAGATACGGTGAATATAGATGTATCTGCTATAGCATGAAACTTTTCCCTGTTAAACGTCGCAGAAGGCTGTAAATACTTGTGGGGTGCAAGAGCCAGCTCTTTTGCTGCCCAGAAAAGCTGACTCCTTATGAGCTGCAGCACCTTTCTAAAAGCAGAGTGGAAAATATTTGGGAGGTTTTTTTTTTTAAAATAACTAACTAAATTGAAAAGCTGCAAATTCTATCTTAAAAGCTTGGAGGGGAGGGAAGCCCTTCTGTTTCAGGATGCAAACTGGCTTGTTACAGAAGGGAATTGGGAGCAAACCTCCCCTGAAACAGCTGGGGCCGATCCCCATCGGAGTCAGGATGCGGGGCCAGATGGTCCGATCTCCTTTGACAATTCTATTTTTTTATTTACATGGAAACACACTTTTAGTTGGAGGGGAAAAAAAAAAAGTAACCAATTCTGCTGTGAACAAATGTAATGAAAAATTTCTCCATTCTGAGAAGTTCTCTGTCTGTCTGACTGTCATATCCCTGGGAGTATCAAACAAGGAGCAAGCAGATCAAGAAGAAAAAGCATCAGCTCTTTTTTTTGGCTTTCAGAGACCAGCAGAAATACGGAGAAAAAATGCTGGTGGTGGATATATCGACCTGTTTTCATTATAACTTCAGTGTTTCTTTCAGCTGAAAGAGAAGATATGATATGTCTTGATTAAATGAAATGTCATCTGAGTGTTGAATTAATTACATAGAACATGGGCAAGGGCTTGGTATTGTATTAATTTGGATGCTCTGGAGAAAACATCAATAGGCTGTTTGCAAATGATAACTTTATACTCTGTCATCTTCTATGTAGGGATCTTCCAGCTCTTTGCAAACAGTGATGTATTAAGCTTGGTAGAGGTAGGAAAGCATTAAAATTTCTCTTTTGTACAAGCTACAGTAGCACTAAGAAAACTTTCAGGCTTTTCCTCCGTGGTTCAAAGGCAATGGGAGTTTGATATGCAAAGGTGTGTAGGACTGGACCCTAAATAAACCATTAAAAGCTTTTCTGGTACCTCAGTCCTACAGAGTTGCACAGGACCTGCAAAAAAGCTGATAGAAGACCATGGTTTTCAGTACTGAAGTTTTTAAATTAGTATTAAGTTGTTCCCTGCCTGGTGGTTCATTAAGAACCAGCCACAGCCAGCATTTGGCAAAGATCAAGATCATTTTTACAAGCCCAGGTTGACTCGAGTGAGTTGTCACATACTGCTTTCTGGGAAAAGGCAATTATAACTCAGGAGGTTCTGATTTGGAAATTATTTTGGCAGAGACATTCTTTTAAAATGTATTTATGCATGCTAAAGCAGCAGTGAAGATGAGGTGGTGGGAAAGGTGAATCAAAGCAAAAGTCTGTTTGAGTGGGGTCACTCTGTTTTATTTCAGAGAGGTGCTAAAAGCAAATTTGAAGATATTCCCTGGAGTTGGCACCACGTTTAATAGGTCATATAGGGCTTAAGGAGGGGCTGAATCCAACTCCTGGAAATGTGTAAAAGTGCTTGAAACCTGCCTTTTGGAAAGAGCAGATGGGCAGAGATATAATGACTAATCTACCCACAACATCTCAGCCCTGGTTTGGGTTCTGTTAGGGGCAAGGCAGGGTAATTGTGCGGGTGCAGTGCCTGCTCAACCCTTCACCTTCTCCTAAAGATGGCCAAGGCAGATTCTGTTACGCATCGAAGCTCAGAGCCCTCCCCAGCCAGGTAGTGTATATAAATAGCAGGAATCATTACTGGCAATTGTTGTGTGAGATTTTATAGCACAGACGTAGTTTTATGGTTATGATTTATTTTTACGGTTCATTGGATCACGGCCCCCAATTTACTTCATAGCTCTCCAATGTCAACAATTATCAGGCAGCTGCTAATTGGGGCTGGATCAGGATCAGCAGCCTATCGTTGAAAATCTCCGTGGGTGACATTTCTGACACCCCCGAAATCAGTGGCAACAAGCCCGATGACACCAAGAAAGCCAGAAACTTCCCTGCTCCCCCGTGCCCATCTCCAATGACAGGTCTGCAGAACTCAGAACGAATCCTGATTTCCATACTGATAAAAGCTAATGAAGCGTGGAGGAGCATCGTTAAGCCATAAGCAGTTTTTTGCATTAGTGGCTGGATGCAAGGGAGGGACCAGAGGAGACTTTTTTTGTGTGTCGGTGGTTGTATAACCGAGTGGGATAGTATTCTGGAGAATTCAACCTGTGGATAAGCATGAGAGAAAGATAAGAGATAAGGGAAGAAGGAAGAATTATGGCATCATTAGAAGAAATGGAAAAAGAGTAAAAGCATTCACTTTTTTGACAACATTTTGTAAATTTCAAATTCCTGAAAAAGTAGCAAAAATTTGAAAATAAAATGTAGACTTGCCATAATTTGTTTCCAAAAAAACCACCCCAATGGCAACAACAATCTCAGATGTGATTTTGCTCTCAAAACTTTTTTAAGCCTTTAGTTAAATTCAGTTGTTCTACACGTCTTCTACGGGGCAAAACACTAAACAGTGGTGTTCCCCACCTGCTGTGTGGCCCTTGATGTCCCTGTTGCCACCTGTCCCGTGGCTCTCAGGAGGCAGAGCCTGCGAACCTCGTGACAGCTGTAGTGCAGGAGGGGCAGGAGGTTGGTACGTCCAACCTGCCTCTTCTACAGGCTTAGATGGCAGATCACGGTAATCTTTCTGAGCTGTGCAAACAACCGACATATGTGCAGCTCAGGACAACTTGAAAACGTGGATTTGATAGATTTTTTTAAAGTCTAAGCCACTCTTGGTGGTGTTTTTCTGTCTGAGAAACCACTAAATCTGTCATGCTCCGCTTGTGTGCCACGCAGGGAGGTTGCAAACACCCCAGAACTGATTCCCCCAGCCCTATATTTCACCTTCCTTTTGATTGCTCTGTCATTTTAAGACTTTAGATAATAGGCCATTATTCTCAGAATTGCTATTATATTTTATTAATAGGATGGGGGGAAATTTATTGTCACAAACTCTGAAAGATTTGCACTTGGAGCACTCACAGCTCTTGAAAAGGGCAATTCATTTAGCTGCCTCGTTTGATGGATGTAGACTCTCATCTCTTCCTCCTTACTTTTCCAGGTCCTACCAGCATTTGCAGCCCATGGGGGCAGGTCCCCTTCAGCATCGGTGGCAGGAGCAGCAGTTTGGTCTCCAGGTCTTCAGGCATCGTCCAGAGCAGATCCTCCGCCAGCCACAGTGGTGGGTTGTAGTGGTGGAGGCTGGGTTAGTGCTGGTGGCTGGAGCCCAGAAGATCTGAGTTTTCCTCTCCCATCTGTGCGTGTGGGTGTGTGTACACGTACGTACAGCCAGAACAAGTCTGTTCCTGTTTGGGAGATCAGTGTCAAAAGTGTATTTTGTAAGAGCTGGCCAGGCTCCTGTTTCCACATTACTAACCAAAAGCAGTTAGCTGTTTTTTTGGGGGCCTCTGCTTTTCCAAATCAGTGCATGGCTCTGTCTCTTCCTTTAGAGAAGGGAAGGGAAGGACATGTTCCAGAGCCATTTTTTACAAGAAAGTCTCTCCGTGAAGGTTCCTCAGCAGTTTGGTGGGGCTGGGTATGCCAGTGTGGACAACTTGTGACTGCAGCAGCAAGGGAAGGAAAAAACCCGTGCTGGGGGATGGGGACCAACTTGCAGAAAGGTTTCTGTTCCCCTGGTGCTTACAGGAAAGGAGCAAGTACAGACACGTTGGATCTAGCTGTGTCTCTCCCTTTGTCTCTACAAAATCCTACCTTCTCCAAAGCTCCAGATGCTTAGAGCAAGGAGGTTTTTTTGTTTTTTTTTTACCCCGAAGTGCCTGAACACCTGAGGCTGAAATTCCTGTTCTCACTTCTGCCTTCCCTCCACCGTGCTGGGTGTCTCCTTCATTCGTTATCCTTGGCGGGGGGTAAGCCACTAATTGCAGTGTCCTGCAAGCGCCCATAATTTTGCTCAGTGAAAAGCATCATCTGCGGGTATTTTAAGCATCATTATTGGGTTGGGGATGGGGAAAGGGGTAAGGTTTGTTGGATGGAAGTGGCTTTGGGCACCTCTCGGTGGCTGCGGGCATGTCAGTGGCTGGCCTGCCTCTGCTAAAGGGAGGAAGAGGAGGGGGGAAGGAAGGAGGGAGAGCAGTGCTCGCTCCAATCAGTGCATTAACCCATCCCGCTGCCTCTGGAGCTGTAGCATCTGGAGTGGGTGGGGGGGCAAACAGCAAGAGGTGGCCCTCAGGGGAAATAAGACACCTGTGTGGGAATCAGTTTTTAGTTACTAGCCCTTGCCTGACTGTTGTTTTTTGGTTTTTTTTTTCCCCTCCTTTGACACATTTTTCTCCAGCTCCTTTTTTCTGTCAGACCCAGAAAAAATGGTATTTAATTTGCAGATACAGCCCACAGCTGGAATAAATGTACGCATACCTGCACCTTTGACTGGCTTTAGGTATTTGTCGGGGGGGAGCAAAAGTGCTTCCATATTCTTGGGTGAGGCTTGTGCATTTTATGCAAAGGAGGAATATAAATTCAAAGCTACCTATTACAGAAGTAGCAGCTAGTCTTATTAGACTTGCCTGTATCCTAACTGATCTGTTGTAGTGACCAAAGTGCTGGTTTACAGTCTGAAAGAGGATGGCCTGTGACAGCTGGAGCACAGGGGGGGCTCTATGAATCCCCCAGGGCCAAGCTCAGTGGTGGTGGGTGCTGGAAAATAACTGTCCCAACAGCCAGACTGTGCATGGAGCTACTGGGGATCCTGCCTTTAGCTTGTTAATGCAAACACCTTACTGTCATAAACCAACATTGACAAATTGATGTCCCGCATGGAAAGATTTGAAGATGATCTTTCCTGGAATAAAATGCTCCCAAATATTCTTATTGATGGAGTTGGAAATAGAAATGGGAATTACTGACTCCCTGTTCAATCTGTAAGCAACAGATTCAACTGTTGAAAGAAATCAATTGTGAAGTCAGTGGGTGCTTTATGATATTTTAGTGGTTCATTTCCAACATTTCTAGTCATACCCTTTCAAATCTCAAGCTTCAAAAGAATCCTTGATTGGGTACAAAGAGTATGGTCTGGTTTTCAGAGCTGCTGAGAAGATATTGAAAATGAGAACAGGGATGTTAGATGCCCAAATATATACTCAGGACCCCAGGTTCAAGCATCTGGGTTTACACAGTTTGTTTCTACTATCTGCACCTTTAAAAAGCGGAAACCAACTACCATGTTGCTCCCTACTTATCATTAACCCAAACAATTTGAAGATAGTTCATTTTGTTATAAATCAGTCAGTTAATTCCATTTGTTAATTCACTTTGTTGAAAATTATCAGGCTATAGAAATTTTCTGTACATTAACACCATAAATCTTGCTTTGGCACTGTGGTTTTCAGAGTGATCCACAGCTAGCAGCCGTCAGATTTGTTAATCTTTTCCTTTTTGAATTTTTCTCTCATTAAGTCCAGTTCTCAGGCAGCTTCTTCTGCTGTCTCTTTGCTGGCTTACAGAATATTTAAGGTCTTGTCAGTTCTGGGGATGGGGCTCAAAATGTCTTTGGGGAGAGCTGCTTTGCATCTTGAACTCAGGAGCAACTGTTACGGGTCCCAATTTGCAAACAAGGAACTGCTGACACTAATTATTTTTTGTTGTTGCTTATTTATCTCTTGATAATTACTGCAATCCAATTAAAATCATTGTTCCTTGCAGGTGGCATACTCCTCCATTTCAATTTCAGGAGACATAAACAACAGCAGCTTGTGGAGAAAATCCTTCTGTGACAGGAAAATTCACTTTTGTTTAAAAAAAAAAAGAAAGAATAAAGAAAAAATAAGAAATGCAGATCCTATGGAGTGATCACAAGCCTCTAGCAGTGGAGATCTGGGATGGTAAATATTGTAAACTTTCTAAGAATGCTTATGTCGTGACTCACTTTTTAATGATATGGATGAATGAGGTCTTGAACTACCAACAATTTCTGAGAAAATTCTGAAGAGAAAGAACATCTATGCATGCCGGGACAAAATGTGTTTTAGAAAAAAATATAGGTTTGTGGGTTGTTTTTTTTTTTTAAAAAAAAAATAAAATAATCACCATCATCTTTCAAGTGGTTCCTGAGAAAATTATCTTTAAGTGACTGCGGGAAATTGGCATAATGATTTAAAGCCGGGCTGGAAAGTCGCAGACTACATGTGGGTCCTAACAGTGAAATTAGAGGTAACGTATGCGCTGAGCTATGAGACAGATATTGCTCTAATGAAAGGCATAACGGTGACATTGCATGAACTTAATATTTAGCCAGTGACGTTTACACTTCGCAAGAGCCCAGGGGAGGCAATTAGGAGGGCTGTAGAAGGAGGGAATAATTTTACCTGTCACGTTTCTAAGTGGGCAGCTCTTTGTATGTGTGTGCGTATGTTTGCATATTTGTATGTCTATGAAAGATCCAGAAACTAATGAAATAGAGAGGCTTGGCGGGGACTGTCAAGCCTGTGGTTAGAGGTGGGGAAGGAGCTATTTCCAAAGCCACAAGATTTATTTGTGGAACTGGTGGGTAGGTGGGGGGTGAAGTTAGCAGACTTTAGCCTTCAGGGCTTTCATCTGCTTTAAATTCAGTTGGAAAAATTGCTAATTGTAACAGCGGGCAGGTAAGTTACCCATGTGCATCTTACAGATGACTTCATTAAATTTTTATTTAATTTTTTTTTCTGATTATTTTTTTTCCCCTCATTTCTCAGAATGCGACTGGGGAGCAGTAGGTGGAGGAGGTTCCAAATTCAGCACTTGCAGCTCACGGGTCTCCGAATGGCATGGTTCTGCCCAGAGTTACCCTGGCAAACCAGAACTTTCCTTCTGGGATGGGAAATTAAATGATGCTAAGCTGGTGTGCAGAGCTGTACAAAAATGGTCCATGCTCCAGGAGCTGGCAAATACCAGAACTGCAGCGCAACACACACTCCTGTGCTTGCAGGAAGGTTTGGCTGAAGTCTGATCTCAACTTTGTGGTCACTTTCATCTCTGTTGGTTTTGGGAGGTGTAGATCTACAGTATTTCACGCCCAAGGCAACAAGGGCACAGAGCACCAAAATGCCAAATCCAAGAAGTCATTTCAGTGTCAAGTTTTTAGTGATTTTCCATTCTCCCGGAGATGTTCTCAGGGTAGTTTTTTTGTTTCATTGGTTTTTTCTCCCCAGACAAACTTTCTGCCCCATCTCAAAGCTCATTGAGGTATCTCTAAGTTCCTTACTGTGGAAGAGGGTGCTGGGAACAACACAGTGGACATAACCAAAACTTTCTCATCACCATGCAGTTGCCTGTGCCCAACTGGCCTGAACCATCTGAGGTCCCCACCTGACCTGCTGGATGGTGCAGCTGAGGCCAACCCCTACAACAGGCACTGAGAGGGGTTTCAAAGTAGGGGCCAAACATCTCAGGAATTTGGCTCTGGTGCCCTGAAGCAATTAGCAGTGATAGGTCCAGGTATCATTACTTCTCCTCATCACCCACTGAACTACCTGCCCTAGCTCTGCCAGAAGCTATCAGCCCGTATCAGTTGGTAGTGTGAATATATGGATTGTCTGCTGCAGCAGAGCAAACTCATCATCAAACAGTGCTTTGAGCTAAAACAAAGCTGACTTTAAACACTGCTGTGACTCTGAGACAGTTATTTTTGGAGGAATATGTATGAACTAGAGCTTAAAAACTTGGCTTGAGCCAAGAGCAGAGAAGACGGCTCACTTAGCCTGAGGAATGCTTTTGACAGAGACACGTTGAGGCTGGGACCAAGGTGCCTTTCCTGCACATTGAAAGATTTCACTGAAGTCCAACTGCTGTAGGATGTCTCTTGCTCATGTTTTTGGTTTGAAGACCCATTTCTAGTCCAACAACGAGGAGAAAACCCAAAGCTCATTCAAAGAAACTTTGGAATGGAAAAAGTCATGTTAAATCTAAACCAACCTTGTCTGTGTGGGTCATGACTTTTTAAAGACCAGGCACTGACACTGCAGTTAACAGTTGTGTTACCAAAGCTGGGCACTTATCTGTGTGCAGAAAGGTGATGGTGGGGAGGGGCTGGTGGTGTTATTTTTCCAAGGGCCTGATGGCTTTGCTATCTAATTTGGGAAGCGGGACTATCTCCGACTGACTCTTATCGCCCTTTCAGCGCGGCAGATAGCAGCCAGCACATTGCTCACTGTTACCCTGCAGATATCTGGTTTCTGAGTACGTGTTATAAAACGTGGCAGCCAAAATGGTGAAACCTCTCAGCACCCGGCACGGGGAGGTGGCTTTAGCCCCACAGGGGAAGAGGTGGATGGACGTGTCCTTGTCACCTGCCGCAGAGGCTGCAAGAGCCTCCTTAGCTCTGCTCTGTTGGCACTCAATTAGTCACTTCTCCTGGGGGTTAAAGGGTGGGGAGGGGGATAAACTGTAAATTCCTTACCTTACATTACTATTGCCAATACTTGCAATAATAAGGGCAACCTTATTATAATTAAAGAAGAAAAA
The DNA here is from genome assembly GCA_033628505.1 of Tringa tobata. NCBI lineage: Eukaryota > Metazoa > Chordata > Aves > Charadriiformes > Scolopacidae > Tringa > Tringa tobata. Next base: position 3,205,665 of record JAHREE010000194.1, on the reverse strand, counting down.
ACAGTCCCTCTCTGTCTGTTGCTGTCTGCTCCCCAGCAGCTGGTTGTGAGGCACCACGAAGGGATTTAACCTCTTACCAGCAGCACTTTGCAGCTTTGTCTTCCACCCGGGGTGTCAATGTACTTAGCTTATGTGTGCAGTTGTTACTCCTGTTTTGCAGATGGAAAATCGAGCCACGCAGTTCAGGGATGCCAACAGCTCCTTGCTGAAAACCCAGCATCACCCTGGCTGTGGGTGTCAGTGGTAGGGACAGCCTGGATCATCCTGGAGTCATCTGGATTTATCCCTTAGGATGCTCCCGTGCATCCCAGCTTTGGTGGTGAGTTTGGCCAGGCAGCAAATCCTCCCCCCCGTTTTAGTACTGGATAAAGCAAGTGAGATCTTGCTCTCAGATGTTCTTCCAGTGTAAAAAAATGAGAGTTTTCAGAAGATGGGCTGAAGCTTTCCCTGCAACTTTGGAAAATGCAGTAGGCTCCTTTCCAGCAGAGGTAAACTCCCTTTTGCTCTCACCGGGGGCATGGGGAAAGGAAAAGATGGAGTGGAAATTGCCATTTCCTCCAAGTGTGGTAGAGAGGTTTTAGGATTGCACAGGGCTCTGATACCTGCTGTGCTATGGTGCTGGATCCCTTTAAAATAGGGTCCATGCTTTAACCTGCAAAGATGAAGAAACATTGACAGAGATTTCGTTTATTTTTTGTCAGTGGCAGAAATGTTTGTAGACAGCCTTCTGACTTGAAACAAAACAACAGCCCCTCCCAAACTACTCCAAAATCATTTAGCAAGTTCTCTCCGAGCCTTCTGATGGACCCTATGGATTTTCAGACCTATCTGCTTGTGGATGCTCGTTCTGTGTAACAGTGAAAAGAGATATTGTGGAGGCTGGAGAGCCCTGGGTAGAGCCATGAGGCTGGGTTGGTAGGAGGAAGGTGCAGGTTACACCTTCTCATCATGATGAGACTGACTGGTGTTACTGAGAAGCACCTGTGGCTTCATTTGATCACCCTTAAATCTGTCCCAGGGCAAACTGGCCTAGTAGACAGGAACCCACTGGTATGTGTGTAGTGGGGAGCAGAGACAGAAAGGAAGTCATAGTGACTCACAGCAGTCAAGAAGGATCAAAGATTGGCAATTTTTGACACACAAAAGGGTAAGTGATGCTGAACTCTTTCTAGTCTGATTCCAGCTGAACACAAAGCTTTTTAACCTCTTAATCCTTACTCCTGAGCTATAGCTCAGACATTTAGGGTTTTATGGCTTTTTGGAGATTCTCTTCTGTGTTTGACCCTGGTCTCAAGCAAATACCAAGGCACCCCAGACTGTAGGATGGTGTGTGTTGAATGTTGAGTGTGATGTTAATCTTGCAAGCTTTTTGGTTGTTTGCCTCCCTTACTGACCGTGAAGGGAATTAATGGGAATCCTTCCTGAGAAAGAAGGAAACCTAAAGTCAGCGTGGGTGTAATATCTCATTTCCCATTTTGATTTGTGGAAGCTGAACCCAAGATGCTCCTCATTCTTCTGAGGAGACCCCTCATGTTCCTGCACTGCCTCCAAGGAGGCTGTTCCTGGGCTCTCCTCTGTCATCTCCCCACCTAAACCATCCACTTCTCACCGAATGCTGAAAGGTTCCTCTGTGCTTCCCAGTACGTGGACCGTCGTGACCTTGCACCCGTGCCTATGGGTTGTAGATACAAATGCAATGTTTTGTTTTGGGCCTCGTTTGTATTGGTTTTGGTTTGCATATTTGGGCTTGACATAAAACCCAGTGGAGAGACTCTCACTTAGCCAAGGCCACTTCTGCATTCGCTGCAGATGAGCATGGTGCTCCAGGGAACCAGTTTCATTCCAGGCTTCGCCAGTGATTCATTTCTGGATGCTGTCTGTGTGATTCCCTCTGGGCCTCAGTTTCCTGTTCTGTAAAATGGAGATAATACCCTTTTATGGCACAGGGCTGCTTTGAAGCCTTCGCAAAATACTCTGATGTGTTTGGATGAAAGTTTCTGTAAAGCGGATTTTAAAAAGCATGCAGCTCTCATTGAGGGATTTCTATGAAATGATCGGGACTCCAGAATTACTCCCCAGGATGAATGTGTCTGTGTCGGACCCTCAGACAATGCTGAACACTGAAACAATATTTGTGTAACTCTTCTAAAAGCATCCACTGTTGGTGCCCATGGCAGGGTTTGCTGCCATTCATTCTTTTTTTGTTTATTTTATGTAAATCCTTTTTCCTTCTCATTGAAAACACAAACAAAAAGAGGGGATGACAAAAAATAAAGAATTTTGCCCTGTAAGCCCCATAAAATTGATTCAGCCCGCAGAAGTTTTTAACAACGCCAACCCTCTGCTTGTCTGTCTGCTTTTAAAAGAAACTCTCCCTTTTCTCCTGACTGGCGTGTTACGGGGAAGAAACCCGCGAAAGCAGAAATGAAAGCGATGCAGAATTTTTGTCTCCTCTCTTTTCTCACTCCGGTGCCTTTATGTGTGCTCTCCCGCCCCCCCCCTCCTCCATCGCCCTCCCTCCTGCTCTGCCTCAGTTCCCATTGAAATGTCAAATGCAGCAGTTGTCTGCAAGTGAAAGAGGGGGCTCCCTGGTGGGAACAGGCTGCCCTTCTAACCTGAAGGCCTTGGCTGTTCTCTTCTCCCCTTTTTGGTGTTTCCCATCCCACTTTCTCAGCAGATGTTGTGTGGGGCAGCACAGGCTGTAAAGGAATGAGTTTCTTTTCACCTGGCCATGTGAATGGGCTGGCACAGAAACGCTGGCTTATTCTCTCAGACTCTGGCAACAGCTTACACAGAAAGAGATTGTTTCTGAGAGCTGTCTTTTTTCTTTTCTTTTTTTTTTTTTTTTTCAGACGAAGATAGGGTGAAAAAGGCTGAGAAGCACTGGCTGTATTTTAAGCTTCCTCCTTGGGTGCCAAAGGAGTCCTTAGAGTTTTGTTGCTGCTACTTTTGTTCCTTTTATAGTTTCAATTCAAGCCCCAGGCTTTCAGCTCCCCTTTGTCTTAGCCTTGCTTTTCCCAAGCAGTTGACATGAGAATCGTTTCAGTAAGATGGTGGAGGTTCATCCAGGAACGTTGCCCCAGTTTAGTCCAGGGCTGCAGTTTTTCACTCTTTGAGCAGCTGGGTGGTGGAAGTTTGCAAGAGCGTGACACTTTGCATGCTTCTGCAGGGAAAATATTTAGTTTCAAAAGAGTTCTGTCTGAAAATATGTGACAACGTGGTGCAAAAATGCTCAAACTCAATCCTAACATTGAGTTTTGGCACTCTGCTGTTTGAGATAGGAGAGGCACTTTAGAAGTGGAAGAAAACGAGGGTGCTTGAGTTTTTACCCTTTCTCCCTATTTTAGCTGACTGAATTTCTGACTTAACGTGGCTGGTTGTCCCCTGTAGCCTGCTTGTTCTCCCTCATCAAGACCTTGGGCATCTAGGGTTGGCCAACTGAAGTGCACCAGAGAGGTACCAGGAAGAGACATTCCCCTCCCACGTGCAGATGTCTCTGCTTGGCCCCTCCAGAGCAATGTCACTTATTAAGCCCACTTTTGGCCATGTCTCTGTGCCCTGAGCCCAGCTCATTTTATTGAGACTTGATCTATATTCAAGAGCAAATGATGTACCTGGGATTGTGGATCGTTTGATCCCCGATGAGAGAAATGCACACGCTGCTAATCCTGAAAAATGGAGCTGTCGTTTACTGATTTAATGAGTAAATAATGAGCTATTCTGAAATACTGTAGGGATATTACGCCAGTGGTTCTCTTTGGGTATTTATACACATTTTAACTCCAGTTGTTTTTTGTTGTGTGTGCGTGTGGTTTTTTAAAAATCTGAAGTTTATTTTTGCAGTGGTGCTTGGAAAGCTGTAAATGATCCACAAGGAATTAACAGACAAAAGTCCCTGGCTTTGCTCCACCCTATTGAAGTTGATGGCAAAACTCCTATTGACTTCAGTGGAAGTAACAACTAAGGCTTGTGAGAGTAAACAATAAATCAGTTTTATAATCAGAGTATCTTTCTAAGTCCTGTCCTGAGTGCTTTATGTGACTGAGGTGTTAGGTGCTCAGATGATGATGAAAGACATAAACAAATCACAAGCATCTTCTCAGGTGAAATATAGAATTGTGAAGGTGACATTTCTAAATTTGAAAGCTATGGGTAGGCTTCACCTTTCAGACAATGTTTTGGAAACCTGCACTCAAATTCTGTTAACAAGAATACATGCAATGTGTTTGAGGGGTTGAACTGACTCTCCATCCAGCAAGTTTATGAGCTGTTTGTAAACAGTGCAGTTTTTAGAGATGTGGGGCAGGAAGAGTCAGGAAACTGCACCTCCTGCCTGGACAAGTGGACATGTCACAAATCCCATTCAAAAACTAACCAGGTTCATCTCCAGCCAGAACTCCTGCACGTGCAATGCTTGTGGTTGGAAGTTTGCAGAAACATTTTAACTTGTGTCTCTTCTGGCACATCTAGCAGTGTTAAAACTATTCCCTTAAATAAACAGATGGTAGAAATAACTCAGAGGTATAGTTCGTATTTAACGTGTTTTGTCGGTGGACTTCAGATGATTTTTTGAAAGAAACAAATATCATTATCTTACATTTTACACACGGGAACCCCAGGCTCTATGGCACGGCCAAATATGCAAGGGTAGAGTTCAGCCCTTTCCTAAGTCTAGCATCTTATCCCCTGCCTTTTAAAAGCTTTATCCCCAAAACGTGTCTTGAGCTAAGGGCTCTGTATTGTAAGGTTTTCCTATTGATTCCTTCCCTGGAGTTTGTGGCTTTTGGAGGAGATGGGGCATTGCTAATTGCTTCAGCTGTTCTTGACTGTTACAGGGCACTTGAGCAGAACTGTGTAGCCTGAGTGTTTGTGCTTTGTAAAATAACCCTTCGGCCTTGCAGAATGGAAGGATTAACAAGTTTGGCCTTCTTGATTTGTTTTGAATTATTTTGTACGTGGTATTCATCCAGGGCACAACGCAGCTGCAGGTAAGGCAAGGTTGTCACTAGATTATCTGAAGATGAGTGCCATGGAAATAAAAAGTGCTATTGTTGCTCTTCGAGCAGTGACACTGACCGAAATAAAAGACATTGGGGTAGGAAATAGCAGGCTGCTTCCAGGGAGCATCCATGGTGTACCTCAGATTGCCATGAATGCTAGCCCTGCTAGGCAACCAGTGAAGGGAGCTACAGGCAGCCGTAAGCCAGGCCAAAAAGAGAAAAAGAAAAAAAGACTAACCCTGAGAAAAAGGGGTGAATTCTTCCTAATCATGCTCTGGACTGTAAGTCTTTTTATTCTTGTCTTTTGTAGCATTTCCCCCTTTCCTTTTTCACACCCCGGCAGCTGCCAGCGGGTCTCGGGGCTGGAGACTGTTGGGTGGCCATATCCCACCCCTCCTGCTCTGCCTCACCTCCAGGTGGGCTTGGGGTGAGTTGCAGCACGTCTGCAGGGTGGGCTGTGCCACATGGCGTGTGGCCACGTGAGCTGGGTCAGGCTGTGGTGTTGACCATGACCCTTGGGAAGGGAGGGTGAAACCCACCATCTGCTGAAGGACGCAGAGTCCGACGCAGGATGTTGGTAGAGCTGCCGTGGCACCTAAGGGTAAACATCCAGCTGTAATGGAGAAGATTTTCTGAAGTCGCTGGTAGTGGCTAACATCGTGTTCAAAGTGTTTCCAGGCTTTAATAGATATGTCTGAACATTTGCTTTGAAGAAGGCAGTGGTGGACAGCAAGAGATGAAATAGCATGCCCATGGCTAGACGAGAAGTCAGTGGCAGAGGCAAGAATCAAATGTGACTCTCCCCTGCCCAGGCAATCACCCTCACTTCTGGGCCACTTTTTCTCTTATCAGCTTGTGCAAGCAGACTAAACCTCAGTTAAAAATCACAGTGTGAGGGACAACAAAAGGGGAGAGTTGCTCAGGGGAGAGAGAAATGGCTTTGGGTGAGAGCTGAGGAGCTGGAGCGGCGCAGGGCAGCAGGGAGAGGGTAGTGGCAGCACCAGCAGAGACTGCTCCGAGGCTGCCAGGAATTGACAACCAGGAGCCATTGGGGCAGGGAGAGAAGATACCCATGGTGATGGTCCCACCTCTCAGACACATTCCTTGCTGTCTGGTTTGTCTCTGGCATTTTCCTGGGCTCTCTTCCTTTAATACAAGATGTGGATTGGCAAAAAAGCAATTCTCAAATCTTTGACTTTATCAAAGTGTCACTTGAGCAGTGTCACTGGAGCAGTGATACCCTCTGGAGATCAGGAGGTGCTGGCAGTAAGGTGAGGCACCTCCTGCCTTTTAGCACAGGCTCTGGACTGAAAGGCAGGCAAGGCTGCTGGCGTGGCCAGCTGTAGCTCAGGAAGCAGCCTCAAGAGGGAGAGAAGGCTTTCTCACAGGCTTTTATGACCAATGTTCAAAGAGAAATGCCTTTAGAGCAGAAAAGGCTGGGCTTTCTGGCCGTACAAAACTCAGCCCTGCAAATCTGCTCCGTGGCTTTTTTTTTTTCCTTGATGCTCCTCTTCTGCCTGATCCTTCCCTTCGCTCCTGCTGATGACGGGGAACTGCTTTCTGAACCTGGGGGCTGTGCAGCTTAGTCTGAGATGAGGAGTCTCACCTAAACCGATGCAGGTCTGTGCCTTTTCTCCTCGGTCAGAGATGCATCATCCCCATGTGTGACAGGACAAACGGACTGGGCAGGAGGGGAACAAACTGATTCGTTTCCTTGAACTGAAGGATGCCCCGGCACTGTTTGGTTAATCACTGGACAAGGCGAGCACAATTGGACAAATGACCAATATAATCAATAACAAATGGAAGACATTCTAATTCCAGCAAAGGAGCTGGCTGTTTAAAGGCAGGGAGAGGTTTGCAGCACCAGCCCTAGCAACAAAAGTTATCCCAAACACATTAAAGAAGCAGAGCTCCAAACACGTGAGGCCAAGCTACCATGAACCCGCTGCATCATGCTATTAATAGGAATGGGGCCTCCATTAACTACTTAAAGGATGACGCAAACACACCAGAAGAAATTTGCAGTGCACGTAAAGAAGCAGCACGTTGCACCATATCTAATTGCCAGAATAATTATTTTCTGCTATGCAAATTACCAGGAGCAAATTCACTGCAGTACATTTATGTGTATTTAATTATCATCAAGAGCTGGAATTGAGGGACTAGATTTAATACGTTCGTAATGAAATAGCCAGAATTTGTGTGTGTATTTCCAGAGAACTCGTTATTTTACCACAGCTGGATTTGTTTATTTTAAATAAATCATTGTGGCAGATAGAGTTTCTGCGTGTTTGCCCATTTGCCGATTTATCGTAAAAATTGTGGTTTCATTTATATGGGTGGTTTCTATCAAACACACATCACCCCTCTTGCTTGCAAGCTGCACGTTTCTGAATGTTTTAAGGAGGAGCTCAATGCAAAGAAAAGACATTAATTCATATATAACCCAAGAGTAGAGGAGCAGGAGGAATTGGGATGACCTGGGTGGGTTATGGTTTTGTAACGGGCCATGGTTCTTCATCCTTGCAGGCTGAAAACTTGAATTTGAGCTACACCCGTTTGTAAGCCAGAGCTGTTATTGTTCAATGGTTATTTGATGGTGTGCATAAGGCGAGTGAGTGCTTTTGGTTTCTAGTGAATATTTTACAATTTCTCATCGTAACAAGAAACAACAGAAGTGGACGCGGGATGCAGGATTACCACTTCTGAACCTGAGATGCTTCTTCCCTTCTTAAGCTTCAGACTTTCTGGACCAGAGCTTTACTGAAGGTGTTGGGATATCAATTCAGGGCTCAAGTTATAAGAAAATATTAAAAGTGGTAAGAAGTACTTTTGCCACTTTTGTGGCAAACTTTTGTGTTTTGGTTGTTGTCTGTTAATGGAACTCTTGGAAAGAATGATCTGAAAACCAAACTGTGTAGGTGGCTGCTCAGCTAAGAACAACACTGTTGTGTAGTCCCCAGGAGTGGTGTGTGTGACCTGATCTTGTTGAAAACTGGGCATCTGCAGCTCTGAAGATGCTGCTCCTTATCAGTCCCAGCTTCAGTAGAGAAAGCTGATCGTTAAGGGACAGATTTATTTCCTGGGTCTCCTGCTTCATAGCTTTGCTTACCCTGATCTGGAAGCAGCAACCTGGATGGAGTTTGCTTCTGCTTGACACCCAACTGTTTGTTGTGGTCACTGTTTCACAACCAAGGAGGGAGGCTCCCGAGCTGGCCGGTTCACTGCGTGCCACGGCGGTGCCAGGTGAAAACCCAGTTCCAGTGCAATTAGGAACCCGGGCCATTGCCAAGCCCTGCTTTGTGTTTCTTTGTTTTCCTCTTGTGGATTTCAACTCAAGTTGCAAAACCAGGGGTAATGAAGGGTCAGGAAGGTACCGTGCTGTGTCACGAGTGGAGGGATGGGGCCAGCTTCTGGTGACATTGCCATGAGGATGCCCCCAGGACCCTTATTTGCAGTGTCCCTGAGCTGGTTTGTGTATAATTGGTGGGTACCCTGAGGTTCTGCCTCCCCCGCCTCCCCAGGACGTCCTTTTCTGTGTTAGTTTATTTTTTAAATAATTAACAGACTTTGTGACTGCCTGTCTATCTGTCCCCCTGGAATTCCTCTGCAGCTGCTCTCATCGCTTCCCACAGCCCCTCCCTCTCCTCCTTAGGAAGCTTTTCCTTTCACTGTATCTTAAAGGGGTGTCTTTTATTTTAACTTCATTGTGCAATGAATGAAACCTCTGACTATTTTTTTTTTTTGAATGGGATACCCTTCGCTGCTCGCTGGTATCCTGAGATCTTCCTTTCCCTCCCAGAGGCACAAGGGAACCTTCCACTCCTGACAAACTAAACCTGATTTCAGTCCGAATAACTCAGTGCAGGGTAACCCTGGCCTGGTGGGCTCCTTCTTTAACTCTGGCCTGATGGGCTCCTTCTTTCTCTCCAAACCGCCGGTACAAATTACCTGTCCCTGCAGCACGAAGGGGTGGGTGCAGTTGAGGATGGACAAGGAACCCCTGTTCCCACCCTGTTTGTCCCCTCCTGAGCATCCTCCCTGTGGTCAGCGGTGGCTGCAGCTCGCTGGGGTCTGGCCGATGCCGGGGTTGACACAGCTGGTGTGGACGTGAGGTTATTAGAGCAGCCTGGCATGCATCTTCTGCAGCTGTTGAGAGCAAGGACAAGAGCCTGTTCCCTTTCTCTTCCCATTGCACCCGCCTTGCTGTGGCACTAGCAATGGTATGGGCAGTAGAGAAGCTGTAGCACTTCTTCACGCCACTGGGAAATCAGCTGTTGAAGGTGCTGGCTTCCCTTCAGCTGCCACGCTGGCCTCTGGTCCCAGAGAAAAGTCCTACTAATAGAAGAAGAGAAGCCCCAAAGTGCAGCAGAGCTGCTGGAGACATTCACTCCATGTTTTGTGCTTTGTGTAAGTGGTCAGCAGCAAGGATGGATGCTGTGGCCTGATGGAAATGATGATTTCTGTGTAGAAGCCCAGGATCCCAGGGAAGTGTCGTTTTCTATCCATGCATTTGGGAGTGAGAAATGCTAGGGCTCTAGGGCTACGCTTGTTGAACCTGGACCGCTTCTGATTGTCAACAGAAGACTTTGTCAGATTGTTCCTCTTCCACCTCATAGGAAGCCCATCCACCTATTTTAGTAGCTTTATAAATAATAACCTTCTCCCGCATCTTTACTTGCCTGGGCTTGCTGCTCTCCAGATCCACATTTTAATTGACACACAGCTTGTGGCGTGGCTGGAGGCGATGCCAATAATGCACATATTCATGGCATGGCAGGCAGATAGGCCCCCTCCCTCAGACACCATCATTCAAAGCAAACATCAGACAAGCAGCCGGCTTTGATGTGGGTCCTGGGTTTGCAGCCTCAAAAGAGGAATCTTTGGAGCCCCGTTTGCGCTGTTCCTTGTGCCAGACATTGCAGCAATGTCATAACGGCCAAGCAAGTGTGTCCTCAGCATGGTGAACGGAGTATTTTGCAGTTCCTCAGCAGACGTGGTTGTGGTAGAAAGCAATCAAGAGCAGCCTGGGCTTTGCAGGGATGGATGCTGTGAAAATAATAATAATAATAATCAGGGATGGGGAGCGGGGCAGGGAGGGTGGTTGATAGGGCTGTTGTTGGACCATCTGAGGCACTTGTCAGGGGACATTAGCCCTGCAATTAGGAGAAGCTGAAGAGGAGGGAAGGGAAGACAGCAAGAGAAATGCTGCAGCGGGGAGAGCTTTGTGTCAGCGCACAAAGCTTTTTTTCTCAGCGGGGCTGCTGGGATTTGCTCAGGTCTCCTCCCAGATAAATTAACTCAGTACAACACCTGCTCCTTTAATATGGCCAGGCAAACTCCACTGCAGACCTGGCCTTTCTTTCTCTCCCTTTTTTCTTTTTTTTTTTTTTTAAATGATACGGAGGCAGCCTGTGAACTCCCTTCTCCTGTTTTCTTCCCCCCCCCAAGACCACCCTTTCTCATGGAGGGTGAGGTTGTTTCCCCCAGAATAAGGACTAAAAAAAAAAAAAAAAAAAAAGACCAGCTGAAAGATTTAGAACAAAACTCCACCAAAAAAAGCCCCCAAGCTGGCAAGAGGTGAAGGGTATGTAATTGCTATTCCTTATGCAACCCACTAAAGCTGCATGTTTTAACCATCTGAGGACAGCAGGGAATTTTCTCTTCCAACAGAGTCAAATGTGGGGTTTGCATTTTCTTTCTTTTCAGGAGGGGTGCGGGGAGAAAGAGGTGGACTTCATTTTCCTTGGGATTAGCTAAAGCTCCTTCCACTTTTATGTTGGCAACATGAGGTTTCATCAGACCTCTGATCCCGCGCTGAATAAAAATATAACGTTACCGTCAAACTGCAAAACGGAGGGCTTGAACTTAACTGGATTAAAGCGCATTTGATACAGCATTCTTCGCTTAATGGAGTGATAGTGTGTGTGGGGGATGCTGCTGCGGTGCCCAAATCAGTGCTGGAGCATAACGGGGGGTGGGTGGGTATATTCACTGCTCCTGACTGGAGAACCTCGGGCTGAATTTTCTTCCAGGATATTTGTCTCGATGCTCAGATATCCCACTGCCGCAATTCTGCGCATTTGTTCTCGACAGTGCACCATTGGCAATAGGCTGGCTAATCAGTAGGGTGCACCTCATATTCATGGAGATGTATGCATCAGCCTTAATTGCAAATAAATGCGCTGAGCCACATTTGCTTATCGTTTGGCGTTCCCATATGAATAAACATCTCTGGCTGCTGGTCTCTGTCCTGCCCTCACTTCGATAGCGCTCTTGCAGCCTGTTTGCCACCGTCGTCTCTTGGTTTGCTCTTTGGATACCTTTCTTGCCAGATTTTGCAGGCTTTTCCCCTCTCCTAGGTGGAAGCAGACTTTTTCTGACCTCCGCGGATGGCCCGATGTATCGTGGGTTTAATGGTGTATTTTACAATGGAGCAGAGGCCTGGGAGAATCCACTCGTGCCATGTTGCATGTTGTGTCTCCCGTCTCAATGAGTGCCTGCATGCTTGGATGTATCCCCATATGTCCAGTAATGAGCATGGGCTAATTGCCTAGGCAGATAGAAAAATAGATAGGTAATTTGTAGCTATTTAATTTTACATTAAGCAGAGGGATGTAGGGGCAGAGGCTAATGTTGTTGGCATTTCTTTTCAGGGTTGTTAACCAGATATGTTGCCTCTGGGGCATAACAATGCCTCCCTCGGTAGAGCTCTCTAATACTTTTATTACGTTCTTATTAATTTAGCAATGGCCTAAAGTCTGTGAGGCACCTTCCAAAGCATGATCCCTGCCCTGAGGACCTTACAGACTAATTCCAAAGCATGATACAACCAGGGATTACTCAGTGAGGGCAAGAGCCTAATGGAGTAAGAAATGGTTTGTATTAGATAAATGGATAAGAATGAATCAGTGGAAGAGTTAATCACATCGTTCCTTGCAGGCACGCAGGGATAGGCGGCTCCTTAGGAGATGTGTGGTGTGGCTGGTGGGCTTAGAGAGGTCTTTCCAAGCAGGGAGCATGGACAAAGGTTGTTTCCCACCTCCCGGCTCTGTTTTGCACCAGCTCCATGTGGATGGCTGCTCCGGGAAGGAACGTGCTCCAAGTTCAAAGAAGTTACATGAGTAAATGGTCTGGTCAGCGAAAGAATTGGCTGTAACCTCCAAAAAGGGAGAGGTCCTGTCCTCCTAGGGACACAAAACAGCTCTTACCTCCTCTCCCCTCTTAGCCCTTGAGATGCAGAGGGATGGGAGATTTATTTTTTGGAGTGAAATTGCCAAGCTGTGCCTTTTTGCCATGGATTTCGGTTCTTGGGAAGCTAAAAACTGACAGTCCCAAACAAAAGAGCTATCAAGGAGGCTGGGGAAAGGGCCGGAGGGGAGCGGGGGCTGGAAAAGGGCTCCTGCTCAGGGGTGGCCGAAGGGGCCCCCCGTGCTCCCCAGCACCTGTCCTCCTCGTTTGAAGCCTGTAAGCTGCCCAGCGAGGCCAGCGGCTTGTGGGACAGATGGGTCTGTGACAGCTGAGGGGGCTCAGGGCAGGAGGGATGAAAGCGAGACGGCGCGTTCCCTCCCCTCGGTGCCTCGGCAGCGCGGGCTGGTGTGAGCCGGTGGAGAACATTTGGTGTCCATGTGGCATCTGGCAGCAGAGTTTGCTTCTCTGGCATTTCCTTTGGTGAAAGGAAGAGCAAAGCAATTCGCTTCCAAGCAGCTGCTCTGCTCCGCTGGGAGGGAACAGCATCCTCCTCCTCCCTGCCCTGGCCCTTCGTCAGGGCACTACAGCACAGTCCCCTAAACCAACATCCCCAGCCCCAGGTAAACATCCTTTGCCCTCGTTTACTCCCTCTTTTTTTTTTCCTTCTTTTTTACTACTGAGAAAAGAAAAAGTCTCTGCATCACTCACTTTAAAAACTAGTTGCTGTGGCAACTGGACGCAGGGTTTAAAGTGGCCAGCTCTGTCTTCTTGACATCATTGTTTGACTTTGAGTTGCTGGAGCAACAGATCGCTGGGAAGAACCAGTGAGGTCGAGGTTTCTCTTTCTTTTTTCCTCCACATTGCTTTTCTTTGGGGCCTGAGAGCACCAGCGATGGTTTGCTTTTCACTGAAGACACACACTGTTAACATATGATGGGAAGATGTCAGGCAGCATTAGAAGAAATGGAGGTTAGGTCAAAGGCTGGTTACAATGGGAGAATTCCTACAAAACTGAAAAAAAAAGAGAGAGAAGATGAATGAGCCATTATATTTCCCAAGATCAGAGGGTTAGGGAAGACGTGGCTCCAGCATGCTTGGTGTTAGTCATTTGCAATGTAATGCTTTTCTACTGGTTGTTCTGAACCCCAAGTTTTTCCAAAGCAGAGACATGGCTGGGGTGATAAGCAGGGAATATAAAATGCCATCAGATATAACTATGTAAGTTAATACCATAACATAGCTCCTTCATTTCTTCTTAATGAATCATTACGCTTATAGCTTCTTTCCAAGAAGTTTTTCTTTCTCTCAACGTCATCTCTGGCTTTAGAACTGCTCTTTAACCCATCCCAGACTTCTTTCCTTTGCATTGGGATACAGGAGAGGATACGGGACAGCTATTTACTTAATTATTGCTTTCTAAAAGTTACATGTCCTCCACGCTGATTGGCCAGGGCTCTGGCTACAGCCACGAGGGTGGTGGGAGGGTGCTGCCAATCTGATGCACCAACGTCATCCTGTGCCAGGGGCACAGAGGGACCGTGTCCCTGTTGGGACAAGGGTATCTAGAAGATGATTCACCGAGACTTCAGTAAGCAGAATATTGTCCTTTATCAAAAAGCTTGGAGCCAGAAACGCTTAACTCCATTTTCCTAGACTGAGACTCTCTACTGTATTGTTACGCACTGTGGTGGCTAAGAGATTCCTGGTCCAAGCTGAGCTCTTTGGGTGAAGAAATACTGTGTTCCTGCACAGAGCTCTTTGTCAGATTTGCTTGCTTTTCTTCTGGGGTTAGTGTTTGCAGAGTGTGAGATGACAACAGCTACTAGCTTTTAAGCTGATGCTGAATTTGCAGTTCTCTGGGTTTGAGTTTTGAATTTCTTCCTGGCATGAGGCTGACCAGGCGTGGTGTAAGGCCAGAGAAAGGGGGAGGCTGGAGGTAGGATGATGCATACACTGGAATACAGTTCTGGCATTCTGCATTAAATTAGTAATAAGTGAAATGTCAAAGCAGGGGCTGGTTTTTGGCAAAGGCTTTATGCTTAAAACCTAAATGATAAAATTACTGCTCTTTCAGGAGGCTAAACATGTCCTTGACTACCTGACAAAATTTCTATAGGATTTCAGTTTGTTTCAGTAAATCAGGAATGGCCTTCTGTGATGCTATTGGATGGAATAGGATAAATGAAATGTAAAATGCAGTTTTTAATAAAAGTGCAACTGGATGTTAAAAGCAAATTTTGAAAACAAGATTAGAGAAATAGTTTATAAAAAAAAAAGCGAAATCTGTTGGCATCAAAATAAAGGAAACTATCATTACAAGGTACTTAAAAAGCTGAGCTTTTCTTTTTCTTAGAATTCCTTCTAATGTGTCTGACTGTCCAGTTCATTCCAGGTTTCCATATATATACATGCATAAAAAAAAGTGCAAAACTTTTTCACAATGAAGTTATGGTTTCAGTATTACACCCTCACTGCCCACAAAATGCACAGAATTCAAATTAACAAATATACATGCCTCAAAGTCTACACAATGTCAGCCACAAATATGCATGCAAGAATGCTGGTTGCTAGAGTTTGGAGTTAGCTATTAGTGAACAGTTGTACGGCGTTCAGATAATTTGCTCTTAAATGCCACACACGTACCACATGGTTCAGATGTGGTTTGGGGAGCTGTAAAATGGGATTTCAAACTGGATCTGTCCCTACTCTTAAACCCATAGCTCAATTAGGGCTCAGATGCATCTCAGCTATAGGGCTGGCGTCCTGAGTCTGGGATATTGTGACTAGCTGGGTTTTGTGGAGGCTAGAAGGCATGGATGCAGCTGCTTATTAGTGAATTTGTGCACGTGCCAGTCTGCAGTGAAATGTACTTGAAATAACCTATCCTAGATGCCTCTGCGAGGATGATGGCCCTGATGATTTAGCTATTTCGGTTCCAGCTTGAATTATTCATGTATTTGAAAACACTCATGAATTATTTGTGTTTTCACTAAATATATAATTTAAAAACCCAAATCCTTCCGTTGAAATATAAAAATTAAATTTATTTATTTATTTTTCCTGGTCTGAGATGCTGCCCCCGCCCCAGAACAGCCCGCTGGCTGTAGGCTCGTGGGGAGCACAGCGGTGTCTCGGGCATCAGCATCCCTGCCTTAACCTGTGCCACCAAGGGACCAGCCCTGATGCAGCAAGAAAAAGGGAGACTCTTATAAAACTTAGATCTATCCCCAGTTTGTTTTCTTAACTTCTAGGTGCTGGTTGTGTATTATTTTTTTTTTTGAGAACGGCGACTGTCTTGCACACATGGGCTTAGGGTTTAGAGCCTGCTTTCACAAGCATCTGGATTTAAGGTGCCCGGCAGTGGATCAAAAGAGCTTGTTCCCTGCAATGCGAAGTCCTGATCTGGTATCGATTCACAAGCTGGTTCAGATGCATTCAACTGTTTTGGTGACATAACTTTATCCTGGCAACCTTTATGCCAGGCCCAGTACCGCCTGTCATCTTCAGGCTGACATAATGTGGCCAACTGACTTAAAACCGGAGCGCGTCGTGTCACGTGCTTGGGCTAATTCAACAAAAATGTGTTTGTGCTTGATCCAGATCAAATCTGTCCTGCCACGGAATCTGGGAGTACAACAGATGTGATATTAATAGACGTGGAACCACAGCGTAGCCTCTCCCCTCTCCCCAAACATCTGCAGCAGCAAAGGGGGGGGACGGCAGCACTGGGAGGAGGCGTCCTGTAGGGACAGCAGTTCTGCTCTCGTTTAACCATGTGAACTTCCCAGCACTTACATTAATTTTAAAGAAAGTACTTTGGCATAACTGACCTAAAATCTGGTGCCTTTACCTCAAGGGATTAGTTTCTTCCAGGGGAAGCCTGAGGAGCTGCACTCTAATGAAGATTCTTAATGTACAATGTAGATTTTCTTTTTTTTTTTTTTTTTTTTCCTTTCAACTCTTTCATTGCAGTAGAGCTTAACTAGCTACCATATTAGTAGTTTTGTAACCTCTTTGGGCTTCGGATTGTCTGAAAGATCTGGCTGGCCCAGAGGCCTTGGCTTCACCTGGATGCGATATTACCCTGAACTGCCCAGTGACACTGCTGTAAAAATTGTCCTTTCCGTTCCATTTCTGCGAGACCAAGATCTGTGCTTTTCCCTAGTAAAAAAAAAAAGAAAACACCCTCATAGTTCTCCATTAGATTCCTTGGTCTTTTTTCTCTCATATTGACTGTACATTCCGCTAGAAATCTTTCGCTTCTGTCATAAGAGTTTAGATATTCCCCCTGTCACCCTTTAGCTGATTAATGTGCTTTCATTTGTTTTCTAAAGTACCGACTGCTTATGCTGGCTGCTTGGGGTGCGTGTGTGAGTGCGTGCGTGTGCGTGTGTGTGTGTGTGTGTGCTCAACAAAAGCCTTTTCTCTCTTCATCTCTATATTCTGGGACTGAGGCCAAGTTGTGATTGTAATAATGTAATCTCTTCTGAATACTTGAAGTGATGGGAAAAAACGAGATTTTGAAAATGAAATAGATTAATCTATACAGCTAGAGGGGGGAAATCATGCATTTTAATTAGCTCTTGAGAGTAATTTTCCTTAAAGTAGTACAAGCCAGGTGTGCAAAAGTATTCTCCTGCCTTAAGAGTCTTGCCTCTCCTTCTGGAGTCCTTGGAAAAGATGGTGACAAGTGACAAGTTCATTTGGGATGCTTCTGCTGAAGGGATTGAACATAAGGCAACTTGAAGGGACCTGATTTTTCAGAGGTTGCACTTATGGCACTGTCTGAAAATCAAGCTCCTTTTCCCCTAAAAATGCTTTAAAAATGGAAGCAGCTGCTGACTTCAGTGTGCAGAAGGGCTCTACTGCTTTGTGTGCTTGTGCACACAGGGGAACAGTGATTTATCAAGTTATTTTATTTAACTTTTGTTCAGGATGAGATCATTCCCTAAAAGGTGTTTGCAGTTTATTACCTTGCTGACTGGAGCTGTTGGCTCTCCTGCATGCAGGAGAGCAGGGAGAGAGGATCACACATGCCTTTCACTGGCCAGGGGCTTGTACTGGAGGAGGAAAGTTGACCACCTGTAACTCACCAGTGGTTGTGCCCCTCCTCACAGCCTGGGCTGGGAGAACATCCCCAGGGAATGGCCATCCCTTGGCTGATGAACACCATCTACGAAGTTGACATAATCCAATGACTTCTGATTGTGCGCAGTATTCTTTGAAAGCCCTTCTTGGTTGCGAAGCCACTTCGTGTTCACCCTCATTTCCTTCTTTTTAATGGGGAAAGGGTAGTTTTCTGGTGTTACAGCAAATTAAGTGTAGTAACTGGGGCTGGAGAAGTGTTTGGTTCCTTGACAAAGACGTTTATTGACTGATTGTTTGAGTCTGGTCTTTGCCCCGAGCCTCCCCTACTTCCCCCATGCCAGGTGCCTAACAAAAATCTCCCATCCTGGAGTGCTTACAAGCTTTTCAGCCTCCTCTTTCAGCCCTGATCTACAACCATTGCAAAGGACACATATTTTTAGGGAATGTGCTGCTTTACCTCAAGTCTGGGCTTTATATCCCAGCTAGGCATGCTGAAATTTTTCAGACTTCCTTTTCAATCAGTCACTTTGGCGCTGTGATGGCTTGGGTTGCTCTTTTCTTAAGTCTGTTTTAATTCTTTACCTTTGTATTTTAGCAGCAAGTTGCCTTGAATTTACAGTTCCTGTTGAATTCCTCTATGAATAGCACCTAGGTTTCCTACTCTGCAGCTGCAAACAAGGTTTAAAAGCTTTTGGGATTTCTTGGCAGCTAATAACTCCCAGACTTCAGCATAGTTCATTTTCGAAATGTTTCTCATGCTTCAATCTGGACAGCGTTATGCAGGTCAGGGAATCCTGTCAGACTGGGGGCCAGGGGAGGATGTTCCATCAAAAGCTTTTTTGGCAAATTTAAAAAAAAAAAAAAAAAAAAAGGGCCAAAAGGACCTTTAGGAATACTGCTTAATATCCTTTCCATCCAAAATAGGAAAAGCACCTGTAACTGATGCCAAGCACAGGACAAAATAAATAAAAAAAAATCCCCAAGCAAAGACCTCCAACTGGAAATATTTCCTGAATGATCTCACTGAGAATCCCGTAAGTGGCTGGATCAGTTTTAGGGAAAAGGGAACACGGGTTTGAGCTCCGTACTGAAAGACAAGAAAAAGCTTCAGGAAAAAAACCCGAGCCAAACCCAGATGCAAACTGTCAGAGGTGCTAGAATTTCTTTCATTCCTGATTGGGACCTCTTGATGTTTACACGTAAAAGGTCATAAGGATACAGCAAGACTCAAGGTGAGGAAACAGGTCTGAAAATGACATAAAATTATGCTTGTGGCTTGTGGCTTTCATCCTGTGCCCACCCTGGAACAGAGGTAGAGCCAAGCAGGGGCAGAACCTGTAATATGAATATTGTCCTTATAGACCTGGGATGTGGCATGTGATGGACTGAGCAGCAGAGGACTTGTTTCATGTCGTCTTGGACATCAGCAGTTCATTCAGCTGTGCTGTACAGTAAATGTGCATGTGTTTGGAGTGTTGCCCCACAGAGACAGGAAACTTTTAGACTTGTGCCATCACGTAGATTTCAGGCTCCCCTTTTTTACAGCCTTGCACTGTTAGCAAGAGCAAGCTGCCCCATCCAAGTTGGGGTTTGTCCTTAACTACGAGTGGATCTTTGCTTGCATCTGACCTAGAGTCAGATACTGTCTCTCATTTTTAATGACGTGCCTGCAATTAGTATTTATTTTAGATTTAATCAGTTGGAGCATGTCAGCTAATACCTCAATAATTGTGATCTTGCTGTCAGGGAGGAAGGAAATTAAACCTCATGAGGTCACATCAAAACTGTGAATCTGGTATCAGTGTAACAGGGGTCCTCGGCAAGACTGATTGTATTAATGAGGGACAGGTACTTAGCAGATTTAGAGGCATGATCCAGACAAAACCACACAAGATTTTTTTCTATATAGATGGGCCAAACTGAGTGACTAATAGACACATTTGGATGTGGTATTTCCAATTAGCAAAAACACCTGCTCAGAGCTGGATCTCTGTTGTCCAGAACTTCTGTGACTTGTGCTCTGCTTCACTTCTACTTTTCTTAATTTTTTCCGTTCAAAGAGGTTAAACTGGATGTATCTCCGGATGCAAAATCCGCCAGTCTTCGCTGTCAGCTGCACTGAAAATATTGCAAGGCATTTTCTTGTTGAGGGTAAGAAATGTAAAACAACTGGATCATATAGATCAGATGTTTTCAACCTGCAAATTGCAAATGAGTTTGAGAGGCCTCCCTCCTATTTTAACTGCCAGGAAAAAGTCTTGAAATCTTTCTTTTCCATTGCAACATAGGATCATGAGATAGAAGAGACTGAGACCTGCCAAAATAAATCCTCATTGAAAGCTTACTTCGAGCTTTAGAAAACATTTGAAGAAGTTATCTGAGTTGAATTAGTTTGCCTAATGCTAGTGATAATTTGGCTGGAGATGTTCACTCCTCTCAGATACACTGCAGCCTGCGTGTTGTCGTACTTAGACACAGACTTAACAAGAACAGAGAGTCTCAGTGAACTTCCATACCACCATCTGAACACCTTCAATTTGCCAGACTGATGCGTTTCATCAAAGTGGACTTTTCTGTCACAATACGACAGCTGAATGCGAGGTATGAGCCTGCAACTGCAAGTGTGTTTAGAAGGGAAAGTAATGCATATGCCATATGGTAGAAATTGATGTCTGGTAATAGATGTTTCATATATTCCAAGAACATCATTTGCTCCAAATGAAAATTCATACTCTTTAACTCTTTTTTAACCGACACCTTGCATTTTTAAGTTGAGGTCTTGCTTAATTCTGCTTCTGCTTTAATGGTTCTGCTTTCTTGGAGATTTCCTAGCATCATACCCTTCCTCCACAAATGCTATCAGTGGTCTCAGCTTCACGTTGCCCTTCATCCCGGTGCCCCCGCCGGGAGGGCTCTGCAGTGCTGACAGCTTTTAATGAGCTGCAGAAATCCAGGGCAGAGGGGGCTGCTTTCAACGGGGGAGGGTGAGCTTATCTCTTTATTTACAATCTCAAAAATACTCTCGGGTCCTGGGAGATGAAAGGCCTGTGCCTGTAAATGTAAAAGACAATTAGAGTGGTGTTACTGGCAAACGAAGATGATGGAAACGCCGTGACAGAAGTGTCCCCTGGCAAAGGTCTGGTTGGAGAGGGCAGTTCTGTCCCAGGCTCAGGGAGCTCCAGGACCGTGCCCATTTCATTGAACGCTTATTTAGAAGAAAGAGAGGAAAGAGTTTCCAGCTTTATTGCATAACTCACTATTTCAGTGGGTTTGGAGTGTCATGTTCTGATGCTTCATTTCAAAAAACCCTTTTTGTTTTAAAACTTTTACAGTAGTCAGTTGTAAAAAACTAAGTTACGTTTTGTCCTCTTAAGAAAATTAAAAGGAAAATTGCTAAACAATTTATAAGGCTGAATCTTATTTTCAGGAGAGAAGTGATCCTTAAGCACTTGATAAGAATGGCATCGGTAAGTTTTCTCTGGACAATTTGAACCTGACTTGGTTCAGCAAAAGCAATGCCTCACTCTTTTTTTGGGTGTCTTCAGTAATAATCACCTCTTAGTTCTCATTATGCGACGCACTTTAGGAACAATATGGAAATGCTGTGGTGTTTGAGGTGGAGGATGAACAGTGTTCAAGACAGTGCTCAGCGCTGAACTTTCCTGGACTGGAAATGAACAAAAATACCATTTTTTCCCTGAAGCTCTTAGGTGCATGCAAGGTAGCAGAGCATGCCCAGTGATCAGTTTAGGAAGAACCATGCAAGCAGTGGTACTGGAGTACAGGCTGCAGTCTCTTCAGATCTTCATACAGTGCTTTATCTAGAGGTAAGTGTTCCCCACTGCTCCCTGACCCCTCCAGTCTTGTCCAGGGGAAGAGGGCATCTACCAAGCCCTCACCTGCAGCCTTGCATGGACATCCTCAAAGGCAACTGGGCTCTGAGCTCCTGACCTGGCATAGGATGGGCCAGCAGAGGTCTTCACCATGGCAGAACGGTCCTTCAGCTGCTGCACAGCTCACATATATATAAACATATATATATAATATACCTATGTTCTGGACACAGTTATACTTTTCTCCCTGACAGGTTTCCTTTTCCTCCTCACTGTATATGAATCTGATCAAGCTGTGTAACTTGAAGTGCATATGTGTGGAGGTCTTGTGAGGATGCATGGCCAAATTCAGAGGCATTTTAAAACACTGGAGCTTTGCACTTCAACGTGGTACCTTCTGGTGCCAAAGAAATTCACCGGTTCTTATGTGAGCTGGAGGGATGTGTGGTGGTGTTATATGTTTGCTTTGGAGGGCAGCCTACAGCCAACCCACAGGGATCACAGCCCATTGTGCTAAGAGGTTTATACACACACAATGAACAGCTGTATCTGCCCCCCAAAATGTAAAATGCCTCCGTAATGAGTCATTTCTGAGAGGGAACATCCAGTCATGCGGAGAGAGGAACAGTTGAGTGAAAGAGCTGGAAATTGGTCCCAAAACTCGACTGCGCTCACAAGGCAAATCTTGCTGAGGTTGCCTGTGTGGGTCTGCTTTCAGCTTATTGCCAGCTGCAGGTGAACATCTAGAGAGAGGGGGCTCAACAAAGTATTCAGAAAGAAGAAACAAGAATACTTCAAATCCACTGCTTCCCCACGGCATGAAAATAGTGGGATATTAAACTTGGGGTGCCTGTACTTCCTTCATGGACAATGTGCTTGCTCTCAGCTCCAGAGAAGGTTGGAAAGAAGAAAGATTTTTCTCCTTGCTTCTGCACATACGTATTTCTGAAAGCCTCAGGATCAATAGACCATTTCTATGCTTTTCCTTGTGTGTCTTCTGTCATTGTGTCATTTGCTTTTGCAGCATGCAGGGAGGAAACTCAATTAACTGTCAGGAAGGTGAATGAGCCGGACATGCAGTAGGAGCCTAAAATCAGGGAAGTGAATGCACTCCCTGTTTGCATCAGCCATGGGATAGTGGAAGGAACTGATCCAAGTCACAAAGTCTTTTAACTCCAGTGAGGCAAAGGATCACGTGGTTCAGACCCCCATCAAAAAGGGTGACAAAAGTTGTTTCTGATGAAGACCAGGGGGGCACGTCATCGGTTCAAAACAAGGGAACAAAAACAGGCCAGAGAATTGCAGCCAATATGCTGGGAAGGACTCCAAGAAAATAGCGAAGCTGCCTCTTTGTGTGGATGAGACACGGTAAATGGACAATGGAGTGAAGAAACACCAACTAAAAAAAAAAAGGGAAGACTCTTCATTTGCAGAGAGAGACCTTATCCAGTGTTGTCTTCTGGTGCCAAGAGAAGGTGCAGAGGAGGTTCCTGGGATTTTGTGGCATCCCTGAAGACCGTGGTGCTCTCTGCTTTGTGATATACAAATCACATATAACAACAGAGTAAAGTTTTCAAGCCATCTTTTCCACCATTTTATGATGCCCTGGCTGCAGCAAAGAGAAAATAGTCCAGGGCCACTTCCCATAGATTGTTTGTATATTTTGCTGAAATGATATTGTGATGCACGGACCCAGGTTTCTTCCCAGGCATGAGAGGAAGAGAAATTTAAGGGGAGAGGAGAAAGGAGAGTGCTGGTAAGAGGGAGAAAGTCTGTGTATTTTTTATTTTATGAGCATATAAGCAACTCACTGTTATACTAGATACAGGTGTCGGTTTGTAAATTTTGATGTGGAGAAAAGGCGCCTAGAATAATGGATGGGGTCCTGCTAATGGAAGAATGGTTTGTATAACTAGTAGAAATAAATAGGTATGTAAATCTCCAGCAAACTAAAAGGCACTTTTAGCTGTCTCAGGAAGATGCTGTTGGTTTAAAGAATTTTTTTTCCCAATGACTCTGCTATTTCCTACCAAAATAAGATCTCGACAGAGAGGAAGACTGTGAGCAGTGTTTCTCATTCTGAGACAATATGTGATCAAATTTTCTGTATGGTTATGGAAAGAGAGACATGTCCTTATCCTAAATCTTTTAACTGATCATTTAAAAAACTTTCTCTACAGCAACTGGCACAAATCACAAGCTGCATCCTATACGTGAGAAGATGTGGAAAGTGGAATGCACCGAGGTACCTGCTTAAAACCTGTGTTGTGCTCTTAGATGGCCGTCAAGGGATGGAGAGCAGCAGGGAGTTACTTCATGTTCTCCTGAAGAAGCTAGACAGGACTACCAGGAGGAAAGAAGGCAGCTGCTGGAAAATACCCACTCCTCAAGACATCACCTGCCTTTTGGCCTACCTGGTGTGACTTTCTGCAATCACTCTTCTCATTTCTACGTTGATTTAACCAGTCAGTCCAGTCAGTGCTGGCAGGTTGCATTTCCTTGCCATTTTTCTCAACCCATGGGCCTGGGATGAGATGAATGTCTGTCTCATGGTGGCACAAAGAAGAGGAGCTTCCAGGACTCACAGCCTGCAGATGTACAGATAAAGATGAGAGGACATCTGGTCTCAGCCGCAGTCTGTTGTTAGCCGGCTGCGGTACCAGAGAGACAGGCTCTTGGCACAAGTTTCTAACGTGGCTTGAAGCAGGGAGGAGGGAAGGGTTGCTGAGGATTATCCTTTTTTATTCTTTTGAAAAAGCAGGAGGGTCCTGGGGAGAGGGCTGGGCGAGAAAAGCTGCCAGATGTGAAGAGATGCTCAGCCACAGTTAAATATCCAAAGACTGAATCTGGTTTTCTAAGAGAAGATGTGCAGAGGTATTCCCATGCAAACCTTTCATGTGTTTCTCCAGACTGGCCTCACCATTGCTCACAATAAGAATACTCTTCAGGCTGGTGGTACCCTTCCCCACTCTCAGCCCCCACAAAATGTGCATACCAACCAAAGATATACAAGTTTTGGCTTTTTTTTTCACGTTCTTGTTATATAAAGAACCATCTCAAATAAATACAATCTATAATCAACCTGTAAAGGGACCTCAAGGTTTTGCTGTATGATAAGCACAAATAAAGATTGACTATCTGAAATTCAAATATGCCCCCGAAGCCCCCAACTCAGAAGTACAAATATCTCCCACACACAGAACCACCTAGGGTCAAATTTTCTGCTGGTGTAAACTGGCAGAAATCCATCGAATTCTCCCATAAATCAATTTAATTAAAAGTGTCTTCTGATGTGTCTTTGTTTAGCAATAATGTTCATTCGAGAAGGTGTGATGGCAGGAAAACAAATCCCTTCTTTACACATCATCCCCCCACCTCTTGGCTCAATTTTAATGTTTTTAAAAAATATTTATTTTTTTTTAAACTGGAACAATAAATGTATTGTTCACAAAGAACCTTTTGTTCTGCCAATACATTTGCTCAGAGGGACGCTTATCTATGGTTGTGTATTGGAGAAGGAGGAGAGAAAGAGTCGGTGCAATCACAGGTATAAATTGTCCAGATATGTAACCAAGATTAATTCACTTGACAAAACAAGACCACCCTCCTGCAAAACTATACCTGAAGCATAAACAAAATAATACTTTTCTGCACTTCTGAAATAATGTGATTTATTTAAGAACTTTTGGGGTTTTCTAGCTTTTCTACAAATCTGACTATTCCACTGGGACAAACTCATTAGGCCCAATTCTGCAAAACGCTCCGCAGCCAAAATTCACCGGCAAATCACTTAACCACATGCTTAACTTTAAGCAAGAGCTTAAGTCTCAGGCATCCAAACCATTCGTGTGCGATTTATTCCTGGCCTTTTGGAGAGCAGAAGGAATGCAACGTGGCCAATCCACAGCCGATAAGGAGGCAAAACCGAAGTGACAGACTGAGGTGTTGGGAAATATTTGCTCGACTCTGAACTTGTGTATGGGCTGGAAAGGGTTCAGAAGCTTTCTTGAACTCTGGGGGGAATCCTCATGATTTGCTCCCTGCTTTTCACATGGGTTTTAGCATGTGCACCATGATTCAGCCGTTGCACCATGACGGCATGTAGCACGCAGGCTTCAGGTCTGCTTTGGGAAAAGACTGGGACAGATCGTTGGTTTGCAAGACTGCTGTGGGTGTCAAGGATCAGCTCTCAAACAGGTCTCCACTTCAGTCTTCAGTGCGTCTGTGATTTTAGGTTACTTACACTGTATGGAATTTGCATTTTCTTACCTTTATATCATATGGTGTCTCCCCAAAACCTAGTTGTGTAATGAGAACACCTGGCATTATGATATTAACCTGATACTATCACTATTCCTTATTTGTCCTATGCCAAAACAAGTCATGCTGGAAACTGAGAGTCCAGGCATCCTTTTAAGCATCCTTGTGATCACTTCGTTTTCATTTCCAACCTCTTTCCTCTGGTGAAGGAGCCATCCAAATTATGCACTTGGGTACCAGGTAAAAGCGCGTCTCCCTGTGCAGCCAAATGATGCAGTGTGTCCACATTTTACTTTCTTCTTGTTTTAGTCCACCCTGGATCTCTCCCTCCTCATTTCTCTCAGCAGGGAGGAACTGTCACTCAGCCATCCTTCCTCTTCAGAGCACCCCACATGTTCACAGCCCTCCAGGCAAGCGTGGGCTGTAATGAATGGTATCATCCAGTGGTTTGCAGCAAGAAGAAAGTCCTGGCCTCCTGGGGACTAAAGAAGAAACGTGGGGAAAAATCCAGACATTGAACATATACTCTGACTAGGAGACTAAAGATATAATGTCTTGGAAGTATCGGAGACTTCAGGTCCCCTCTGGCTGGCTTTGGTGGATGGGCTCCAGGCCTGCCTCACAGCCTGTGGTTTCTCCTCCAAGGTAGATACAGGCTACATATTCCTTGATCTTCACTTATGCAGTCCTCTCTGAATATAAATGTGTAGTTCTTTCATGCATGAAAAAGAAGGCTGTGTCAGTGCTGCTATAGTGAGACCATCCACTGAAACCACATTTGCTTTATTAAATTCATTTTTCTCTGAAGTTTCTCCATCATATGCTGGATGTGTTGAGCTGATGAGACCTCCTCACTTCCTGATGTGTTTATAGGCTTTAGTAAAGAATCTGATGGACAATTTTATCCTTCGAGAGCAAGGATTTAAATTTTAGCTTGCATTAAGCAGGGATATACTGGGGGATAAACTAATATTTCATACTTAAAAGTCTTATTTCATTTGATCCAAAGCACCTTATTTTTCAGAGTTAAACATTACTGCTGGAAGTAGTTTTAAATTTGCACAACATCGAATCCTAAGAATAGTTCTGAATTGACTTTACAAACATATATGTCCTTTTTGGGACTGAAGGAGGAAAAAGAAAGGGAGAAAAGAGAAAAGACTGCAGGAGCTAAAATAAAAAAAGGCAGTCCATTCATCACCTAAATAAAACCCACTAAGTGTTGAAATGAGGTCGAAAGACATTCGTTAAGACTGTGAAGTAGAAAGGCAGCAATTACTTCTTTGGAAAGTCTCTCTTAAGGACTTAAGTAGAAGCCTGGAGGAGGCTGCCTCCAGCTAGAAGGAATTGCCCCTGGCTTTACCGGGAGTGAGGGAAAGAAAGGAAGCAATTACCCACTGAACAATGGCGCATTAAGACGCTCCTTTCTGTTTTCAAAACCAAGCTCCCTCCCCAGTGTGTTTTCCAGCTGGGTGAGAGGAGGAGATGGCCTCCTGGGGAGGCAGCCAGCTGCAGGCAAGGGAGCTGCTTTCTGCAGGCAGGGATGCTCTCTCCGCTCTCCTGCAGGGCCCTGGATGGCTGGGCAGATGCTGGAGATGGAAGGAGGGGAAGTTCTGTGGGACCTATGAGGCTTGCTCCTTCCTTCAGGTCCAGGCAGCTGGAATAGGATTTGCCAGTTTTGGCAAGCCTTTCATTATTCTTGTTCCTCTCCACGCTGTCACCTCCTTGCCCAGTGACTCCCTCAACTGTCCTCCATAGCCAAAACTCATCCAGAAGCTTCTAGACAAGAGGTCCTTGTGTTCTGCTCCCTCCTCAGTTTCCCTGGTGGTTTATCAGCTGGCTGAAAAGCCGAGAGCACAGTGTGGTTTTCCACATCCCCATCTCCTCCTTCTTTCCCTCTGCCCAGGACAGAGATGGACAACCCATGGCTGCCCCAAGAAACTAGCCCAAACCTTGCCGTGGCTCAGAGGAGGCAGAAACTGAAACACTTGAGGCAGATTCAGCTCTCAGGCATGGGAATTGGCTGAAGAGGATGCAGAGAAAACTGACTGACCAGCAGGAAGAGGTGGAGGACATAAATCCTCCAAAGCTGGGGCTGAGGGATCTCACAGCCCCATCCTGCAAGGTGTTGGATTCCCTCTTCGCCTCTGGAAGCTAGCGGCAGTCGGGGAGGACCAGCCAAAAGTGCTGAAGAGGCAACCATTTAAAAAAAAAAAAAGTAACACCACCTTTTTGAATTAAAACCCAAGCCAAACCAGCGCAGGCCCTTTCTCAAACCTGCCTTGCCACCAGAGTGAATTGCAGAGCACCTCGCGTGCAGCAGAAAGCTCCCGGTTTTTAATGCGTGGCTACAGCGGTGTCCCTGGTGGGGTAAAATAAATCAGCAGCACACACGGCCCTGCGTAAAGGTCAGGGAGAGGCGTTAAAGACAAGAGGCCCTTCCAAGGCTCCGCTGCAGCGTCCAGGGCAGGCGGTGGAGGGAGGGAGGGCTCCGTTAACCGCCCACGCGGGAGCACTGACCGGGTTTCAACACACACGTGCTCTCCTTGCAGGAGCGGGAGGGAGGTGGAGGTTCACCCATCTCCATCCTGCTCCGGTTGCTTGGCTGTGCAGGAAGAACTCATGGCCATCGGTGCGTCGGGCTGAGGCCGGCGAGCAGCCGGAGCCCTGTCTGTTTTAGGAGGTCTGTAAAGCTCTGGGAGGTGATGGCAGCTCTCTCTGTCCCTCCTCTCCCCCTCCGGCCACATCTCCCCCTCCTCCCTCAGCCAGGCACCCAGCCTTGGCCTCCAGCCCCAGGGCTGTGCGCAGCTGGACAGTATTTTTGGGCTGTCTGGAACAGCCGATTCCCACTGCCTTTCTCAGCCAGCCTCGTTCCTCTTTATATATAACCTTAAAAGCTTCTTCCTGTTCTTCCTCCCATCGCCTTATCCTTGCACTTTGCCTTCCCTGACCCATTTCTGCCCTTTTTTCTTTCCCCATCCTTTTGCAGTTAGGTCAGAGCGATGCTTTCCCATCTCTAGGACACTTATTTCTGGTCGTCATCTGTGAGCAGTGTTCTGCCTCCTTCCCCACCACTCTGTCCCCAGCTCTGCATTTCTGCCAAAGGCCACATGAAGCAAGCGAGGAGACATTTCTGCAGCCATGGGCTGGTCTGCAGGCTGAGTGACTGGAGGGTTTTGCTTATCTGGGTGGAAACCACCCCGCTGCCTCGGTGGCATGTGTGCACCTTCCGCGCCTGTCAGGCTGCCATAAGCTGCTGCCACCTTCACGTCAGCGCTGCCTCACATGGGTTGGAGGGAATTTCCCCCCTTTCATTCCTCCTCTGGATATTGCTGACTTCAAAGAGATTTCATTCTCCGTATCTGTAGGTCAAAACACTTGAACACATGGTGTGAGCAGGGCTGACCCCTGTAACCACAGCGGGTCGCCAGGTCAGGAAGGCGACTGGTTTTGTTCCCTGGACAGTGAACTTGTTGCAGCCTCTCTTGGGGCAGTCTCTGCAGGCAGAAGTGTAATGGGACAATCAGTCAAGGTAGGGCTGCACTGACCCTGGGGACTTTGGTGTCTGTCCAGGATAAGAGAACTTGATAGCCGAAAGGTAGACTTTGAACTCATCTAATTATGTGACCTTGATGCTCTCTAAGACTGAGTCAACCTTTCTAGACAATACCGTGGCTAGTGGCATGGATGCAGCCACTGTTGGGCATCTGGGTTACAAGCCCCCGATGTCTTCCCATTCTTTATACCATGTGTCTATTCAGCCCATGAAAAAGTGCATCAGACGTGCTCTTGTGTCTCAGGAGCAGAGATTCTCCCCCACCCGTGCTGTGAAGCCTGAAGTTTGCACTAATTGCCATCTGAACCCTGCTTTGGGGCTTACTAGTGGAGAAGACCTGAAGACAGTGAGGACTTTTGGGTAGTTCTGAGGAAGATGAGAGCAGGGTCACAGGTGAGCCTACCCACAGGTGTCCTGAATTTAGCTCCTCTCTGCTAATGCAGTGGGAAAGTGATAGCTGGCAGGGTGGGTGGAAGTAATCAAAGTTATGGAGCTCAGCTGTTGAGCTGAAGCTCCTGCTCAGAGAGTACATATACCCACCCAGGCCCCTGGGAGAGCTTTGTTTGTTTTGCTGAGTCTGGTGGGAGCAGCGAATCGTGGTTCATCCTCCATCAGTTCACCAAGGTAAGGGTTATTGCTGTGATAATTCTGTCTCACTGATGTCCTACTCGTAGGTGGGAACGAGGAGCAGAGCCTGCGTGCAGCCATGCGTGGCTCCCCCCCACGTGCTCCTCTGCCCAGCAATCTGTAATCCCGATAAAGCACCATCTGGGCTGTAAGCGTGTGAATATCCAACATGACAGCACCTCAAATGCCTAGTTTATGCTTATTAATAACAAGCTGTAAAAATAGCAGTCAGACAAGATGAGATCATAAGGCTGATCGTGGGATGCCATATGCTGTCTGTTTTACTGAGCGAGCCTCACATGGAGGAGACCTGGGCTCCCTTCCTGGAGCAGGGTGGGATTGGGGGGCAGCAAGGGGGTGTATGGGCTCCTTCCTTTTTGGGCAAGGCCCATGGGAGCAGGGAGGCTGAAAAACCTCCAAGTCAGGGGAGCAGCAGCTGTACAGGCAGGACAAACATACTGGAGGTTTTAGATAGTTTTACTGGGCTGGTCCTCCAGCTCCTCTGTCCTCCTATGGCATAGAGACTTTCCAGAGCAACATATCTTTCTGTCTTTGAGGTGATGGTACCTTAACAGAAGCTAAAGCTTTTTCCTCTTTTTCTTGATTCTGTTTACTGTGAAATTAAGAGTTAAAAAAGCCTAGTGAGAAAATGCTGGGCCCATTTACATTTGTACGTGCTTCAAAAAGATGATGTAGATCTTGGCCGGCAGTGGAATAGCAACATTTTCTGTACTTAAAGGAATGATATTTCCAGCACCTAGCAGTGTCCTGTTTGTCTTTCACGGTCCCCTGGCTGCGAAGTGTTATTCTAGATGAGGGCTCTTCAAACTTTGATAGCTCATGGACCACTGTGCTGTGTTAGTGAAGTGTGAAGGGCAAGAACCTGCTCTCTGCCAACCTGGGCCAGGGTGTTGGTGACTTCTGCTCAGGAGATCTGCCTGTGTCACACCTGGGCTGTGGCTGGTGGCAAACAGCAGGAGTGAACTTTCTGAATCCTTCCCTCTGTTTCAGGATTTTATTTTATAATGTTGCTCCCTTAGTAACGTCCCAGACTGTGGAGCTGCATGTTCAAATTCCCCTGTGGACCCTTCTCCAGTTCCCCTTGCTGGCCCATTGCTGCCTTGCCAGAGGGGATGTTTTTTGGGGGGAGGCTGTGTGAATGTAATACCCAAACCAGCCCCTTGCTTGTCTGGTCTAAAAGAGGCTCAGGTGCCAATTAAAGCTTGCACAACCAAGAGAGAGTGGGACCTTTGGTAATATCCCCTCTCAATGCCGCAGGTTCTGCTGTCCCAGGATGTGTGTATGAGTCATTGTCTGGAAATCCAAGTGGCCAGATGTCCGCCAGATCCTGCTGGGCTCCTGGAGCTGCTAACCTCAGCAGAAAGGGTGAAGGGAAGGAAGGTGGCCGTTTCTCCCCCTGCCGAGGTGGGCTTGTGCAGGTGAGGGGCTCGGCGCATCCCTGCGGGTGGTGGGGCAGGGAGCCAGAGCTTGTGGGGCCTGCCCCAGGGGAGGCATCTGGAGGCAGCTGGGTCCATCTCCGTGCCCCCCACTCGGGGTGGGAGGGGAGGTTGTTAGAACAGCTGCCCTGAAGCACTCGGCTCTCCAGCTGCTTTTGGCTGCGGTGGTGGCTCGCAAGGAGCAGTAAGAGGGACCCCTGCAGGCCCCTGCTCCAAACAGCTGGGGAAATGCTCCTTGGGGCTTTGCTGGTGCCAAAGGCTTTTATTTCTTAGCACAGCATTAATCCGAGGGCTCTGCCCCTCGCTGCTCCCCTCCATCCCCTGGGCTGCGGGCTCCATGGGAAGCACAAGCGGATGACCTCGCTGTGGTGGTTGTGCCGGGAGTTTCTGGAGGGAGGCAGAAACCTCGGGCTCTGGGTTGTGTGTTGGCTTTGCAACCAAGACAGTGTTCTTTTACTGAAAAAAAAAACCAACCCCTTTATCTTTAAATTTTTTTTCCCCACATCATTGGGAAGCCTGGTGGCAATACAAAATGTAGGCATTCTGTTGCTTCTAGGCAGTGGCACAAGAGATTTTTCTGAAAAATCAATAAAATAACTAGTGTTGAATTTATTAAACACTTTAAAATGTTGTGAAACACCAGGGAGTCCTGTTTTGAGGAAGGTCATTGTCTCTCCAGGAGAAAAGCACAGCATTCTGAGGAAAAATGCGTGACTAGATGTAGTTGGTAACTTGTTGGCTGAGGCTAGTGGTCTCTCCTTGCTTCAGATCCACC
>JAHREE010000194.1:3098653-3173540 GCA_033628505.1 Tringa tobata | reverse complement strand
GAAAAATCAATAAAATAACTAGTGTTGAATTTATTAAACACTTTAAAATGTTGTGAAACACCAGGGAGTCCTGTTTTGAGGAAGGTCATTGTCTCTCCAGGAGAAAAGCACAGCATTCTGAGGAAAAATGCGTGACTAGATGTAGTTGGTAACTTGTTGGCTGAGGCTAGTGGTCTCTCCTTGCTTCAGATCCACCTCCAGGCTGCTCCATAGCCCTGGGCTCAGCTGTGGTATCACCTGTGAGTGGCAACTGAGTCCCATCAGCCTTCATAGGTCAGGTAATTCTCTCCTCCTTGGAAAGGAGAAATCAGCCAAAGCCCATAAACTCTGTTGTGAGGAATAAGGCACTGCAAGCAGCAGCTCTGCTTTAGGGCAGCTCTCTCCTCATCAGTACGGTTGTCCTATGGGTACATTGTATAGGCTGAGGCTCCATAATGTGCTGCCACGCTCTTGGAGCACGACAGAGGAAAAAAAACCCTTTTTGTAATCTGGCCCTGAAGGAGTCTTGCTGGAAGGTGAGTCAGGGCAATGGCTCTGCAGGAGCCTGTTGTAATTGCCAGATTTAGGATGCTGAGCTCTGAATAAATCTCTGCTTTTACTTTACTGGGATAATTCAGGCTTGAAAACTGAAGTGACAGCTTATAGCCAGGCTTTTCAGTTTGGCTTGTCAAAGATTGTACGCGTGTGTATATGGCTAAATGCAAATAAGCTGCTCCCAGAAAACACAGTGTCACAAATGCTAAACTTATTATCTGCATGGACTGCTGGTGTGAGGGACTGAAGACCCCATAAATTACCTTCTTTCTACTCAGAGTGAAAGTGATACTGGTGCTGTAGTCCCTGACAGTAAGGAATGGCTCCCTTTCTGGTTGGACAGGTTTGATTGGCCACTAATTTACTCTCCCTCCTCTCAGAATTCAGCACAGCTTTCGTGATGCACTCTGGCAGCTCTCACCAATTTGCTGCTTGGAGGATTTTCATGCAAGTGAATTGTTGATTCTAGTTAAAACATGTACAGAGCATGCTCCTGCTTGATGGCTCTGCTCTTAGATGTCACAGGAAGAAACAGTGTTTTGTATAACTGCAAGAAAAATACCATGTTCTAATTAGTGTAATTTATAGTCCCTTGCAGGCTAAAACAACAGCTGATGAGTCATGAAAGTTCCTTCTTCTGACATTTGCTGAAAGAAATGTTATTTTAGCTCCCATGACTTTTGGGGAGGGGGGAGGGAGCAGTTGGTCTGAAATGCCTCACCCCTTCTCCAGTGCCTACCCCCTTCACCAAATTTCCTGTTTAAAGATTTCTGGTGTGTTGCTGTGCAGTGAGGAAACATTAATTACAACCATGTCTAATTATCAGTCATGGTGGATCTCAATTTGAGTGTCTATATCAGGAGAGGAGTTCCTGAGTCCATTGTGGTTGCAGGGATAAGAGGTTTCAGTAGCTGCAATGCTGTCTTTGTTGAACCTGATGTAGCTGAGCAGACAGAAGACTGGACATGAAGGTCCACTTATGTGCTATAACTAGGTGCTGGTGTTTTGAGAACATAGTCACTGTGGTTGGTTGAGGCTTGAGAAAGTCCATTTTCAAGGGTGGTCTTGCTACTGACTTACAACCTCCTCCTGTCCCTGACCCAAGACTTTGTTGAAACTGATCTCTGCAAAAATGAGAAAGATGAACAGCTCAGGAGCTGCTCATTCTTAACCACAGCAGTGACAAGCACAAGTGTGAGGGATCCTTCCACCTTGTCCTTGAGACTGTCCCTGGCCATGTAAATCTGGCTCCGACCATCAGAGGTCAGCAATGGACCTGCCCAGCAGCCAGCTTGTCTCCTTGGAGCACGTGTCTGTGGACTCCTCTCCATTTAAGTATAAGGGATGCCATATGGACTATTTAATTCAACATGTGTTGTCCATGCATGTGCTTGGAGTGGTTAGTGACATAAAAGATCATCTCTGGAGTAGCGGTGTCTACAGCAAGCTTTATGAAAGGCTTTACCCACAGCAAAGCTGAAGATTGCTTTAATGATTTTTTTTTTTCTTACCCTGGTGGCTTTTTTGTTTGGCCACCATGAGATACAGGCATTCCTCAGTTTTTGTTGGAAGGCAGGCTCATGTTCTCAAAGAATAAGTAAAAAGATGCCAAAGTGGTGGCTACCTTGCCCATGCATTTCAAGAACTTATGGAGGCATTTAAAATGTTATGCTGGAGAAAAAAAAACCAAATATTGTACAAAGCTGAATGAAAACAGATCTGCAGAGAGTTCATCTAATGACATGGTAGTTATGAAGGGTCCTCAGACAGCAACAAAAGTGGTGGTTACCTGGTTCTGCTGAAGGTGTGTGAAAGACTACGTTGGTCCACACACCTCACGCTTCTAGAGGTCTTACTTCAAGTTCTGTCTTAGGCCATGACTTTGAAGAATTTCTTTAATATTCTGTGTGCTCACGACCGAAAAATCGTTGCTGTTTTGACTCAGTTGACAGGCAGTGGGAGTGTGCACCTGGGAGTGGAGAGTCAGTGGTCAGGAAGAGGAGGCAAAGGCAAAGATGTGAGAAATGAGAATCCATGAGAGGGAATCTTACTGGGGTGGGGGAAATCACAAAAAAAAAAAAACCCGCAAACCAGGAACTTGGTAGAACTTTGTAGGATTTTTGGTTACTTCTGCATAGCTTGCTACATCTATAGCAATGTGTGACCTTTATTTTTCTGGCTTATCAGGGTCAATAATAAAACAAAATCAAACATCAGGGAAAATACTGCTTTGTATCCTTATGCAAATGCTCTGTACCTGTGCAGCTGTACAAACCCAGAGCAACTCTTAAAGCAAAAGATGATATCAGCTGAGTGGTGCTAGATAGCAGGATTTCTGGCAGACAGACACAATTTTAGGTTATTTTTCCAGCTATTTTTATGGCTGTTCATGGGATGGTGTATATAATCCATTGCTGGCACTTGCAGCATTGAATGATTTTAGATAAATAGTGAAGGATTCAATAATTTCCTGAAGAGCTACTTTCTCAGGGGGAGGAAAATTTCTTTCTTAAGGACTTCACTTAACCTGAAAACTCCAAATCCCCAGGTAAATTTATCAAGCTGCTGGTTGTATAAACACATTGGTTCAAAGGGCTTTTGGGTGGATGGATCATTCACATAAAGCCTATCACGTTTACTGAGGAAATGTCAGGAAAAAATAGGACTCGGTTCAAATTAAACTGAATCTCATCTTTACTGTTGTATTCAGTCTTAGTTTACCTTTTTCTCTTCTGTCTTTGTAGCAAGAGGCTTCAATGTCTGTGTTCAGATACTTGTACTGAAGTTTTAAGAGTTGCGACAAAACCAGAAGCATCTGAAAGCAACACCCTCAATGTTTTATCAGGCTTTTGGGGGAGAGGCATGCTGCTTTTCAGTGTGATTAATAGAAGTTTGCATATGACTTCTAGCTCTTCCCTTCTTGTTCTTATTCCAGCCTTCTGCCTTTTCTCTCCTTTCTCTCATCAGTCACTGCTGCCTGAATATTGTCTCAGCCCCGCCAGGGCACCAACCCACCATCTGAATAATGCCAGAGAGAGTGGCTGATTTTGTTCTTCTGGTTAAATCTATGCATGCGGTTACAGATGCTGCAGAATGGAAACATAAGCAGAGATTGCTGAGACATCAGTGGAAGACTTCCTAGCTGCTTAGCAATAGATTTTTCCTCTATTACAGCTGGGGTGACTTTCTGCAGCCAAGTGTGGCAAATATTTGCTCTTGTGAATGGAGACATTTTTCTTTCTGCCTGTTAAGTATTAAGGATGGCCTTGATGAAAAGGCTGATGCTGATGTCTCAGAAGGCCTCTTTGTATGATAACGAAATTGTGTTATACTGTGTGGCTTTGCTGGGGTGGCCCCTGGATTTCACAGGGCAGGGAGGTGGCTGTGAGCTGTTAGCCTTTGGTTTGTGGCTTCCTTCCCTGAACTGGCACTGGGCTTGAGAGTTGCCCTTTGCATCTCTCCTCCTACTTGTACATCAGGTGACTTATGGTCACTCTGCAGAGACATCCTTGTCTCTGAAGACAGCAGTGGCAATTGTGGGGAAGAGCTACAAACGCCTTTCCATACATTCACAGAAACATGTCTGGAAGTGGGACTCTTTGGGGAGATACCACAGGTTGAGGGTTATTTATTTCTTGATATCAAGCCAAGAGATTGAGTGAAGAATGCTGTTCAAGTGGAGGTTGATGCTTTGAAAACCAGGGGTCTGTGCTACATGTCCTGGGAAAAGGCAAGATGAGGTTTGATCAGGGTCGGGCAGCAGTAATGCTATGAAAGTTGTGGATGGGATCAGGCAGGGATGGTCACAAAATACAGGAGTGTAGCTGCAGCTATAATGGTACAATGAACAACCAATAGCACTGCTTGTGCTATTCTAATCCCAATGTACTATTCTACATCCTAATGTATTTTCAAGCAAGAGAAATTAACCGTCACAGCTTGTTCTTTGTTGGCACTATGTATGAGGCTGTCAGTCCTGAAGACACTTGGTGATCAGTGGGCTCCACAGCTTGGTTGCCCAGGTAGATTCTGACCTAGGCTAATGCAGCTCTAGAAAAAATAGAACTGATGTTCAGGTGTTGGAATTTCTTTCTCAATGTTTTGTCTCCAGAGATGTCCCCTGAGGTGTCTATAGTCCTTGAAAGGGTCCTAGCCTAGGCTTAGATATCTGAGGAGTTAGTCTGGACATGTCAGTGGCTCTGTTTATCCCTTCTGTCACACATGCAGTGAAGGGATAGGTCAGTGGCTTGGATGGAGGCTAGAAATATGGATGGTATTTCTGCCTCTGAGGCAATTCCTTTGTGATCCCATAGGCTGCTTTTGGTATATCCAAATGCCTTTGCAGGATTTAAGCCCTTTATTTTAGGGATCAATATCCAAAGTTGGTTTTCCACACACTGTGCCTGTGTTTCTCTGAGTGGTACATAGCTATGTGCCAGAGATGTTGTAGGGCACCATCCATGGTGCCAAACCTTGAGCCCTAGATCTCTTGATGGAACTTGCTATCCAATTGAAAAGACAAAATTCCTTGAAAAGCTTTAAAACTAAACCCTTAGAGCATTCCTGAAATTGTTATGAAATGATACTAAGTAAATACCTAAGGCAAT
Organism: Tringa tobata; assembly: GCA_033628505.1. Classification (NCBI taxonomy): domain Eukaryota; kingdom Metazoa; phylum Chordata; class Aves; order Charadriiformes; family Scolopacidae; genus Tringa; species Tringa tobata. The sequence continues at coordinate 3,168,399 of JAHREE010000194.1, read as the reverse complement.
GTTTAGATGTGGCAAGCAAAGATGCCCTGAAGCTGTTGTGACTTGCCAGTTACCACTTAAGTAGTGAATTTTGGAGCAGCCAAGAAGGACTTTGTGTTTTTGACATAAGTGACCATGCAAGGCATGTGAAATGCCTGGGTAACTGTGGCAATCTGCTGCTTAAATTGGAACATGGCAAATCAATTGCCAGCGGGTAGGCAATGCAGCTTTCCTCAAGTGGGGACCCGAGTGAAAAACATACTTGATACTCTTAGAAATTGCTTTTCACCACCTGCCATATATCATAATCAGTGTGGCTGGGGGAGGAAAGGTGGGAATGTCTCCTTTGTCTTAAAGGAAAATCTTATCTGAAAAGCTTTAAATCTTTTCAGAAAGGTAGCCCCCCAATTGGAAAGTCTGAAATAAGCCTGGGCATTACACCTAAAGCTAGTGAGAGTCACTTTAAAATCCTTCATTATTAAATTGTGATGCTCATATGTGGTCTTATTCCGCTAAGTATAATTTATACCTGTGTCCAATGGTGAAGCATAGCATAGGGCACAGGGAGTGATAAGTTCATCAACTTGTAAGCACAGCTTGTGTTTGACACTCAGGATGTGAGAAGACATAATGAGCAAATACCTTGCCTAGACCATAATTTATTCTTTTTTAGGAGTGTCAAGATCCTGGTTGACAGAATGAGGTTGATGGATCAGTTGATCAAGAATCTGAGCAAAGCTTTATCTTTCTTCATGAATTCCTTTTCTGAAGTGTCCACGTGGTCTTGCTGGTGACTACGTTTTCCAAGTCTTTTCTGCAAATTTCCCTTCAACCTAACCAAGGAGCTCTGATTTCTTGGTGTGTGTGTTTTGTTGTTGTTTTTTTTTTTTTCCTGCAATCCATCAGAGCTCTGTTTCCAGTTAAGGAGAAACTGGGTTTGGTTTTAGCAAAGATGGACAACACATGTACGCAAAATATGCATGTGTCTTGCTCTTCATGCAACCAAGGCAATTCAGCAGTCAAATTGGAGACTGTCATGCTTTGTGAAGCAGATCCGGGTCTTGTGTTGGTGTGCTTTAGGAGTCCAATCTATTGTGCTCAATTATGCAGAGAATTAAAATTGCTCATGTTCTCATATTCCAACAGTGCGTCTGAACACTAGGAAAAACTTCACTACGTGCTCATCTTGTTAGATTGCGAGCCAGTGTCCTGAAAGAAAGTGGAGAAGCCCTGGGACAACTATTGCTTGCACTGTCAGGTGGAAAAGAGGTGGTGTGAGGCAGGTCGAGTGCACCCTTGCAACCATGTCCAGAATAAGGCAGGGGCAAAAGGGAAGAGAAGTTCTCAGGGGAAAGGATGTGGTTACTTGTGGAACTGATTGCAGAAAGCTGTGAGCTGGGAATGGGGGAGAAAGCTGCAAGATTTCTAGGAAAGACTCCCGTGGATCAGTGTGACAATATGAGATGGGCTGCTTTTAATAATCTGTTCAGAGCTATTTCTGCAAGAACAATGAATCTCTGTGCCTCAGTCACTCCCCATCTGTTTTCAGATCTCATCTGAAAACTCATCTTTCCTTTCTTTTCTCTCCCCTTTCGCTTGCTCTCCGCTGTCATTTTTTATTTTAAGTTTGCCTCTCTGCTCTCCAAAGCTTTTGTGAGGATGGAGTTTGAATGAGGCAATAGGCAAGGTTACATGCATTAAGCAGCAAAGCAAGATCTGATTTATTTTTATTGCACTCATTTATTTTCTTCACACCCCAAACATCTTCATAAAGGAAATGATTTAACCTTTTGCATACAAAGCACAAGCCAAGGATTTCTGGATTCATGCTGTAAAGTATTGTGAATGTAAATTAAAAAAGGAAAAGCATTAATCCCTCCCAAGTTTGATGCAGCTGTTGTGAGATGGTGGTGTGAGATGCTTCAGGTGATGTTATTTGCTGTTGGAAAGATTACTGCCTTCACTCTCTGGGTGAATATGAAAAGTAGTCTTTGGTTTTCTATACAAATACAAAAAGGAGCAAGGAAGGGAAAGACACTTTTACCTAGGTGTGTCCTTCAGTGATACTCCCCCTCCTTCCTTATGGTTCATGGTGGAATTCAGGTTCTTTGGGAGAGGCAGCACATGAGTGAAATGAGGATATGAGGTGTTAACGGGTTGGAATCTCTTAATGCATTAAACATAGGTTTAGGCATTCTCTCTTTATGTTCTTCCAGTCACCCCACCCAAACTGCTCTCAAGGGTATGCTTCCCCTGGGTTAAAATAATGATTTCTCTGCTCTTCAGTCCTAGTGCCTCTGTTCAGTAAGTGTTTCCAATTTTTCATTAGGATAATTTTGCTGTGTAGATCTTTTTTTTTTTTTTTTTTCCCCTGACAAAATACCCAGCTGTATGCTATTGTTTTCTGCAGGTAAACTCCCACCACTTCCCTTTCCTGGGCCAGTGCTCCTGCCTGACAGCCTCCTATCTTGATAAATGAGACCAGCTTAAAGGGCAGTGTCTCGAGCCGGTTCCTGCGCCGGCTGAACGTGTGCACGTTGGCCAAGAGAGCTCAGGCATTCTTCTTGCGGTGGGAAGTTTACACTAAAGGTCACAAGAAGATTCATTGTGCATATTTATTTTTTTTTTTTTCCCCCCAAAGACAGTGCTGAGAAGTGTTACGTGCCAGGAATGAACGTGGGTGGTAATAAGGAATAGCAGTTTATCGAAGCTTGCAACCTGTTGTAGAGAGATTTTACATGCACTGGTCCAAAGTCCTTGCTGGGGAAATGACCAGAGGTCAGGAACTCTGTCAGCTGAAAACAAAGTCAAAGAACAGTGCCTTAGTTGATAACCTGCATTGACAGTTGTTCTCTGGACTGCAGTTCCATCGATTTTATTTTTTAAGGCTTGCCTCCCTCCTATGGATGTTAGGAGCATGCAGTGTTAATGGATGCTGCTGTTGTTTCTAGCACTGTCTATCTGAAGGCCTTAAATATTTGTGGCTCTGATGGTGGGTAGTGGACCATTTGGGACAGGTAGGCCTTGAGAGTTGGGAATTTGTGCTATTAACTAATTAGCATGAGCTGATCAGCCTTTGAGCTCAGTGAAACAAAGTCAGCACTTGTCATGTTGCACAGCTGTGGTTATGTCTGGCTTTAAAGCTTGTGAAGCTCTTCTGTGAGACCCAGTGGTGAAGAACAAATTCCAGCTCCTCCTCTGTCCTGTTCCCCTCTAGCAGCTCCCTTCATCCCACCCCCAAATTAAAGGAAGAGTTTCTCTGAAACTCTAAGTACATAGCTACAGACCAGCTAGAGTAACTCTGACTCAACTTTGCTATGAAGTAACACTGAAAAGGAGTAAGGAAAAAATCATTTAAACATAAAATGAAAGGCTAAGAACCCCAAAATCCTCTAAGAAAAGCCAGCTTCCCTGTTCTCATAATTTCTAAATAAATGCCTTGTTATCAGCAGCATTGCTGTGGCGCATGCGGTTTCCCTGCTGAAGTTAGCCGGTGATAATAATTTATCCCCCCTTTCCTACAGTTCTCCTCACTGCATTGTAAATGAGACCTTGTGTTTTTCCCTTCAGCATCCAGTTTATTCTCTGCTTGAATCCACAGACCTTAAGATGCACTGCGTGGCAAGGAGGAAAAAAAAAAAAATAAGCAGAGTTAATTTGCTGGTATCTGCTCTGAACATGATTGCTGTTAATTGTCAAGCTTGTTCTTTTTCTCCTGGCTGCAAAAATAAGCTGGTTGAAAATAATCCACTGTGGGCTTCTGTATTTTGCTGACAACTTGCCAGCTACCAGCTAAGGGTGTGATAAATGCCCAAATGTATGGATTTCCAACCAGCTCTCCATTCTTGTGCTTTCAAAGCTGTGCTTTTGGTTTCATGCTTGTCGTCAACGTGCCTGTTGCCTCCTCTGCCTCTGACAACCAAAACTCAGTAAAATATCACCAAATCCACTGGCATTTCAGGCTTGGTCAGCCTGTGCAGCACCCTGAATGCTGCTGGATGGTGATGCTGACAGCCTGCTTTCTAGAAATGTCTTAACAAAATTCTCCTGAGCAATGTCATGCCGGCAGCCTGCTGGCTGGGCAGGGAGGATGGTCATTGTTGGGGGTGACAAGAAGGCTTTCTTTTCTTGGGGAGAGCGTGGGGAGGGGTAGAGTGTGTGCTGAAAGTTGTTCGACTTGAAAAGTAATACTGAAAAGGTCATGTTTGTTTTCTGACCAGAATGATGCAATGGAGGATTTCTGCCCATATTGTGCATCCAGTGAACGGCTGTATCTGGCAATTTAGGATGTGACACTGATATGCCATCTACAGCCACTGTCTGATAAAGATCCTTAGGTTTTATAAATCTGGGTCTGACTAGTTTTTTTTCCCAAGTGTAATAAACCTCAGATCTGGGCTTTGTTGAGGTCAGGGCAGATGTGCTCACTGCATAAACTGATATTGGCTATAAATATTCTCTTTTCATTATGTTCCTCCCGTGAACACACAGTGCTGTTAACGACGCTTTGCTTTAATACCACAGTTAGTGCTTTTCCTCCCCCTCAGGCTTTAAAATGATTGACCAGTTATGGTCCAGGAAGCGAGTAGCCTTGTCTTATGTCTCTTTGGGAAGGGATGGACAAATATTGAGGCTGTGCACTTAATAACTTTCACTTGTGTCATTTTCCCTGGAGATCCATGAGCAATATATTTCTTGACTCTAAGGCAATGGTTCAAATGAAACTTTGATGCCCTGAAGAATACCTGCAAAAGATAGAGCAAGGATCTACTCATCTTAACCCAGAGTTCTTGTTTGAGCCTGAGATTTAAAACACAAAAGGGAATCTGATGCTTCTTTGAACCCAAGTGCAGCTGAAATTAAAGATATAGTTCAGAAAAGTTGCAAATATCTTGGCTGCCAATTTGAACATGGTGTTTTTCCACCTGCTGGAGCACAGAGAGCAAGAGAGGGCAGCACAATCAGATGATGTTGCTTTTTGTTTCCTGTTAAAGTGGCATTTTTAATAGAGTTTAATTGTACTCAGAGGAATGAGTGAGAAGAATGTAGGTCTGATGGTTTAAAATAATAAAATGAAGGATAATAGGATAAAGAGAAGACCTAATTATGGAAGCTTCAAAGGGAAGGCATGAACTAGGTCAGTTCTCTGCCCTCTGAGTTTTTTCTAATCATGCTTTGCTGTAGTACCTCATGTGGTTTGATTTAAAATGCTCATAGTAATGGGAACTCTACTGCTCTATAGACAAGTAGACCTCTCCATCCTGACCTCTGCCCCAATCTTCAGTCCAACACGTCCCCACCTTCATGTGATCTTTGTAGTCTCATTACTTCACCCCTGTACAATGGTTGAACACATGCTAGCTCCTTAACAAGGAAAATTATTATTAAAGATCTCAAGCCTTTGTGGATCACTTTTCTACCCAATATTAGAAATGAATCCATGGAAGAATGGTACAACCTTCTCTCACTTCAGATGAAGGTTTGACATAAATGTCAAGGTTCTAATCTATATGATAAACCCACTACTGAATATTTTATGGAATTGTATTTTGAACCTGGGCAAGGACGGTGGTTATTTCTAGCAATTCTTTATTATGTGCATTTCAGGAAAAGTCAGCCCACCCTTTGAAAACAAAAAAGCCTTCATACATCAGCATGCTACAGTGCTTGCAGTGCAGCAGTTGATCATGTGGTAACATAAATAACAGGACAGGCTAGTGGAGTAACATGAGGAATAAAGCTGACACAAGGACTTGAAGATAAAGGAAGCTCTGAAAAAGGAAATCCATGCCATGAGAGCAAAACGTCACAGCTGGAGGACATCAGGGTTCCCAGTTACCAGTGATAATGCTGTATTAGAGACATAGTTAAATGCATTTTTTTTAAAATGGGAATTAAAAACAGATTAATAGGCCAGAAGAGAACCACAGCGTAGACTGGTTAGATCTGACAAACAACACAAGAGCTTTTAGAAATAGAGATTATTTTTTTTTAATGATTTGGGCATTTGATGTGGTATTTCTGTAAGCACATTGGGACCTTTGGCTGAACATTTGAATTGTTACAACTGTTCCTGAATCTTTGGGTGGGGAAAGGTCCAGAAGGCAAAATGACATCATTGAGGTCACACAGAGCCTGGCTCTAAAGGCAAGAGAAAATTCCTGCTTTCCAGGCTCAGTCCATTTGGGTGATCAAAGAGGACTGAACAATTCTCCTAGATCCCTCACTACTGTTCACCGCCTGTTTCTAAAAGACGAGCATTTCCCTACAGTATTGTGGTTGTTTACACAGTGCAACATTTTTTGAGGTCTAATATGCCTCAGTTGTGTGAATCCACTGTTTTATTTTCCTTTCTCCTTTTTCTGTGTGAATGGTGGCACCTGATAGAGTTTGTCAGTGGAAGGAGATTCTAAACAAGATTATTTCTCTGGGGGGAAACATGACAGGGTGACTCAATGGGTTAATCTCGACTTTCTTCCATCATAGCTGCTTTTCTAATTATAAATGCTGGCTGACAGTTTGTATTATCAGAGTGCTAGAAGCTGGGTTGTGATGAGGGCTTGCAGGCAGTATTTCTCCTGAGCTCTGGGAGCCACTGTGCTGTACAGTGGCAAAGGACACTGGAAACTCTATCATGGCCTGGCAGGCGGATGGAGATGTTCAGCCATTTACCAGCCAGTGTGAGCAAACTGATAGCAATTCCCAGGAGCTAGATCCTAATTACATTCCCCTGCCTGGGGATCATTTGAACCTTTAATGAGAGGTTGGTAAGGAGAGAGGGAGAGGTGGCTTTTTATTACAGCTGAGGATAGGGCAAGGCTTTACTGCCAGGGAACATGGTCTCCTTCCAGTGGCATACAAAGGTAGATGTCTTTCCCATCCGCTATAGAAACAGTATCTGCTCCCTTTTCATCAAAGGAGCAGACAGGTTTGGCTCAGTTAATGGTTCCATTTCCCCATGTGTTGCTTTCTGGCAGCAGGATTTTGCTTTGCAGAGATGGGTTTGGCATATGGTTCCTAGTTCTGCTATCTGGTGGCATTTCTCTCCACTTTTTAGGGAGTGGGATGGAGGGGAACAGCTATTTGACTAGCAATTCCAGTTCGGTAATGACAGAGGTGCATCTATTGTTGTACAGACAGTGGTAAACCAGACAGTATTATTTCCTACTCCCCAGTAACTCTGATCTGGCCCCAAACAATTTATGGCTTAGGGCCTCAAGTCAGATACATCGATGTCCTGCCCTGTGCCCCTCTTTGATGAACAGGTCCAACATGGGCACAGAACTGAATGCTGCCACAGAAATGTTACCAGGATTAGTTCAGAGGTTGCTTCCCCAGTTATCTTTAGCCATAAACCCTTGAGACTAAAGACTCCTCATGGGATCGTTGGTGCAAAGCCATGGACTGACTTTTGGGGGTCCATCATGTCTCTGTAAAATTCCAAATCACCTGATCTGGGAACAGAGCCAGTATCAGACAGTCTAAATCAACCAGATGGAGAACAAATGCTTGAATAAACTGTTCCAGGAATGTCAGGAGGGGAGTTCTGGGATGTCCCTGACAAAACAGCTTAAAAAGGCTGTAGTGGTTTTATTGAAATCTCTTCAGCTTGAAGAATAACAAATTGCAAGACCTAGCCCACTCTGCTTTCAAGTCCTGAGGTAGCTGGGAGCCTTTTGATGCTCACTCTGTTTTCTGATTACTTTAAAAACCTAATTAAATTCTATTGCTGCTATCAGCATTTTGGGACTTTGACCATCTAAGGCTTGTCAATATTGTACTTGCCGTTCTGCACTAATTTATCACAGATTACCTCCTGTTAACCATGGGCTTTTCATACAGAAGGTCTTATAGCTTCAGTGAGCATGTGCTGGTCACAGCATATCAGCAGAAATATGCTCAGCTGTGAACAGAAAAATAATAATTTGGGGATTTCTTCTGTATTCCATCTTTTGTGATGCTGACGAGGTGGCTGAGGGATGAATAACGTGAGAGATCTATGGATAGTACATGCTCTTCCTAAAATGAGGAGTCATGATGTTTTTATAGTACCATGAAAAGTTCTGCTAAGGACATCACTGCATTTTTTTTTTTAACTGGGAAAATATGAAAGTTACTGTCTCTGCTTCCTCTCTGAGGTGTTTAGAGCCTAAATGTTTTAGCTGTGTGGTGCCACTATCAGAGCAAAGACACTAACTGTTCAGCAGGCCCCTGGGAACCCTCTGTACAGTGTCAGACTGGGTTTCCAGACTTTGGACACTGAGAAATGTTTTACTATACTCCTGAGTTACTAGTGATGGTGATATAGTTTAAGCTGCTCATCTTCCATTGCCCTCTTTGTTCTCCAGACTTATCTTTACCTTCTTTTGTAAGCTTTTTTTCAGGCAGAGACCTGGAGGAGCTTTTTAAATAACATCAGCAGGTTTGAAAAGGAAAAGACGATTTCACAAATAACTAGTCTCTGAATGGATACTAAAGGGAGTAGTAAGGGATGTTCTCTTCAATATCTCTTGTGCATCAACTGTGTGTGTTGGCAGAATCTGCTGAGGAAGGGATCACACGGGCTTCGTATTCTGTAAATAGCATCTCCTATGGCTGCTGTTGGAGAAATCACATTGTGCTACATGAACCACTCATCTAATAGGGAATTCTCATACTCTTCAAGCAGTCATATCTGTCCTTTTCTGAGTATAAATCAGAGTCCTGGAAAGTAATCACTGCTATAAAAAGGTTGGATGTGCCCTGTGTGTATATCTGGCACACTCACACAACTAAACCTTCAGCTGAGTCCCTGGCAGAGTTTGCAGCCAGGTGCAACTCTAGCTGAACCAAAATGGAGCATCTCGAGTCAATCCAGCTGGCATCCTGCTGAGCATCTCACCTTTTGGCATAATCTTCTCATTTACTCATGCTCCTTATTGTGATAGAACTCTTGCTGTTGCCTGTAGTTCCTTTAACTATCATAATTCACACTGATGCCTGGTACCCAAATGGTTAAATGCATTTGGCTTTGCTGTCCTCCTCAGTCCCTGTAGATTGTGCTGGAAGAATTGAATGAAATTGATAGAGCTAGCATTACAGTGAGCAAAACCCCCTGAAGAAAGAGTAGATGGGTGGATAGAGAGAATGACCCCAAAGAAAACAGCTGTCAAGGGCAGCTATTGGTTTATCTTTCATGGAAAGAGAGATGTAATGAATTCTAAATTAAGAGAAACTAGAAGCAAGGCTGTTTATCAGCTCTCAGCTGCAGCATAAACAGGCACTTTAGAAGTATCGACTGCAGTCTCACTTAATGTACCAGTAGGTACATTTCCCCAGTGCTTGGGAACACCACGTAACCATCAGGTTAGACTAAAGCCCTGATATTTAAAATATGCTGGGTCAGGGCGAGAACTGTTTTGCATCTTGGTCTCCTTTCAGAGGGTCCTTGAACAGGTTTTTCTTCTGTTTGTAAACTAAAAGAGCAGTATATGCACATGCAGCCCAAATGGCCTTCTGCTTAAGGAAGCCATAAGGTACAAACGTAGGTAAAATCCCCAGGGACAGCACTGTGTAAGGGTCTCCTCTTTGCAATTACTGGAGATGCTAAGACCAAAACAGCTCCTGAGTTAGCTGTACTATGAGAAATCTCAAAGAAAATGTTACCCTACCATCTTCTCTGTTCACACTGAGAATAATTGCTTCTTTGTAACCCTTCTGCTCAGACCCTAGCTGAGTATTTATCAACTGACCATAGAGGGGTGGTAAGCAATCTGACAACTGACTCCAAATAACGTAATAAAGCTGACTGATGAGTTGTTCCTGCTATTCTTGACTTCATTTTTTTCTTTTTCTTCACAGCCTGTCTCTGAGACACAGGACAGGAAAAGTTATGTCTTCCCAAAGCGAATTTTGTGCCATGAGCATAGATTCCCTTATATTCACCTCTAATATAAAGGAATTATTGATGCTGCAAAATATCATAACCTAGCCAGGACCCTCAGTTATTCACAGAAACATATTTCACAGAACAAATTTTGTATGTTGCCCACAGAAAACCTGTGTGAAGCCTGCCTTTGAAAGAAACTCATATTCTTAGCATCTAGTTCACAGCAGAGTGACTGACATCTGAGCCTGTGTTTGTGAATTATGTCCCCAGTAGCAAGCATTACAAGAGATGATATAATATATCCTATTAACTTGTTTGATAGGCTGAAGAATATCTCTCAGGAGCTAGTGAGTGTTTAGTGAAACATTACTTTTCCTTAGATTTGGTGGAAATTTTGATTCTACCATGTCTTGAGCTCTAGTGTTTGTCCTTTGTCTTATGTTTAGACAGATGACAGCAGGAGATTTCTGCAGCCAAATAACCTGTTGATTATCTGGCTTTTGTGTATCATCATTATTGAGCTGTAGCTCTCTTGGGGGGGGCTTGAGTACTAATGGCTAAACCACTAAGCCAAAGATGCTAGAAGTGGATCCTCCATTCCTTCATCAGCACCACTTACCCTTAGCTGAAGTGTTGAAGATGAATTTGTCTCAATGTGCCAGCTTAATAAGGTCAAAATCCAGATGCCAAGGATGAATATGGCTCATTACATTATCTTCTTGTGGAAACAACCCTCACCATCCTCTGAGGTGCTTTGACTCGTGTCCTTACTTGGCCACATGCTCTTTTGTCATTTTTGCACATTTTCATGTCTTTAATTAAAAGAAAAGGCCTTCCCCATGGAAGATTAATTAGGATAAATGTGCTGCCATTAATATCTGCCATGTTTGGAAAGAGATGATTCACCCTGTGATTAAAGCCAAAAGAATCTGGAATCTGAGGAGTAATTAGCCCTCAGCGGCTCGTAAGTCTGAAGAAAGCACTATTTATCAGTGGCAGTGCTAATGCAATTACTTCTACACTGCAGCCTCCTGGACTGATAAATCATAGCCTGAGCTTTGGGAGAAGCTATCAATTCAGGATTATGCTTCTCTGAGTCTACAAAGAGAAAAAGGGGTAACAAAGGGGCAGCCAGCTTCTCACCATCTCTGTATCCCAACTGTGGAGGCCAAGGGAGTCTGAGCATCAATTCTGAATCCTTTTCCTCCTGTACAAAGCTGTGAACCTTTACAAAAATCATGGCAACTGATTGAAATTATGGCTTGGTTTCTTTTTTTTTTTTTTCAGGGAACTGAATCCAAGAGAAGTTTGTGTTTGGTAGCTGTGAGAATTGGAGAGAACAGCATATGTCTGCTGAAGTTGAACTTCTAATCCATCTCTGCTTAGAGCATTTTCGCTTGTTTTTCCTGTGATGGTTTTGTTCAGGAGTGGTTGGTGAGCAGGGTATTTGGAGATGTTGCTGTTTCATGTGCTGCTCCTGTTTGCTGTGTTGGGGTTTTAGAACTGTTTTGCAAATCTGGAGAAACCTTTCCTGTGGGATCTGAAAGGGCTATGAAAACATTCTTCAACAAAAACAAAATATTCCCCTTTCCTTCATAGCAGATGTAGATTCACTGTTCCAGTCTTTGACTTGAGGCAGAAAGGGATGCTATAAATTATCTGGGCCCCTTTGGGAAAGCAGGTGCATCCTTGATGATGCTCTGCTCACTTGGGTAGAAGTGTGTCTTTTTGCATGAGGGATTTGTCCCTGAGACTTTAAATTCCCACATCCATAATAAAAGCCTCATAAAACCGAATGTTACTTGCAGAGCAAGTAACTTCTGTCTCTTCATCCTGCTGTTTCATAGGTGCCATTTTCCAAGTCTGAATTGCGCTGTACCACATTGAAAGCAAGCTCAGATCCGTCAGAGAACCTGAGCCTTTCCAACTAATACGATGAAACTCTGTGCCATCGCCTTCCATGAACGCTGTATTCCTCAGTCCCTTCCATTTCCTGTAATGCATAATATGGACTAGACCAGCCAATAAAATGTCTGGAGGATATGGATGGGAATACGATATGCTAGGAATGGATTGCTGGCCTGAGCCACAGGGAAATACCGTGGTCCTTTGCATTATGGTTATATACAACAGCTATGTGTTTAAACTTGACTTCTTATCTCTGAGCAGAGCCCAAATAAACAAGCACAGCTGAGGGAACTACAGTGGAGATCAGACTAGATGAAATCTTCCTTCTCACAGCTGCAACCTGCTGATAGAGTTGTTCTGGGATAATTCTCTCTATTTATCCTTTCTGACACAGAGGAATTTGTGTCAAGACTCAAGCTGTTTCTTGCACCAGCTGAAATAGCAACCTGATTTAGGTGTTGCAGGAATGGCCTTCTTGGAGCTGAAGTCTGTGTAGGATAGAAGACTCAGCATTTTTTTGTTGACCACCTTCATAGGTGCTTTCCATAGTATTCCACATCTGCTCTGTTTGGGCCACAGATGGAGGCAGGGTTAATTGTGGAGCAGCAGTAGTGCAAAGATGAAGCTTGTCCTTCAAATTCCAGGCAGGTCTTCATTCAGGGACGTGGAAAATGAACAACGTTTGGGATGCTCTTGTGGCAGGTGTTAATTGTGTTGGTTTTATTTTTTTTTAAGCAGATGGGCAAACAAAGACACACTGAGATTTCTTGAAGGAAAAGATAACAGATAAAATTATGTTAGCAGCTGTTGTGTTGCATTTGTTGACATGTTGGCTGAGTATGGTACGTGTCACGGTGGAACAGCTCCAGCATCAATGGAAGAATACTGATTTTTTTTTTATTTATTTTTCTTTGGACACTAAAAGAGAAGTCTGACATCCTCTTTGGCTGCTGAAAAAATAATCTAATTACTTATTGGTCCTCTTCTAGAAAACATTTGATATGAAACGAATGTTTTTTTTGAGATTTTCTTCAGTGTGTCCTTGACCTAGTTAGTGAATTATAGATGCTGTTTGTCTTTTATCAAACCAAGACAAGTTTGTCTTTGGCCAAGACAAGTGAAAATTGACTCGATTTTTTTTTTTTAAATAATTTTTTCCTCTGTAAGAATGAGGAGCCTCTGGTTCCTGGTGCTTCTGTTTGAGGCTCAGTGGACCAAAGGGAGAGATTGTTCCCTGTTCTGGGTGCTTGTGGCATAAATCTAAATTTTGCAGTCCATCCCAAGCGCTTCTTTTCCCTGTTCATGGCAGCAGTGGATAGGGAGAGGTGCTGGGGGTGAAAAGGAAAGGACTCCACCCAGCCCCTAAGATGATCTGCTAGTTGCTTATTTATGTTCTGTGGTTTGAGCTAGTGTTAAAGCCCTTGCTGACTCTGCAGTGGTAAATAATACTAACGAGCTGAAATGTCGATACCTCGTAAAGCTGGGGATGTTTCAGTAATGCACGATGGGAAGTGAGAATGAGACTGGCTTTAGATGTAATCTGGACACTCAAACATCTTTCATAAAGGCTGATTATTTTTTTTTATCCCTTGACTCTCTTTGTCATTTGGGATGGCTGACTGGATTCAAATAAAAAGACAATATAAAATGTTAATTCTTAGCTGCAAAGGCTGCTTGAGCAGAAGTGGTCTCACATTTTAACTGGAGTCAGTTATTTCCCATGTATTTGGTGAAACATTCAAAGACACCAACCCAAACTGCTGGGTATTGAAGCAAAAGTCTACTCCTGAAAGCAGTTTAAACATGTGGCTGCAGAAACTCTGACTGGCAAAGACATCTAGCTTTCTAGGTAAATATGCTGCTGATTTTAGATTCAGTTAATCTACCTAATCTGTTCCCATACACAGGACAGTAATCCCAGAATAATCCACGTTACCCCTTGCTGGAATACACATTTAAAGAATATTCTAGGTGTTCTTTAGTCATTGTTTTATTCTTTGCTACTAATGATCAATTGTAGTTCTTTCAGGAGGTAGGAATTGGGGCTTTTTGTTCACTTCTGGTTTTGTTCTTGAGATCTCTGAAAAGCTCAATGTGTTAATGTTTTTTCCCTTTCTGTTTTGTAATGCCACAAATTCATTGGAATGGGCTGCCCAGGGAAGTGGTTGAGGCACCATCGCTGGAGATATTCAAAAGATGAGTTGACATAGCGCTTGGGAATATGGTTTAGTGTTGGTTGGGGTTTTTTTGTTTGGTTTTTTTTTTTAATTATGGTTGGACTAGATGATGTTAAAGGTCCCTTCCAACCTAGGTAATTCTGTGAAATGGCTGTTCTGTCAAATTCTGGTTGAGATTGGACTTGGAAGTATTAAAACAGTGTTTAACAGAACTACCTGAGTAGTCTGAGAAATCTGGGGAGAGAACTTCCTCTTAGGAGATTTGAAGCCCTTTCCTGGCGTTGCAAGAAAGTTTTCATTGCTGTAGCAAGCTTCCTTATGCTCTACTCTGTATCAGCCTGGGGTTTATCCATCACTTAGGGGTTTCTTTCTTCTGTTATGTTTTCTTCACACCTGCAAAACTGATAAATAATTTTTTAAAAAAACTTGCTTATTTTCCTAGTCTCTTTAGAGGAACTTGGAATGTTAACAATTCAGTTTCTTAAAAAAGTGTCACGCCAGAAGCCTTATGTATGCAGATGTGGGTATGCAGTTTGGAATTTTGGTACTGAGCTGCTGGCTTGCGTGCAGCTGCCCTGTTTTGTTGCAATAGCCATGCATATGAGCCCAGTGTGCAATCAAATTTGTGCTTGGACTACTGAGTTACACAATTGTAAGTGGGGGGGAGGAACTCTCAGAATTGTCTCAGTGTTTGTCTGGCCAGAATTGGCCAAAAATTTTTCTGTCATCCTCAGAAAGTCTTAAAGAGTCATTCTTTGTTTCCTTCCTTGTTTTGCTGCAGCAGAACATAGAGTAATTTCTGTTTGGGAATGCTTTTGGATATGTGGGTGGGAATGTGGTGTGTTGATTGTCAATGACATCAGCTCCATGCCAATAACCCCTGTGACCAGAGGGACCCACTGGTTGACTTAAGTGAAAATTACACTTCATGTTTCTAACCATGAAGGCACCTCTGTGTTTCCCAGATGCCTCCTGCAGTTTAGTTCTGTTGTCAACCCATTGGTCCTGCACTCTTCTATTTAGGGTTTCATTCCTTTATACTAATAATATCCAAATGCTGGAGTAAATGGATTGTATATGGATATGCTGCGCAGGAGCGCAGCAGAAGGAGAATTGTATTGCTCTGCACCTGCTGTCAAAAAAGCTTGTCAAAGTTGTAGGCACTAGTGGCTTCCTTGTACCTCTCTGAAATGTGCAGCATCATATTGACTTTGCAAATAGATGGAGGCACAGAAGGATTTAGGGCCCTGCCTGAAGTGGCAGTGCACTGGGGACAGGAGCCTCCTGCTCTCTTTTCCTTCCCCCTTTTCTGTGGGCACCCTCGGCTCAGTGGGGCCTTTCAGCATCCAGTAACCACCCTGGGAGGCTGCAGCAAGAATAAACTGTGTGTACTGTTCAGCCTGACAAGAGCCCCATTAGGATCCTCTGCTCGCTCGTTAATTGCAGACGCCCATGATGCCTTGGCTCGCGTTCAGGAGGAAGCCAGCCATCAACACTCAGCAGCTCTGTAAATACAGCCAGGGCTGCAGATGCCTTCCAACAGCATCCAACATGCCATATTGGGTCTTCGAGCCCAAAAAGCCCTTTGCTGTTTTCTCTCTGGGCATGATCTGGTTGCCTTCATTGTCAGCCCTGCATAAATAGATTAGCAACTGCCCTTTTAGCCGGAGGGAACAAGGCAGACGGTTTAGGAGGAATGTGATACGAGTGGGCTCGAAAGCTCAGGCCTGAAGGATCACTGCAAATATCAGCATTCCCTACTGGTCAAATGACAGGCTTGGGTAGTATTTCACTCCTTGGTCTATTTAATCTTTTTCCTGCGCCATTGGAAAATGGAGAACTGTGAATTTCCTCTCAGTGCTTTATTCTTTGTGCAGATGGAATCAGAAAAACGTCTTTTAGGACCTAATATTATCATCATTGTTTTTAAATTTGGTATATTTGCAGGTGTAACAAGCCTAGGGGAAAAGGAAATAGTTTTTCCATCTGTGCCACACCAATGTTTCTGCAGCCAGTGGAATTCATTATTATTACACTATTAGTGATAAATGTTCTGTATTAGTGAGGAACATAGGAGAGGTTAAGGTTACTAGCTTGCACATTTCATAGCTGTATTTCATAGCTGTGGACCTGCTTTTGTCTGTGTGGTGATTTCTGGCCATTTCTATGTGCAAAACTATCTCTTCCTATGAAGAAAGTGGTGGAGGGATTATGTCTAAATGTATTTGTGCATCATCACAGAATTTTCCAGGTCCAAATTAAGAGCTGGAGGTGGAGACTGGGAGCCTGGGAGATAGGGATGAGAAGGCCAGGGTCATACACACGATTCTTTTCCTGGTTGAAGGAAGTTGCCGCGGTTGCTGTTGCAAGATTTTGGCCACCTCTGAGTCAGTTTGGACTGGCCACCATGGGGACACCCTGAAGTGTGGATTTGGTCACTTGAGAGGTATGGGTAAAAACATTTAACAGAATGAATCCTCTGGGAAATGCTGAGTGCACCAATAGCACGTCAGGGACTTCTTTTCCATCTCCCATCTTTGTCCTATTTCTGTCTTGTATGGAGATGTGCAGATGTGTTTGCTACTTGCCATTACTCAGTCATTTCCTAAACAAATCTTTTCAACAGAAATCCCTGGACACCATCTCTGCTGGTCATGAACTCCTTCCTCTTTGCCCCCTCTGCATTAATGTCTATTAAGATCGTTACACTTGCTCTGGGAGACACATCCTTTCATGAGAACCTCCTGCAGCTGCAGAGACCTCCAAAATGCTAATGTCCTAATGATGTTGAAGTATCTGCTAACATTTGTTCAACACAGCATGGGAAATAAATTTAGACCTGAGACTGGATGAATAGATTTTGTTAGTAATTCCAGCTTGGTCTGGTGGCTTTGCCTGAGGCCTGGGATATGAAAGATTTCTCTCTCCCTGTGGCTCCAGTAGAAACAGGAGTTTATTATTTTCCACACCTCACTGGAAAATAACAGAGATGAGGCATCTTGAGGAGTTTACATTTAAATGTTTGGCTGGTCTTATTCTGGCTGGGAGACTGAAAACTAAAGTCAGAAGTGGAAATAATGCAGATTGGGGGAATTTTGAAACTTGGAAAGCTGCATGTGTTGACTGTTTGCCAAAAACCACACCTAGGTACATCAGGAAAAATACCTGTAGAGTCTATCTGCTTAAGGATCTGTAGATAGTAGTACTGCAGTGAAGAGATTTGTGCACTTACATTAGCCCAAGATATGTATTTTTATTATGTTATAATGCTATAGTCCCTCATATAAATATTTATCACAGCATTTGGAACTGTATGTAAGTCTATCTTTCTTTATCCACTTAGCTAGTGATTTTCCCTTCTGTGGCATACTTAATATGACTCGATAGCTAAAATACAGTCAGTTGACCAAAATGGTACCAGTGAGAGTGGATGCTCTTAAATTTATGCCCCTCATTACATCTCTAGACTGCGTTTTATACAAGCTATTTTAATGACAATTGCTTTATTTTATTCCTGTTTGCTTGGATTGCAAATGTGGTACATCAGGAAAAGTCAATTTTTTTATCTGTATTGTAAAGTCCTGGGGTGACTAGGGCTTCTTGGCTTTCTTATGATATAAAGAAGAAGCAGCGAGAAATCCTTAACTAGGTTTTCTGTCCCTGGGAAGTTGAGGATGGTTCAGTCACAGGTCAAAGACAATTCTGTGCAAAGTTCTGTTTTGAAAAATGTTACAAGAAGGAAATATGCATCATTAACACTCATTTCTGTTATAGGGATAACTATTTTTTCCCCTTCATGTTTCTTTCAGCCAGTAGTTTGGGGAAGCTGTCCATATAATTGATGATATCTGATTAGTATTATTCAATTAGGACGTCTTTCTCCCTATGAAAAATGCCTGTACTATGCACACGTGTACTTACCTTTCGTGTAAGGCCTTGCAAACAGGCTCACTAGAGTAAGACAAAAGAGTGCTACACTTTAATGCCTGTGCTTGACAAACAGCAGATATGCTCAGGAAGGAGCTGGAAATTGAAAAGTCGGTTCCTCCTGTCTCTTGAGGATGAGGAGATGGGAAGAATGGAAGATAGTAGGGGCAAGACAAAGAGAGAGGTTACAAAGAAGGTCAAGAGGGCAATTCTCCTGTCCTTGCCCTCTTTAATAGATGTTCTGGCCAGCAGTCTCTGTGGGGTGTCCAAGGACTGTGTTAAAAGGATATTCTCATTTTTAACAATGTGGTTTGTTAGGGTAGGTTTGGAGCATGCTAGGAAGGAGGTAAGAATTTAACGAGTATGTGTGCTTTCATTGCCCATGCTGAATCTCTCCTGAAGGCTGCCAACCCAGAATATTTCAGTGGAGCGAAACACATTTCAATTACTGCTATTTTTAATTAAAAATAAATGTCATAACTCATTTGGCACTCTGCTCTGACCATGCCTTGTTTCATCTACGATTATTTAGACAAGTGCTTAAGACAGGCTAGTGAGATGTGGAGTCTTTGCAAATTGCAGTATGAATCTAATTTCAAGTGACATTTGGCAACACAAGTAAGCATTCACTTGGAAATTTATTTTGTCTTCCACCCGCATAGACGAGCTTGTGCTCCCAACACAAACCAGAGACTATGCTATGGCATGGACTGAAATCATGGGATGGATGCTCTGCTGAGTCACAGTGAGGTGCAGGGAGCTCTACCCACCTCTCTGTGCTGGCAGAATTACACATATACGTGGGGAACCTTGTTGTCATTCACATGGGAGAGACTCTATCAGGGAGTATAGGGACAGGATGAGGGGTAATGGTTTTAAATTGAAAGAGGGGAGATTTAGATTAGCTATCAGGAAGAAATTCTTTACTGTGAGGGTGGTGAGACACTGGAACAGGTTGCCCAGAGAAGTTGTGGAGGCCCCATCTCTGGAGGTGTTCAAGGCCAGGCTGGATGGGGCTTTGAGCAACCTGGTCTGGTGGGAAGTGTCCCTGCCTTTGGCAGGGGGGTTGGAACTAGATGATCTTTAAAGTCTCTTCCAACCCAAACCATTCTATGGGTCTGCATCTTCTTGGTTGGGCAGCGTTAGGTAAGTGAGACCTTCTGAAATAAAGAGAAAAGAGAAAGCCAGATGCAATCCCAGAAGCATGACTAACTTTGGCAAACTAGTATGGATGGACTACTCGTGTACTGTTTATTTTTTTCACCTGATTGATACAACCTGCAGGCTTCAAAATTTTCTGTGCGGACTGAAAATTGCAATAATAATCCCTGGCTCTTGTTAAAGATACCAACAGAACAAGTGAGAGTATCCAGAAGGTGAAAAATCTGAATGGAATCAAATCTGTGCGAACATAAATTTTCCTGGAGCTAACAGAGTCCCTCCATTTTCCTTTAATGCAAGCCAGAGCTTGGTGTGTCTGAGTGGTCAGTCTGTCTGTTAGATAATGATGTGCTGCTCCTGGAGCTTCCTGACTATTTACTATGGTTTAGTGAATGCTCTTTTCTGCTGAGGTGCGGGTCCTGATCTTCAGCCAGTTGTCTTCTTCCAGGCAACTACAGCTGTATAGCCTCACCAGAGGGGTGTCCAGTGTTATTGCACGTATAAGAGGAGAGAGGAGACATCACAGGGCCATCTTGAACTTGAGCTCTTGTTTAATAGCTGCACTTTATAAGCTGGATTTTTCTTGAGTGAAGGCTATGCCAAGATCTACCTTCTTTGTGTACCTTAAAAGTGCTGTCCTATTTAACATACACAGGTAGCTGCTTATTAAGAAGAATCTCAACTAAAATATAACATCTAGTTTTCAGTGGGATTCCTATTCCTCACCCAGTTTTCCACCTGGGTTGGCTTATTATGATATAAAGGGGTGAACTGATTTGTTTCAAGCCACACAGCAAGTGGCTGAGCCAGGAGGAGGATTATCTTGTTGTAGCATTTTATTCCCCTATTCCTTTATAACAAAATCTCATTGTGCCACCACTGACTCGGGTGTTCAATGGTACAAAGTGTCAGCAGCTCCTACAGGTTAATTTAAGAAGCAGGGTAGAAGGATAAATGTGGTCTGACACACGGAAAGATGGTGTCAGATATTGGTATCCTCACCATGCTGTTGTCTTTTCTCAAATAGAATCCATGTTATATATATATTAAAAAAAAAGACAGTTTATTTCTTCATCTAAAAAAATAATGATGCTTCTTACAACTCTGAAAATAAAACTAAGGAAGAGCTGGTTGGAACTGGCTTTTGGGTGCTGTGACCCTGAAGGGAGGTGGCCAGGATCTGCCAGCAGTGCAGCAGGAGCAGCAGCTGGCTCATCCCTTCCCCTCGCTGTCCCTTTCTCTCCACCTTGTGTGTCCCCTGCTTTCAAGCCTGTGACACATCACAACGATAGCCAGGTCTGAGCCTCTGGAAGCTCCTTCCAGGCAACTGGGTGGATTTTTCAGTGGTCAGTCCTGTTGTATTTTTGCAGCCTATACACACTGGTGGAGAATTTGGCCAACAAACCAAAGCCTATCCAATATTTCTCAGACTTTCAGCTATAATCCTGCACCTCCCTTTTGGCAGGACTTTTTATAAGACTTTTGCATTCCCCCAGCCTTATTCCTCCTGAAACCTCCTTCCCCACTAACACCTTTGGCTGGCTGGGATCCTGGAGTTTCTCCCTTCCAAACGAAGGGTCTGGCAGGAGGAGGGATTGTCCCCCAGAGCCAACTTGGTGGCGGTTTCAGCCATTTGGAGAGCCCTAAATTAAGAAATTTTGCTTGGTGGCAAAGCCAGGATTTCATAATTTTCTGTTTTTATTAGTTTGTTTGTACTTCCTTAGCCCCTGGATGATAGATTTTAAACCACAGACCTTGTTGCAATCCATCTCTGTTCTTTCTTAACTGTGCTGTTTGGCTCAGTCTGATCCCACTAGACGCTCAGTAGAATGTCTAAAAAGCTGCAAAAACTAGGAAAAAAAAATGCGGAGAGGAAAAAGAGGGAAGAAAACCTCCTCTTCCCCCTTTCACCTTCCAGAAATTTTGGCTTAGCCATGCATGGCCCAGAAAGGAGGACTTTCCAAGACAAACAGGCTGCATTATCACACCAGACTCCCCTGGCAAGGAATGAATTTTAACAGCCTAAAAACATATTTTTTAGGTGGATGGGGGACAAATAGTTACAAAGCAAACACTGAGCGTGTTCACAGGTGCGGTGCTCCATTGTGTTAGCCAACCAGATGTTCTGTGCTGGGACGTTGCCCTGGCCTTTTCTGGGATGAAATGTCACTCTCTGGATGAAATAAGAGCAAAACTCTGTACAGTTTCCTAGAACAAGCTGAGTGTTTAATTTGTAAACTATTAATATAGCTGTGTCTTTGTATCGGGCAGGACACCAGTCAAAATAAACATGTAAAAATTGACCTTTAAGAAAATTAACTACCATTGGACCATAAAAAGCAGGACTTGTTACAGCAAGCAGTGGTGCGTTTAAGTACTATGGCAGCGCTTTTAAAAAACTATCTTGTCATATGTCAGTGTGAGGCTGAGAGAATTTGGGGGAGTTGTCTGTGCTCGCCATCCAGTTTGAATGCATGGAGAGTTTGTGGTCTTGACCTACCTTGATCTGCCATAGCTGGGTGCTACCACGTGCATTTTGTGGTGTCAGGGTAAGATGACAAATTGTGGACCCCAGCATAAGCCAAATATTGAGGATATCTGTGAGCATCTTGCTTAGAGTTGTGTTTTCTCTATTGCTTCTGCAGCAGGCTGGATTTGGGAGAAAATATCTCCAGGCATTAGAAGAGCGTTGATGGGTCTTATATCCCAGGATTCAAGAAGCAAGTTTGACAAACAACAGGGTTTGAGAAGCTAAGAGTAGGCTTTGCTAATACAGGGATACTTTTTGCTATAAAAGCAGGTCCTTTCTTCACAGTAGTAACTGAATACAATTATTAACTGCTGCTTTGGATCAATGAATCCACTGTTGATTCCACCCTTGCTTGCATGATGTCCAATGTGTGTTTCTTTCCCTTTCCAGTGTTGTTCTTACTCGAGAAGGCTTCTTCAAGGCCAGGCTGGATGGGGCTTTGAGCGACCTGGTTTAGTGGGAGGTGTCCCTGCCCATGGCAGGGGGGTTGGAACTCTATGATCTTTAAGGTCCCTTCCAACCCAAACCATTCTATGAGAACAGCAGCAAAATTTGTCATGAAAATCAAACAGGTCATATTCAACCTTTATCAAAGAGGTCAAAAGAAGAGATTGAGATATTGACTCTCATAAGCTTTGTTCCCTTTTAAGGCCAGTGGATGCTTTTCTCTGTTATGTTGTTCATCCAGCAACACACTGACACATCCTGAGCAGGAACCTGTTTTCCCTGTGTGGAAACTGGCATGGTCTCAGTGTTTTCCCCCCCAGGAATTAACATTACTTTTATTTTTCCTGCTCCCTCTTGCCTGACTTAAAGCAAAATGGAGCCTCTCTTTTTGTTGCACCTCTGGCAAGGGCCACCAGACTGACTTCTTTGGTTTTCCTGTTCTATCTGGCCTATTTCACACTTGCTTTGTCCTTGAAGCAGCACCACTAATTGACAGGGATTCAGAGGAAATGCATCCATGTCAACTACTGTCTGCTCCAGGATCTCTGGAGAATATTAATAGCCATACTTACCTTTTTATATGACATATTTAATCCGTAGTTTGGAAACCTCTGCTGCTCTGCTCTTGTGAAAACAGGCTGTGGGACTGGAGGGAGCACTTCTCATTCATGCTGGCAGCTCCTGTTGAAGATTTTCTCAGTTAAAATACCAAAGGCCAAGTTGTCACGTACACAAAAGCCACATTTCACCTCTCTAGCAATGCGTGGCATCCTAGGGTAGATGTGAATAAAAATGGCCCTCAAAGTTCCCTTTGTGCTCCCAGAATAATGTAAAACAGCCCTAAGTGAGAAATCAGGCCTGTGTGTGAGAAGGAAGGATGCTTGGATCATTAACAAAATGCTACATCTGTGCCCATCCCCAAACACTTGAGTGCTGTCAATTCCCTTCCAGTTAATAAACCATTTATATGTGGCCTGCTTTTAGCACAGAGCAAAATATTTTTTTCATTCAAGCTGTGATGTATAATTATATAGCTGACATCAAACATGAGCAGATATCAAGTGAAAGGAATGAATTTGGTCTTGTTCCTGTAATTCCATTTCCATGTTAACAATTTTCCCCCTCTTTAAATTATATTTTTATTGAAAGCTTCAAAGGTCAACTTAGACATTCAGAGAAAATTTGTAACTCGGATTGTTTAGTATTCTCTCATACAGCACAGCTCTACATTACTCTGTGTCAGCAAATTAAGGAAATGAAAGTTGTGGCCAAGGATTACAATAGTACTGGTGTTAACCTTTTATAGCATATGGCATCCGATCAATTTTAGCCACAGGAGAAACTTGCTGTTCACATACAGCAAGTGGGTGCTGAAGTTTTTAATCTAAAAATGAAATCTTGCCTCTAGGAGAGGGATATAAAGACCATAAATCTTCCTTGCTGCTGGATAAACCTCTTGAGTAGCTCAGATCTTTTCAGCCACACGTTTTTCCTTGATCTATTTTTTTCTTCCTTTCTTCCTCACTTGGACACAAAGGGACATCTATTCTACTTGACTAGAAGGGCAATACTCTCCCATAGAGATACTTGGGTGCCCATATATTCACAAGATTGAGAGTCTAGGAAGATGGATAGGTAACCTACAGCCATTGTCTTAGTTGCAAAACCCTTACTTTGCAACACACATTCACCTAATGTCAATCTTCTGCATAGCCTTAGGGAGGTTAACGGGTTTGCTCAGCCATTTAAGTACCTTGCTGAATGGAGGTCAGAATTAATCAGGCTGCTAATTATTCAGGAGAACTGAAATTTAACATTTAGGTTTGCTTTACACAGTAGTTGCTGTATGCTTGTAGGCTTGATTCAGCTTGGTCGAGAAAAACCTGATAGGCACATTTCACTTCATTACTCTTCAACGTTGGTTTTTGATGTCCCAGGAATTGTTTTCTTTCCCTTTCTGCCATGAGACTTTTTTTTGCCCTACAACACTTAAGTCTTCACCCCAAATCACAGCAGCATATATCATGTAGTCTTGGAAAGGCTTTGTTTTGGTCTCTATACTTAGAAGCTAAAAGCAATATACAGATTGTTCTAAAATGTTGTCAGAAATGAATTTCCCAGGGGGGGCTGTGTAATAGGGTCAGAGTTTATTGGGTAATGCTCAGTGAGTAGTTGGTCCAAAGATTGGGAATTATTTTAGCTGGGGCATGAATAATTGAGTTGAAGGCAAACTAAAGTCAATGATCCCGCTTATCAGGTTCTATTACCGTAGGAGATCATAGTTCAGTCTTTCATGTTCCACAGGACTAGTGTTAAGTTAAAGGTACTATCGCGAGCTGAGCAGGTGAGGTACAGTCCGAGGAGCCTACTTATTCTATCATGCCTGGGTGCCTGAGTTAGGTGATCTGTAAATGCTCTTTTGGAGAGAGGATCATCTTCAGAGAGGATTTCACAGTCTCTGATCTAACCTCCTGCTTTGATTTGCCTTTAAGGGGGGCTGCTTGTGGCTTGCCTTAAACACAACATCACCTCAGCAGCAGGTGGGAGACTGACAATTGTTGCTGGACCAGGGTTAACGTCCCTTCCCAGTTCCTGAAGACAGATGTGTTTTAAGGGGTAGTATGGGCATGCCCTTTCCTACCCAGCCCTATGCCCTGTGGCTCCAGTGCATGCTGGAATTACAGGATAGGCTGACCTGAGTGTCTTCACAGCCTACTTTTAATCTGAGGGACTACACAATATTTGAATGAGCTATCTATCCACTTTCCTCTACCATTTCAAGCACCTCATGTACTGTTAAGATGAGTTGCATGTTGGCTGGCCCCATAACTGATTGCCTTCCCAAGAACGAGGAAATGAGCCTTGAATTGCTGTGCACCATTTTTAAAGGTGAAGGGGATGTTCTTTGTGAAAACAGGCCTGTGTGTTTGATGTGCTGGGAAAAGTGGAAGCTGTGGTTTCAATCTCCCTGCCTGCAGCAGTGTCCAGGATCAAGACACCATGGAGTGAAAGGTGCAGAGGTGCTTATAATTGAAGGTGTGACCTAGAGTGTACCGATCCTGACATCTAAATCCTTGGAAAGGATTTACATGTCCAGTTTAAGCACTTGTACCATTAAAACATTATTTCAAAGGCAAATTGTGCTGTACGGAATGTCTAGGGTTATGAGGTTGGCTCTTATTTCTTTAAATGGGCTCTTGGTGGGAGGACGGAGTGGTGGAGGGCAGAGGTTGGCTTGGTACTCTGTGGTGAATGGGAAACGATCCCATGGAAGCAGAAGGCTGCAACTGGAAGATGTCATGTAACTGGGAGATGAGTCATGCTCTAAAAACCCCACAAAACTACGCATTTTCTACTTCATTCTGCTGGAGTCTGTGAGCTGAAGAGATTGCTGTCCCCAGCTACTTGCCGTAGAGCCCCTCATGGGCTTACTCTTATGATTTTTCAACTCATTTTAATAAAGATGATCCGGTGTGCTTGAACTCCTATAATATGAGCTCATTTTGACAGGAAAGACTCGGCTAACAAAGGGGCTAATAATATCCTACAGAAGGAGAGCTGGAATGCACTGAGGATCATAAACTTGTCATCTCACATAACTGTAGCCAAAAGAAGATGGAGATTCATAAGAAGGAGGTTGAGTTAGCCTTGAAAAACAGGTCTACTTGCTTCTAGATTTAGCAATTATAAAATCTATAAATAGAAGGTTTGTGGGTTTGGTTTTTTTTTTTTTTTTGGTAAAGAAATGTTGAAAGAAGTTGAATTTTTAATATACTTTAGCTATCCTGTAATCTCTTCAGATATGTGTAGAAGGACCTAATCCTAGCACTTCATATATAAGGAATATTAACATTTCACATGAACCATTCTCTAAACTGTTGCATTCAACAGAAAATGGATAAATTTCTGCTAAGCTTATGAACTGGTTGGCATTAATTTGGGAGTCCAGTAACTAATACTGGACTTGTAGATTTGAAATAACACTGGAAAATGAACAGACAGGCAACTATGCATAGACTCCTGATGCTAGAGACTGTTTTAGAGGGGGGTTCGTGGGACAGTGATTCAGAAATGGATCCCTGATGCCAAGATATCCAACCTGTTCCACAAGGTTCAACCCACAGATAATATTAGTGGTGTTGGGGGGTCACAGCAGATAACATCTGTCTCGCACACGGAAGCCAGCACCTTCAGTGGAGGTTAAACACAACCTACAGCCACCAAGATTGGGCAGGGGGATGGAAATTGTGTCTCCTGCTAGACCTTTGGGATGTTATCCTTTTCTCTGAAATGTAATGTGAAGGTCTGGTCTGTGAAAATGTAGAGTTACTTCTTTTTAATGGTTTGGTTTTTTTGTTTTTTGTTTTTTTAACTGGGAGAAATAAGTCTTGATTGCATCAGAAATACAGCAACTTTATGCTAGGCAGGACTCGCAGAAGTGAAACTGACAGGAGGTGGCCGGACTACAAATTAAAAATGAAGCAGACCAGCCTTTTCTCATTCCACTAGCTCGGAGAAATATTGAAAGTAAACCGCTGGCAAGTAGACAGTGAAAAGTAAATTAGATTTGGGACCAGATGGTGTAGATCAGTATAATACAAGTTGATGTCAATAAAGCAGTGTGATTAACGCTGCCAAGAATATCACTCATGATCTTTTTCAATTTCAGGTGTTATTTGTAGCACAGGTGAGGCAGTTACACACAGACGCATGCACAGATCATTTTGGAAAGTGGGATTTAATTGAATCTCTGTTCCAAAAGAAAGGACTAGGCCTGTATCCAGATTTATTTGGAAATGTGCAGGCACTGGAGACTGTCCTGGAGGGGGAAATCTGGGGCTGAGGAGGGAAAAGAGCAGCACAACTATGGTTGGCCACAAAGCTCAGTGCAGGACTTGACCCTGAGCTCTGAAAGCTTTCTCATGGAGAAGGGACCTGGAAGGGCTTTGGTTGGTGCTGAGTGCCTGGGAGAGCTTCCCTTGACTGCTTTTTTGTTCGTGTCCCTGTATCCCTCGGCGCTTTGGAATAGTTTGGAGGGATTTCACGTTGCTCGCTGCTTGGTCTGTACCATTCCTTATGCACTGCCAGCAGCCTCCCTTTCAAGGGTGAAATATTTACCCGAAATGCAATTCTCTCTCAACTTCAGTCAGAACGTGGATGATTACTTATGTAAATACTGTTGCAGAAACAAAGCATGATTATTCTTCCTTTTTACCATAGTCTGAAGCAGGAAGAGCTATGATGCCACATGAGAGATTCCTTTTTTTCTCTTTTTCTGTTTTTTTTTTTCTCCATCAAGCATATCAGAACTGTTTAGTTAAATCCTTGGGCTTTCTCAGGTATGTCCCTCATGGATTAATTTAGCATACACTTTGTAATCATTGTCCGAATTAATAAAAGATTCAACTTCAGGAGTATCTTTGTGGTGCATTTTATCAATTAAGATTTTAGAGTTAATAGTTGATAAGAAGAATCAGTACTAGTTCTGCAAGCCAGTTAAAACATGACTATTTTGTTATATTAAATACAAGTAATAACAAATTATAGCTAACTTTAAAGCTATCCTGACTTGTGTACACTGTCAAAAATATTTGGACTGATGTTTCATATGAAAAAAACTTTTAAAGAATGGACAGAACATGTTGTCCTTTACATAACAATTTTTTTTAAAATTAGTGTCCAATAATTGGGCAATGTATATTAGGATGATGAATGTGACTTCAATATGCTTTATAGAATTTCAATAATTAAATATTTTGTTATTGTTCAGTAAACATGAGTGTGTCTAAATGGGGTGTTACCTCAGCAATATTGGCTTATTCTTGTAAAAAAATTAATATCTATTCACCTTCACTGTTGGTGGATTTTGGCTGACCGTAATATATCCCTGAGACTCTTCATTTTCAGGATGCTTAGTGAATTAATTATGGAGAATACTTCATATAGTCAATATTCTCAATGTAGTAGTCCAGCTTCTGATGGCCCACTGAAATTCTATATAAATATCTGATAGAAAAATGAGATTTATGTAAAATAAAGGCCTCACTAGTGTATTAGGTACAACTCTATTTTATTTTTCAGATTTGTAAAAGATGAGTTTGATGATAGAATGAAGAATATCTTTAAAAATGAGTCATGTCGTCTTGGGTGATGTAGCTGTTTTCCAGGAAAAATCTGCTGCCAAGGATCAGGGCATCCTTGGCAAGCTTAAATGTGCAATCAACATCCTTTCACAGAGCTGAACTCTCTTCTTTTGAATGCTTTTGGTAAGGAGCTTGGTAAGAGAATTCAGCTCAGTTCAGGAGATGAGTATCAGTCAAAACTGACTTTTTGTCACTTTTGCCCTTAGACATGAAATAGCTAGGCCAGCTCAGAGCATTTAGACACTTCATTCTTATGTCCATGGGAATTTAGACATTCAAATAGAAAATTTGATCCTTATAGATGAATATTTTGTTCTCTGACTCTGCTTTTTGAAATTTATATTTTAATGACTTAACATGCAAGTTCTTCATTCTCTGGGTGTTTCTTTTCCAGTGTTTCTGGTGCTCATTAATCACATTAGCAATTCCTAGTCTTTGTAGCAAGCCAGGAGTTAATATATTCACTCCCTTTTGTGTGTGTGTGTTTATAAGCGTGTCTCCCCTTTGGTTTGTATTGAATCTGAAGCCTGAAGTGACGATCAATGGCTCAGATTATTTCCTCGCTGTCAGCTATTGACTTTCTCTCAGCCTGATATCAGAGCTCCTTTCCCAGGGTGATGCTGGCAGGGTAGAAATAAAAGGGGGAGAGTGGGCAGGGAGGTGAGAGGGAGCTGAAGAAAAGCTTGATAGAAGTCTTGTAGTTTACCTTAAAGCAGCTTTAACAGAATGTACATGAAAAGGGGAAAAAATTGCCAGAAACCTGCAATTTGTGGTGGAAAATCAGGCTGAAATTATCTATCAGTGATGCCAAACTGGGATAGTTTTTTTCCAAGAGGTTTATTTATTTGTATGATGGTTGTTGTTTCCCTCGACCTGTTTTGAAGCCCTAAACTATGTAATTAGTGAAACCACTACGCTAGCTGAGGAGTGTGGCTTCCCTTTATTACAGCAGAGGTAATCAAGACCAGCGTGTGTGAACACAGAGTCCTCCAGGTTCTGGAGAAAGGCTTTTCATCTGTCCATCTATTACTGTGTGGGTTCTTGATTCATCATTCTCTGATGTATCTATAATTACTTACACCAAAGCACAGTAGCCACAAATTATTTCCTAGTTAGAATAGCAGCATTTTACCTTTTCTGCTGAAGTGTCAAAACAGAGGGGGGAAAAAAGGTAGATGCTTTCAAGGGAAAGTGAATTTGTCATTAGAATATTAATAGCTTCATTGCCTGCTATAATAAAAGTCTCTCTTCTGCAGGACCCAATTTTTTATAGGGAACTAAGCATCTTTATCCAGAATTCTTTAGTCTTTGAAAATATTATAAACTTTTAAGTGATAATACAGATGTGGAGGAGAACAGGGAGAAAATGGTGGAGTGGTGGTGAAAGAGAAGCTGGAGATGGGTGACTCTTTGAAGGACTGGCAGCTGATTTTGGAAGAAGAGATGGTCCTGCATTGGTCTGTGTCTCTCCAACTTGGCTTCTTTTCCCATCTCTACCACTGAGGATGGGAGGAATCCTTCAAGCCAAAAGGAAAATTTCCACTGAACCTCAGTGGGCTGGAGTTTTTGGCATTGCTCCAGGGCTGGAAGGTGTGTGGCAACCCTGACTCAAAGCCCTGACACCAGGGTGGGAAGCTGGGTGGACAGGTGGGATGTCTTCTGTCTCTGAGTCAGGGCATTGAGGGTGAAATGGAAACTGTTCCTCTGCCAGGTGTCCCAGCGCCATGGGTTTGGAGGTGACAGAGGACAGGCTAGAGGAGGAAAGGAGGAGTGTGTGGACAGAGAAACTCCTTGAGTTAGGATCTGATTTGGATTTGATCGAGGTATGGGGTTGCTCTGATGTCAAAGCTGGGGCTGTAACTAAGCAGTTCAAGGTACCAGGAGAATTAAAAATAAATGCATTGATTAAGGAGACAGTATGGTATGATTTAGGCAGCTGACCAAGCAGCTGGCACAATCTCTGTTTTGCACAAGGGAGATCCCATTCTGTCATAGATCTTCCCAGGGTGGGGTTCAATCCTCCCCTCATTTCCCCATGCTTATTTTATTGTTTAGTTCAACCCTACATTTTCATCAATATAGTCTGTCATTAATATATATGGCATACCTATGTGTAAATACCAATATATAAACTAACTTCAGATAGGTTGGAAAGATAAACAATTACCTTTAACAGAATTCCTCCCCGCTGGATCTGCCTGGAAGCAGACAGCAGAGATGCTTGTTTAGCCCAATTTAGTTTTCATTTAACCAGACCAGAGAGTCTATATTACAAAAGGCATGCAGCCTCCACAGTAAGAAAGTCGCTGTTTACTTAATCAAACATGATTAATGCATTGGTTTTACATTAGTATCTGCTTTTCTCCATTGTGGGAGTAGTCAAGGGATTCCCTTTGTCTGCTAGCAAGGAAGAACATGGTTTTTATCCTATCCTGCTTATTGTGCAGTCATGTCAGCAGTAAAAAATGTCTTTAAACATGCCTTCTTTTATCAGTGGAGAGATCAATACAGTAACTTTCTGAAAGCATAATTCAGTTACATGTGTTGTGGGAGACGAACGCGAACTCTCTTGGTGAGGATGCTTTTCAGATAGTCAGGGAAAGACAGCACGGACTTTATTTCTGAACAGGGTAAGATTAAAGGGATTTCAAATGTGCTTTGAAAATATCTTATAAGGGAGGATGGTTCAGGCTTACAGCAGGACCAGTGCTACAGAATGGAAATAAAGCATTGCTACAGATGAAATATGCTTTTGCTTCCAGTGGAGTCAACAAGAAAATCTCTGCTGCTGAACTGGACCTAAAGCTAAGGATGATTGTGGCGGATGGCAGGCACAGTGGCTAGATAGATATATTGGCCTTAAGTGAATGTCACCACTGAAGTGGGAAGTTTTCACTGAAGAAATAATTTAAAGGGTTATACCCTGCCCAGAGATGGGCTAGAAGATTGTGAGGGACTCTGAGAGGTGTTGGTCAAACACATCCCTGGCAGAACTTTGCGCTTGGTGAGTGAAGCATAGTGAAGTGGCTGAAGGAGGCACTGATGTGCCCCATGATCTTTTCTGCTGCTTTTTCTTGGGTAGAACATGCTGTTAAAACAAATGCAGCAGCACTATTTGATGATTTTTCCTGGCAGGAGAGGAAGATGAGAAACCAAGTTAATAAGCAGGGTACTACAGCAAGGTTACAATTTGGTGAGGGCATCACTACAAAGGGCTTGAAAAATATACCTCAGGTATAGCGTAAGAGGATTTTGAACCCTCACCCATCATAGTTTTCAAGGGATTACTTTCTGGATTTTCTTTTCCTGTTCATAAACATCAAGGAGGTTTTCCTACTCCCTTGAGAATGCAGAAGTCCTCCTTGACTACAAGAAAGTTTGGGCCAGAACCTTCCCTAGACTTTGTCATTCACAGACCCTCTAGCACCAGTCAGGATAATCTTAATTACTTGTGACTACTTTTTTATAGCATGCTCACAAAACCTCATCTTGAATCAGAAGACACATCCATAAAAGCTACTGAAATCCAGAACATTCATCACATAATTGACCATAAAACATTTCTTCTTTCTGATGACTTTTTGTCTTTAGCACATTGTCAGCCTGGTTGTACCTCAGTACCTCTCTGCAGAAATGTTTTCATTTCCAGACTGATTCCTGTACTTGTCATAGTCATTAACATGTAAATACATCTCATAAAGCACATAAATGAACTCATAATTATAGCTTTTCCAGCCATTAACACGTGTGATAGTTAAGCCTGATTATGAACTTCGCCTGTCCACATTCATTGGCAACACATTCCTGTGAGTCTCTGTATTTCTTTGCCTGCTCAGAGTTGGACTGACTTGGGAGTACATAAAGCTAAAATCTAACTAATTAAATAGCAGTACTAGTCCTTGCATTGGGCTTAAATGTGCAAGAGATAATTTCTTCACCTGATTTTCAAATGTTTTTTAACCTGCTTATTGAAAATATCATCCTAGAAATATGAGTCCCTGACTTTGAGAGATGCCCTGGAATTTAACAGCCCATTATTTTTCTATGGGCAATTTATTGCAGTCAGAAGTGATACAGTTCATGGAAAGCGGGTGGATGGATGGCTGAATCATTCCATCACCTGTCATGACTCATTCCCATCATTTCCGTCTCTTCATGAAGGGTGCATAAACATGTCTGCAGTCTTAATCATGGCCGAGAGCCTCTCATTAAAATATTACCTTGGTTAGGGTCAGGAAAATGGTTATACAGCCCCATGGCTACACTGTAGAAGAGAAGGGGGATCAAGATTTTGACTGCTTTATTCAGAGGTTGTCCAAACTAAAAACATGCCGGGTCTGGCAGATCAGGGACTTCAGTCTGGGCTCTTTTTCTTGAGCTTCTCCCCTCAGCAGGTGAGATCTGAAATGACCCCAGATCCAGTTCCTTCAGGTACTTTGTCGGCTACTGGTTGGTCTGGCCCCTGTGTTGTGAGTTAGCCTACACTTTGTGTGTATTCTGTCCTTCTTCCCCAGTAGACTCTCCTAGGATGAACTGTGCAAACCCTTCTGTGGCTTGGCTTAATCCACCTTCAAAGTGTGCTTGGGAGGGCTCATCCAGCAAGTTCCAGCACCAGGCAATGCTCCAAACTGACTTGCTGTGAGCTGACCTGTCCAAATGCCACGTGGCCATGGTTAACTCAAGCAGGATTTATTAGCTTGCAGAGGGCACTGCATAATCTGGTTACACAGCTTCTCTCTGGGAGCTGGCTCGTGTCTGGTCAGGTTGGAAGATGGTTAAAAGTATCTGAAAAAAAAGCTGTAGCTTTAATATATGTGTATCTTTCACAAAAAGCTATGGGTTGGGTTTGTTGTTTTTTTTCTTTATTTGGTTGGTTCTGGTGGTAGTAAGACCCTACTGAAGAGTTAATCAAGTGCTTGAAAGGAGGTGTGTGCATAGGGGCTATTTCCCTGCTGCAGCTAAAAGCAGAAAGACAGCTAGATTGCTGGGAGGTGGGGAGCTTTCATTACTGACACTGGCTGAGCAAGTCTCAGGTTGGTGGAAGTGAAAGGAAGACAGTTTGGACCAGGTACTCTACTCCAACCCCATCTCCAGGGGATGAGGGAAGGTAAAAAGAAAGAAAATGCCCAAACAAAGGAGTTGATAATCTGGATGTCATATACCCTCGATAGCAAGGTGGCTCCAGGCTGAGCACAGTGGTGTTAAGCTTAGGAAATGAAGGGGTTCTGCAGCTCTGTGGGCAACACAGCCATGTCTCAACGTGGGGCTGGGGGGTTGAGGCACACTGCAGGTGCTCCCCAACAAATAGAGGTTCTGGGACTGTATCCCTGAAGCAGAAGCAGGCTTGGTTTTGCCATCCCTTGGCCTCCAGTGGAGCTCATGAACCTCAGGCGATCTCTGCCCAATGTCTTCTCCAGGTCTGCGCCTCGCAGACATCACCTCAGCAATTGTTGTTGGCTCTTCTTGAGATGATTCTTCATCCCTGGCTGCACGGTGACGTGATGTAATCGTGCGAGCGCGGTCCCTTTATTGCACTAAGAGCATAATGCCCCATTATTCTAGACGGGAGGGCAGGGGGAAACAGCTGGTGTACTGATTAAGTAAATAAAAGCATGAGTCGTCAGCCCTCCCTCCCTCCTCTGCCCGGGCTCTGCGCATCGTCACCATCCACTCAGCTCTTTGCCCCCGAGTGCTGTGAAAGTGGGCAGCACGTGGACCTGGAAGGCTGCCCTCGCTCCGCTCCAAGCTGTTCTGTGAGTCAGGTGCTTCGTTTCGGCGCAGAAACCCCCCTCCTCTGTCCTGCCTTTCCATTCGCTCATGCCCCTCTCCTGCCAAAGTAACCACGGCCGGGATGGCGTGTGGCAAGGGGAGAGGAGAGAGACGGCATTGCCAACCTCTCATTAATTTTGAGATGCGGAGTGATGGGGGGAGATGCATGTGAGAGTCTAATATTAATGAGCTGAGGTCCCAGAGACGGCGAGGAAGGCAAGCTCCTTTAACTAACAACTTAATTATAATAAATTTGTGTCTAAGAGCACCAAGCGAGTAAATCAATCAACCCTTGCAAGGGGGCTCGTTAAAACCAGTGAAGTACAGACCAAAAAGGTCGTCTTATTAAAAGGGATTAGCATCTTCCAGTTAAATCCTTCGCTGCCTGTAGGTGCTAGGAGAGAACTTGGATTCTGGGCTTGTCTGTTGTTGCAGTGGTGAAAGGGCTGACCTTGCACAGCAATAAATGCCTTTGGTCCCTGTGGCCGGGTGCTTGGCTAGCTGGTGTCAATGGGCAAGGCTGTATAAATGCTGGTGGACCACTGCCAGTCTGGTCCAGCTGTGGGTTGCCAACCGTCCCGTGGAGCGCACTGAAACAGGATCAGGAGTGAGTTCTCTCCTGCAAAATACAAGCGTGCTCGCGCTCTCCAAGCTTTTCTCCGGTCCTGTGTCTTGCAGACTGAGACATCACCTCAGTAATTGTTGTTGGCTCTTCTTGCAATGACTCTTCCTTGGCTGTGTGGGATGTCTCTTCTCCTGTCAGGTCTTAATATATTGTAGCCCTCAAGCAGCATTTTCTATCTTTGCATTTCTTTCCTGGCTGCAGGACGCCGTGCTTTGGGTTTTCTAGTGCTTTGAAAGGCAAATTTTCACAGAGCCTATTATAATCTTGTTCCTTTAGGAGAGTATATTTACCTTGGAAGAAACATTAAACTGAGAACAGCTATCCAAACAGCTGGCATCCTTCTTCCTGTTTTTCTTTTCTATCAGATACAGTGTTGGTGGCGGGAGAGACATTTTTTTTCCTCCTCAGACTTTCCTCTACCCACACTTGCATTCCAGCGGTGACCCTCTGTCAGCACAACAACACTTGCTGCTCTCAGGGAAAAGCGATATGAAAATTGCTGCATCATTCCGAGCATCCTGGCAGCTGGAGTGGTGGGGCTTGCAGGGAACGTTGCTGGAGTGCTCTTCCCTGCTCCTGCATTGCTGTTTTTATGGGGAAAAATACCAGTTGTGTCGGCGTCTGTCATTGATTGAGCAAAATTCCTGGAGTCGAGACGATCTTTTCTTACTAAGAGGAGACTGCGTTTAGGGAGGTGGGGAGGGGTAGGTTACATAGACCACCCCCCCAGTATAGCACACCCGCAGCTCTGACCCTCTAATTCTGCTCTTGGCAAGCCTTCTGGCTCCCAAAGAAGAGTCATTTAGGTGGCCACTGTCTCAACCCTGCTGGAGCTCCAGCAGCTTGGCCAGGTGGTGAGGCAAGGGGACACATCAGTCCCACAGTCTGGATCCAGACTGACACTGAATGTAGTGGGTACAGCCCATGGCACAATTCCTTCCATTCCTGCTGCACTCAGGCAGTCTTTAATTGCACAGCAGTTTGCAAATCAGTGTACTGCATATGATGGAAGTTCCCCTTCACTATTTTTGATCATTTTTGAGGGTCTTTCCTTTTAAGCCCTGGGAGGCCTCAGGGGCATGTAGGAAATTAATTAGAGAGTCTTGCAGCAGTTCAGGAGTTCATTCAGAACAAGCAGTTATGTGTTGGAAAATATGGTGGGAGATGTAAGTCTGAGAAAAAGATCGAGCATCTCTTTTATCCCACTAGGCTTCCCTTTTGCATAGGAAGTGCTGAGAGTCTTTCCTGATCTGCTTGACCCATCCGCAGAGCACATCACAGACAGCAACATGCTGCTTGGGGGAGGGAAAAAAAAAAAGGTAAGGAGAAGATATTTACTTCCTACTGTGTTTCTAGCCATCCAGCACTGTGATACTTGAAGATGCTCGTCCTATCCCTCCATTACTTAGTGACATGGTTTAGTGATGTGTTTTTTTTAATCTGAGTTAGGTTGATCGTTGGACTAGATCATCTTAAAGGTCCCTTCCAATTTAGACAATTCTATGATTCTATGATTACAGCAAAAGACTACTGAGCAGAAGTTATGGGTCTTGAGCCTGTCGTTGGCAGAAATTGCTGGCTAATGGCCACAGGTAGGTGACTACCAGTCTGTGCTCCCTCCTCAGCTCCAAGAACTTGCTGGGGAACCTTTAGATACTGTCGCTTATTTTTTTTTTTTGCATCGTTTCTACAATTTGAAGCGTAATTCTTACTATATGCTAAGATGCTTGCTTACTTAAGCTCAGATGCTTTGGTGAAAGCCCTTACCTTACATAGCTCTATTTCTGCTTAGTTCAAGCACTTAGACTCCCTCTCTTTACAGTGTATTGGGGGTGCTGTAGTCTGCAGCCCCATTAACAGGCTGAAACTAAATGCAGAGTTTGGAGCTGCTTTCTTATACCTATACCTGCTGTCATATTTGGTTTCACACATCATTTAAGCCTCTGAATGTCACTAGCTTTCCATGGATTTCTTGTCTTGATGAATGAGTTTCCTCAAATGAGGAGGAGTCCTTTATCTTCCCCATCTCTAAAAATCTTTCCTTCTTCCACTGGGTCAGGGACAAATTCAGGACATGTCCAGCACCACCATCACTGTATCAGTTCTGTCAGTCAGTGGAATACTCTAGAAAACATCCATTCTTTGTTCTCTCACATTTTCCACTCCTTGGCCCCTCCTTCACATTCCTTTAGCCTTTGCCCAAATTTCACCTCAAACCGCAGGCAGTTACTCTTCTATTTTTTTTCTGGGAGGTGAAGGGTTAAAACAATAAATATATTGGTTCCTGTTATTCCTCTCCGCAGCTTTGGGCTCCAGCTGGGTACAGACATGGAATAGTAACAAGTCCATGGGAAAAGCTCATCTTCTCACAGCCCTTACTGTAGCACTCCAAGCTCGGTGTGAACTTCCCAGAGCCCTGTGAAGCTGAGTGAAGCCCTCACTGATGCTGCTGGGAACCTCTCGCAGCCAGTAAAGCGATGGGGTGGAGGTGATGCATGTGTGAAACCAAGCTGGGTTCAAGGTGTGTTTGAAGAAAAGTGTACTGTGTCCTCAGCTGAGTTTAAAAGAAAAAAAATATATATATTTTTATATAACCTGTGGCCGTTGGCAGTTAGTTATTTCCATACTGTGTGTCCCTGGCTGGTAACTTCTAGACCTGGAAGAAAAATGCATTTCTGGCATAAGAGACAAACATGAGGCAGTAAAATCAGCTCAGTGGTGTGTTCTTGTGTCCAGATACACAATGATAACTTGATTTTGCTTTTGCCCTTTCACAGCAGGTGCTCTGTTTTCATGAACTGTAGCCCCCCGGGGCCAGATGGACAATTCCTGCTTACTTACACTTTCCTTTCTGAGCTGGCTCAAATCTTTCAAAAGAAGCATAGTCAAGAGAGGACTTTGGTGCCCCAGGGCTGAAGTTTGGGATGAGGAGTAGAAGGAAAACCAAGCTCTCCCAGGGCTCTCTGGCCCTGAATGAGAAGCAGTGACTGCTGCAGCTGCAAACTCTCCAAGTGGAGCAAGGAAGCAGCCACCTCTCAGCACATTCCTTGCCTTTTCCTCTGGCAGAAGAGCTGCCCAGATGAGATACACATAAGCCACAGTCCTGCAGTGCCTGGTGCTGGGACAGCTGATCCCTGTCTCCCTCACAGGAGGAGCAGGGGAATACGTGCCTAATTCTCTTACTGGGGCTGTTCTAGTGTTCCTGCAAGTGGTATTCTTAGATAATGGTATGTGCCTAAGGACATCCCTGGACGTACTTGTAGTTAGTTTTGCCAAATGCTTTCTATTCCGCAATGATTTCTGATCAGGGAGAGGGAATACTGCCTCTTTGTGGATCAATAGGTTTGCTTGGGTTGGTGTCTCAGCCTGGAGAATAGCAAGAGCTGAGGGCAGAGAGGGACAGGCTCACCCCTGCATGAAGACTGGCATGATGCAGGCAGCCTGGGTGGTCTCAGCTGAGTGCAATCCCATTTCCATTTCCCCTTGGCTCAGTCTGTGCTCATGGAGAGTTACTGTGGCTCAGTTGTCATTGCTGCTTAGCTATACAATCCTGATGGTTGTCTCGAAGCCCAGTTCATGGCAATGTGAGTGACAGCCCTGTTCCTTAACCTGGCGTTAGGAGGAGATACCAGTTCATGGGGAGGACTCCTGTATGTTGTGCATGGGTTATCACAGCTTATCTTCTGGTCATGGAGCAGAAAGGAACAGCCACGTCACCGTAAATTTATGGCAGGGGGGTCTCCCCTGCCTGGCACAAGTGTATTAGCACTGCAAGGTGGCAGGATGAACTGATGTAGTAGTGTTATTACATTTTTGTTTTGCTAAAAGATGCTAAGCTTAGAGTAAAAAGGACTGAAATGGGAGTAGGCAGAGATGAGAGAGCATCTCTGACAGAGGATGTCTGACAGCCAAACCCAACCAGGTGCCCCAAATTGTCCCTGATGCTACTAAGCACTGCACCCCTCACAGTCCCTTTGATTAAACACAAGACATTTCTTTGTTTTTGTGCATTCTTTGTGGAAAAAGCTAAAGGAAAAAAAAAAACAGGGAGGTATGAGACAGTCTGTACTTCCCCTACCCCTAGCCAAGCAGTAGAGAGCAGTGGGAAACAGTTAGAGAAGGTGTCAGATTTTCTCTAAGGGCAGCGACAAGGCTCCTGTGCCAAACGCTATTTGACATTTAATTTAAGACCTATGTAAAGTAACAGCCAGAGCAGGCAACAGGCAGAGTGTTCCAGTTGACAGACTGGCTCTATTTGCTTTAATTTCCTTAGCGCGATGGCCAAGTTTATCTGTGAGCGAGAAATACTCAGAGTATTTTTTTGGTGTGTGTGTGAAAAGAGAGCACTGTGTTGTGTTCAGACACCGTTTTGGGCTTCAGGTGGCCTTCATTAGGGAACATAATGCCAGAGAGCTGTGCGTCAGTGCCAGAGGAGCCAAAGAAAGTTGCGCCTCTTTGATTAAATAATGCCAAAGCCAAACACTGGGTTCCTGGTCTGAACTGAGCCATTCAGCAGGTGTAAAGATGAAGAGAGAGGATCTGTGTGTGGTGGTTAGCAGCCTCACAGCCGAGGAGGTGTGGGGGAGAGCAGGGAGGGCTTTCTCCTTCCTTTAATGTGGGTGTCATCACCACTCAGTGCAGAGCGGTTTATGTGAGGATGCTCTCATGTTGTACATGGGCAAAGGGACCATCCACAACACCTTTTCTGCTCTGTGTGGTTTTGTACTAGAAGCCCGTGGGCAGGGAAGGAAGGGTCAAGGATGGTGATGGGAAGATTGCAAAGGGGTTATTTGCATTCTAGTTGCTTTTGTTCTCCTGTTGGCACTGGGGAATGGATCTAGTGTGCTGCTAAGGAGCTGAGACAGGAATAAAAACTACTTGAGTGTATGGAGGGAGTGGTGGGAGTTTCTGGCTGAGCCCTATGTGAAGAGGAAAGCAGCAGTGGAAGCTGTAGCTAATACTGGCAAAGGGGAAATATTAAGAGGTGGTTGTAGAAATGAGTCAGGAAATGTGTGTTACTTGAATTTATTTTTTTTTTAAATAGAAAATAAAGGTATTTGATCAGCAGAGTAAAGTATGGTATACCTCCAAGGGCACAAGTTCAGCGGTGAAGGTGTGGAAGGGTTATGTCAGCAGCATAGATAAAGAATATCAGGGGAGGAAAAGTCTGTGAAGTGAGTGGTTTGCTGCAGTGAAGACCAAAGGCAGCTGCAGAACGTGGAAGCGGTGGGAGGAGAAGGGCTCCCCAGGCAGTGGGACAGAGACAGCAGCCCGGAGGCGGTGTTGGCTGGGTGGAGGAGGACTTGGCTCCTTTTCCAAGGTCATTAGGAAGTCTAGACTTTCCCATAAAAGGGTCCCATTTGCTGAAGAAATCCTTGGGCTACCAACGCCCTGAGGGCTTCACAGAGAATGTAAAGGCATCCAGAACAGCCTTGTTACACCGAGGTACCTTCCCTGAGTTTTTATGTGTCTGTGGACCTTGGAAGCTGACTTTGGGGCAGGCTGGCAGGAACAAAGGTGGCTCTGGGGCTGGCCCACCTGGTGACTGGGGGCACTGCTGCTCCAGGCTGGCTGGGTTTTGGTCCTCATCAGGTTCCTCACCCAGCAGACAGGACAGAGGAGCCAAAACCAACTACATTCCTCTTAAAAAGCCAGAAAGCAAATAACTGCTTCTGTGTGCCGATGGAGGCATTTGAGGAACTCTATTCATGTAGCTGTTCCTGAAACTCAAAAAGGAGACTTCCATCTCTGTGACAAACCTCTCCTTGGAGCCTGGTGACTTGAGGGTTATTTGACCAATGGGTTGGTGCCATCCTATGGCTTTAAGCACTTTAAAGACTAGCTACTCTGCTTATGTAGAGAGCATCTCTCAGTCTAATGTAACCCACCTCGAGAGAGCTTGTCTTTAGCAGTGTTCAGAGTCAATCACAAGTCCAAACCCCTCTCAGATCACAGAGTGTGCTTTTGTTCCTGTTAACAGGGCTTGCCAACTCATGCTGCAACTTACCTTGGAAGGAGAAACCAGAGCAAGTTGCTAAAGGCGGGGAAAAAATGAGTGCAGCTTTCTAATTGAATCAGGAAAAAAACATTAAAAGGTTGAGAAATGCTTTTCTTGAATGGGAGCTTGAATGCCTGGGAGACTGGCAATTGTTGGATCCCATTCATTTTGCAAGCCCAGCTATATTATCTTTGTCTTAGGGCCCCCTTGTGAAAATCAATGTAAGAAAAAAACTGGCCTGGTGGACTCAATCCTGCAAGTCCTTCCCCAGGGTAAAGCGTCTTCCGACGCGAAGGAGCACTGGGGACAGATGGTGGTACCCATCCCAAAAGAATGCTGGGGACTGTAGTGGTGGATAAAGAGCGTGGTCAGGCTTCTGTCCAAGGGAGACGGTCTGCTGAATGTAAGAAACCTCCCAGCATTTGCACAAGCTTAGATGATGCTGATTCGAGCCTTGAGTTTGCAAGCTAGCTGGCACCAACATTGTGGTTTTGGATAATCATAATGCAGTTGGAGATGATACCATCTTGAGAAGATGTGACTAGCCTGGGACCATTCTGAAAAGGTTTCTGTGTGCATTTACCATACGTTTTTGTGGCATGATTTCTTTTTCATAACTGGGTCTTTCCTGAACAGCAGTTGGATGGTTCAGGAAAGAATGTTTATTAAAAATTGAACA
This sequence comes from Tringa tobata, assembly GCA_033628505.1. Classification (NCBI taxonomy): domain Eukaryota; kingdom Metazoa; phylum Chordata; class Aves; order Charadriiformes; family Scolopacidae; genus Tringa; species Tringa tobata. The sequence goes on along the minus strand of JAHREE010000194.1, from coordinate 3,127,188 downwards.
ACCCTCTGCAATGTGGGAAGGAATCCCAAATAATACTAGCGAACCTTCCAAAACTGCAGTTTATCTTTTCTTTTCTTTTTCTCTTTTTGTGCTGTGTATGCAGAGGGGCTAATCTAAGCTGAGTCCATCACAGCAGAGGAACTGGAGCAACTCCAAGTACATTGGCCTATTTCCTGAAAATAGGGAACTGCTTATCCAGTTATCTGCAGCTTATTTTCAAGGGAAGAAGGAAGGGCTTGAGTTCTGCACAGGGTAAAATCCTCTTAGAGTGTATCATCTCTGGACCTGGATAGGGTGGAAGAGTGGGCTAACAAGAACCTTATGAAGTTCAACAAGGACTAGTGTAAGATCTTGCAAGAGGGAAAACATAATCTAGCAGTGCAGTGCAGGCTGGGATCCACCCAGCTGGGCAGCAGCTCTGTGGAAAGGGACCTGGTGGTCCTGATGGACAACAAGCTCAATATGAGTGGAGTGTGCTGCTGGAGCAGCAATGAAAGCCAACATGATGCTGGATTGCATCAACAAGGGCATCACCAGCAGAGATAAAGAGTTCAGTTTTGTCCCTGCTATACAAAAAGGACGTGGGCAGGCTGGAGAGGGCCCAGAGAAGGGCCACCAAGGTGATCAAAGGACTGGGAAGCCTGCCATATGAGAAAAGGCTGAGAGAATTGTGTTTGTTCAGCCTTTAGAAAAGAAAGCTATGGGGAGAACTTAACACCGCGTTCCAGTATGTAAAGGGTGGCTACAAAGAAGACAAGGAGTCTTATAAGGAGTCACAGTAAAGACAATGGATAACAGGTACAAATTACTCTATGGGAGATTCCTGTTGGACACAAAAGGAAATTTTTTCCCAATTAGAATAATCAGCCATGGGAATAAACTCTCCAGGGAAGTGGTAAATTCCCCATCATTGGACACTTCTAAGATTTTGCTGGACAGGGTGCTGGGCCATCTTACCTCGACTGTGCGTTTGCCAAGAAAGGTTTTACCGGATGATCTTTGAGGTCCCTTCCAGCCTGATATTCTATGATTCTGTGATCTTGTCCTATGGAGTAGGATGTAGTTCCAGGTTTCATGAGATGCTGTTTTTTCTCCTGGGTCTGTTGAATAGCTGCTGTGTCAGACTGGGGATCTTCATTGTTCAGATGGGAAAATACCTCTCAGCAAGAGTGAGAGATGAGACTTAAAATACACATGGTACTCTTTATCTTCCTGTCCCAATCCTTTTCACCCACTGCTATGATTAAATTTGTGAGAAGAGTCATAATAATAAATAAACTATACATTATTGAGGGCAAAAACTCCCAGGAGGAGAGACATTGAGTGGTACAAAGAGATACAGGCATGTTTAACAATGAAACAAAGGGGCAGACTTTGGCTGAACATCAGGAAAAACACACTGAGAGTAAAATAAATTTGGCTGTAGGACGGTTCCCAACAACAGTAGCAGCAGTTCTGTTGACTAATTTTAAACACTCCTGTAGGCATCACTCCCATCTGGGCCTGGTTAGAGAAGGTTTCAGTCACATGAATATTTTGGAGATGTCACCTTTTCTTTGGACCAAAATTTTCCATGGAAAATGTTTTGAATCAATGGAGATTTCTTTCTATTTCAACCATTCTCTTTTTTTGTAGCAATGAATATTAAAAAGAAAAGTCACTTTGGAAAGGTGGCGACAAAGGATTTTTTCAGCTGGCTTAGACTGGCTCTTCCTTTAAAGCAGTTTTGAATCAGCCACCTTCAGTTCAGGTATTTTGCACAATGTAAAGGTGTCAAGACAAGTTGGAGGAAGTGACCAAAATGCAGAGACACTTTTCCTTCCAGTCCTTGTCAAAAACCTGCATCTTCTGAGCTAATAACTGGTTCTGCACCTCATCAGATGCTCCTTGTCCTCTTTATACAAGCCAGCCAGAAAGGGGCAGGGATTCAGGAACAACATTTGGCCAATGATGCAGATACACCATGTCAGCCACAACTTTTCTCCAAATTTTTGCTTCTTTCTTCTCTCTTTCCTGCAATCAAAGTGATCCAGTCTGAAAGCTCTTTTACTTATTCACTAGGATCGAGTACTGAGCAGAAAAGGTGTGAGAGGGAGAGAAAAGAAGGTGCAAATGAGTCAACCCCTCCTGGAGTGCATGTGTGGGCAGCCTGAGGGCATCATGGGCTGTTGGTTGGGAGGGGATGGTGCTTGGCACTGGGCTGTCGGGGAGGGACTGGATGGTGTTGGATGGTTTTGTGTTTGCTCCTTGGCTTAGGTCTCTCATAACACGGTTTGCAGCACATATTTTGTGAAGTGAGAATGTGCTCTCTGTTCACTTCTACCACACCTGTTAGCTCCACAAACAAGCCTGCCAATTAAACACAGAAGTCAAATCCCACAAGGAGCTTGGTTGCACATGCTAGAAGATGTATGTATGTAATAAACGGTATTACGAGGTATACACCCAAGCCTATTTATGAGTTACCATATGAGAAAGAAAGCATGGTCAGAATACTGAATAGGCTCAAATAACGCAGGGATTTATATGCTGGATCCACCTCCCACCCCTTGTTTCATCTCGGACAAGTCACTTAGCTTTTCTGGGCCTCAGATCCTGTACTGACTACATCTGGGGTGATAAAAAAAATATCCTTTTAATCTGTTTTGTCTACTCTGATTCCTAGTGCTCTGAAACAGGAATGGCCTCTCTCTGCACACACTTGATTTTATTGGGACCATTACCAACACTAAGTGATCCAGGTACTGCTGTTGCATTTCAGACTGTACTCTTGCAGAGTAGAGAGTATATAGAAGCAAAAGCAGTATTACTCCTTTGAATCCTCTTTTCTGTTTCATCATAGGTGAATCACGCCTCTCACGAGTAAGTGAACTAGATTTTACTCATCACATGAGATCTAAACTTTGGTTTCCATGGAAGTCAGGTACCTCTGGACTCGGCAAAGTCCCGTTATTACTCATCAAGGGAAGGGCAGCCAACATTGTAGTTCAGCTGTAGCTGACAAGCAATTTATCTGGGACGAATCCCTTAACAGTGGGCTTCAGCCTTTCCTGAAATCTTATCCCTTGCCTCTCCACACAAGCGGGGCTGCTGGCTTCGCACAGCGGCTCGTTTCGGACAGATGCTGACAACTGGAGCTGAGCGGTGGTGAGGGAACGTGACGGAGAGCTGCAGCAAATGTATTAATTGCACTGATTGAGGAGGGCTGTTTTCTTTTTTTTTTTTTTTTTTTTTTCTTTCTGTAAAAGCCTTGTGTGCAGGGGGGAGCCTTGCTGAGATTTTTTTCTCTGGTACGGTAATTAACTAACACAGCCCAGAGTTCTAGGCTTCTGCCTGGCATCCCAGGGAGGTGCGTTATTAACCCAAAAGGATTTGATACCCTCCCACTGTGTCCTGTTTTCTCTGCTCTTGCCTGGTCCTCTTGTTTGCTTCAGCCTCCCAGGTCCATTAAGATCTTCTCGGTTGCCCATGCACAAACCTGACAGGCTCATGGGGAGATTCTAAAATGATGCTGGTTCAATTAGCAGGATATAATTTGCCCTTTGGTGAAACCCTGGGCTCCCCTGCCAGGCTAAGCACTTGCTGCCAGGGCACTTAGCACAGGGAGGAGCATTCCCGTCACATCTTTCTCACTGGCAGGTCACAGAAACAATGAAGCCAAGTACAAGCAGTAAGAAAGTAAAAATATTTTAATCTTAATTTTATTTTTCCTCATGAAATGCAGTTTAGAGACAACCAGAAAGCCCACTTCAGTTATTTGATGTGAAAAAAATAGCTGGCAGCTGTAGCTTTTATTTCAGTCTGGGAATCCTGCTGACTATTTTTTTTTTTCCCTTCCCCACAAGCCCCTCTTGCAATTTGAGTTCTTCTGCCCTATAGGTCACAGACCAGTTTGGTATACAATTTTCCGTGTCTCTGTGCTGATCAAATGCGTTTCTGAATGGTTTGCCGTGGTTGATAACCTCCTGAGTACTCAGTGTTGCTTCTCTCCCTTGCCTGTGAGATGTGTTGAAATATCTGAAGAGTTACCAGTATCAAACCATATCTATTCACGGCGACTACTCCCCATTCTGCTGCACAGACAAAAATTTTTGCATGCTTACCAAAAGCAGAGGGATGAGTCAAACCTCTAGTGAAAGTGATGTTCAGAACAGGGGGAGGGAAGGAAGCACAAGATGTATTTTGGTTTTTTCTTCAGCATTCAGCCACTTTGGACAGTAGCTGTTCCCGTGAGATCTTTTGGAAGTTAGAGAGATTGCAAAGGGACGAATCTGTGTGCTTTGATGGTGAAAATTCTCACACTAGAGGAGGTCTTCTCCTAGAGAGAATATGTGGAGCAGGCGGGTGTCATCTGCCCCCTCTGGGACAGGAAGTCTGGCCAGAGCTGCAATGAGAATAGCGCCAGAGTTTGGTTGGGCTGTATTGGCTCTCTCTTGTGGTGGGAAAAACCTGCCCTTAACTCTAGTCTTAAGGAATGCTCTTTCTTTTTTTTAATTTTTTTTTTTTTTGTTCCTTCTCTTTCCCAGGAGAGTTCCCTGGGTTTATAAATGACTGCATTTCCCTTCAGCGTGACAGCTGCAGCTTCACCTCTTCTCGTGTGAACCTGGAGTCAGGTCAGGCTAAAATGCTGAATCTTTTCTTTCTCCTTCCCATGGTTCTCTGGCCCCCTCCTTCCTTCCCCGTATCAACTGGCTGTATTGCCATAACTTGAGGATTAGCTTTTCCCTGCAGGACTGAGCTGAAATGCAAGTGCTTTACCGAGCAAAACAAATCTCTTCAATATTAGCAAGGCAAAGCAAAATGCTTCAGCACATGTGTTTTTTGTTAGCTGACTTCTCCCCCAGCCTCATGTTTGGTCCCAGTGTCAGGTTCCCTCTTAAGTATGCTTAGGAGGTCACAGAAAGCAGGTGAATAGTCATACAATAAAAATCACATCACACCTCTTAAAAAATAAAAAAAATAATTACATCCCCTCCTTCCCCCTCTGTGCACAGTAGAGGCAAAGACTTGATTATGCCCTCAGTGGGAATGAACTAGAAATGAGTTTTCCTAGCAGGTTTGAGCATGGTGATGTAGTCAACAGATCAGGCTTTTGCAAATGAGCGCGGAGTTATAGGGTGCCCTAAGTTAAGCAGGTAAATACAGGTCAGATTCTCAGGCGGTGTAAATTGTCTTCCCTGGAGTGATGCCACGCTGCATCAGGGTCTGGCTTCCAAACACGTGTGCTTGTGCCAGCCGGGTATTTTCGGGAAGTGTGTATTGAGTAAGATGCTGAGAAGATGGCAAAGGTGTATATGCAGAACACACCTCTGAGTGTTCGGTACAGGTGTGTGCAATAAAGCTTGGATGGGTTTTTTGAAACCATGACTCAGTTCCTTTAGGAAGATCAGATACTGGGTTTCTGTTGTGTTAGGTAGGAGAGTGGAGCCAAGCACCCCAAACACCCCCAGCACTTCTTAACTGGTGGAAACTCATATGAATTGCTCTGATTGATTTGACCTTACAAAAGTAATTCTAATAAAGCATTGAGGTGCATGAATTTTACAAGTCACCCCAGCCAAGGCTACACCTGTGCATTGGCAGATATGTGAATTCACTCAAAGCAGAAGATATCCTCAGGTAGGGTTGCTGTGAAATGTTTGTGCATTTGGTTTCTCAATGGACCCAGTAGTGTTGCCTGAAGAATATTCATTCATTTTACAGCCTAGACACTTGCAACCCCTTATAATGACCTGCAGCACATCAGGAGCCTCTGATAGAGCTGAGCACCTGCTCCCAGCTGAGAGACCAGTCCTGTAAGCCCAGACCGGCTGCAGCCACGACATCCTTGCCTCCCAACATCCTTGCCTCTCGAACCCATCTGCCCTTGCTGTAATTGTGGTGCTCTCCAGATGATGTTTAGATGATGCTGTTATGCATTTAAAAAAAAAAATAAAAAAAATGCCTCAGATCAATTGTATGCAGACCCAGCAGCAGGAGAACAGCATGCCATGGGAAGAAACGTGCTTAAAAAGTGGAATTGAAAGGGGCAGTTGAAAGACGTGGCAGGATTTCAAATGGAAATGTTTCTTCAGGGCCATCAGCAGTAATGTTTATGGTAGAAGTACACAGCCTGCAGTGATCCACATATCTGACTCTTTCAGTTCCTGGGGTGTGGAGGGCCTTCAATCCTTCTTCATCAGCGTATCCTGAACAAGGACCCTCCAGGACCATTGTGTTTTGTGGTTGTCAGCATCTATGTGGGCTTAATGCAGGGATCGTGACTATGCAGGCACAGCGAGGGATGGGTTTCAGGCAGATTGTCAACCTTCAGGAATGCCTTTCCCTTGCTAGCTGGTGGCACACAACTGGTGCCATTCAGCAACTGCCCAGCAGCAGCAGAAGCTCGAAGAAATCTGTTGGTGTGCTTTGCTGCACACCGACACACAGGGGGAAACAGTAAGCAACTTCCTTAGGTTGAATAAAATCTTCCTTTTCCACCTCTGGGTCCTTTTCATGTTGGTTTGTGTGTATACCCTGATTCTAATGGCCAAGAGGAGACAGAGTGAAAAAATATTCTCTCTATTTTGAGGAATATTAAGTTCCTTAAATATATCCTCAAATACATTAAAAAATACTAAATTCCTCAAAATGCTGAGGAAGTTGAGGAAACTTGGTTGTATTCAACTCCATCCTTAGGGCATTTACTTCTCTCTACAGAGCACAACTAAAACCTTGAACAGCACTTAACATGTGAAAGGTTTTCAAAGAAAGATCATGACAGATCATGGCCAAGAACTGCTTCTTGTTTTATGGAATGATATGTTTGACTCATATTTGAGGTACCTTTGAAAGGGAAGCCGTCATGGTGTGTGCAGGTGTGTAAGCTATGAACCTTTGTGTAAACCACTGAATTTATCTGAGCTGAGATTTGATCTCAGAAGTTAGCCTTTGGGCTGCAAAAACAATTCTCCTTGTTATTCTAAGACATCTTTTCCTGGTAATAAGTATTCTGGTTTTTATCATCTTGATTTTTTTTTGTTCTCACGCTCCTGCACTCTGCTCCTGAGTCTTTATTTCTCTGTTTTTTTCCAGTTTTTGCTGATGTAAAATAGTGGATGAAAAGAGCAATTGAAACAATTGCAGCAGAGTAGATTTTCAACCTCTAACATCTGCGTGTGCTTGCTGGCATACTGTGAGTCTTAAATAACATGTTTATAAAGTGGTCTGATGTGTGATGCTCAGATGAATGCAATTGTAGTTCAGAAGTGCACAGCCCTGCAATTTATGTAGTAAATACGACTATCGCATTCAGTAAATTCAAAGTCAATCACCACATTCTTGGGATGGCAGTATTTTAAGGTGTAGCTGCACAATTCTACTAATTAAAAATTTGGGAGAAAGAAAGGTCACAATAATTCAGCCTGTATCCTTTTGGCTACGAAAAAAGAGACAATCAAAACCCTTGGTGCAATAGGGTTGACCTTTGAATTTTTTTTTTCTTCTTGCATTTGGTCATAAAATCCATGTAATTACTTCTAGGGGCTCTTGGTGATCATGATGATAGCGTTTCAAAGCAATTAATTTGGAGCTTTGGTCTCATAAATAGTAAACGACAGTTACTGTAACTCTTGCTAAGCAGGGAGTGAGGCAGCCCTGGACCAGAGGATGCTTTCAGGGTATTCAGCTAAGATTAGAATAGAGAGAAGCCTTTGATGTGGTGGTATTGGATGTAGTGGAGGTTTTGGATATATTTTTTGCCTCTGGAACATCTAAACAGGATGTTGTCCCTTTCTTTAAAGAAAATCACAGGGATAAAAATGGGAAGAGCACTCACTCATTCTTATGAGTCTTAAATGCTCATCTCATAGTGAGAAATTTGAGATTATCAATAGTATAACTTTTTGAAACAAATTCATAATCCATAGGTATCTGTTTGAAAGCATAGCAATCAACTGACTATAATCTCACAAGGGAAAAAAAGAACCTAAAACATTAACATGTAGCAGCTGAAAAGAGGCTTTTAAAATATTATTATTATTGCAATTTTTTACTAGCAGTGGAGGTTTGCTATTAGAGCAATTTACCTAGGTGTACAGTGGCAATAGCCTTATGTGGAGACACTGCTTATATCGAATGTGTTTGTTTTTCCTAAGAGCCTAATTTTCTATTTCAACCAGGAGCAGGGAGCAGAGATCTGCCCAATATTATGTAGCATGTGTTACACATGAGGTCATAGTAAAACACCCATCGCAGGCACCTTGTGCTTTTAAGGTCTGAGAGGATGAAGCAGAGCTCACCTGCATACTATAGCAAAAAGTTCAAAAAACTAAATAAAGATAACTTTTTAAGACAAAGTAATATGCTCCCCACACACTGGGAGTAAAAATATCTCCTGCCTCTTCCAAGATCTTCAGGAAGAGAGGCTAAATTGTGCTCTTATGCTACTTCTGCAAGACCTGCTCCAGTTCAGGTCCTTCAAGGGCCTGAGACAGTGGTGGGGACAGTCCACACACTGAAAAGTAACCTCATACTGGAGCAAGAGACTGGTTTCTGCAGTAGTGATTGTCTTGATCCACTTGGGACCAGCCACATGGGATGCCTACGTGTTGTTTTTGACTTTAGAGAGGAGCTTGGCAGCAGCGATTGGGCAGAGGATGTTCTGAGGAGGAGAGGCTGGAAACAATGAAAGACTGAAAGACAGACCTGCCCACTCAGGTAGGGAGGATGAGGACTGCTGTGAGATAGTCCTCTTTCTCTCCAGCCCAACTGCTAGGTTTTGATACTCTACAGCCTTTTCTAATAATTAGATTTTGGGTTTAGACATTTCTGTCGCAGTATCGCATGTCTTTTTCTTGTCTTTCTGTCTCAACTCTTAACTCGGGAACTTGTGAGGTTAGGTTTGGAGAAGGACCTGTTATGATGATAAATAAGGTGCAACCAAAGCCATGGGCCCTGGATAATGGATGATCCATTTCACAGGATGCACCAGTTTGAGGAGTTTAATTTCTAACTAGTTAAAGATCCATCTTGTGAAAAATGACTTCCCATTTCCAACCTATAATGAAAGTAAAATAGTGGAAAGACAGATGAGTTAGAACTCCTAGTAATCTGTTATGTAGCTGGGTGAGAAATAAAACCATTTGTCTCTCCCTCTTGACTGACTTTTCTTACACAAAATAAGTGTGTAATTGTCTTAAACCCTGAATAGAGAGTGTAGTCTGGAGGAGAGAGGTTCTTATATTTCAGCTGGCTCACAGCTGTTCGTTTAGGGAGAACAAGGTTGTGTGTGTGAAGGGAATTCACTGGGAACCCATTTCTCAGAGCCATGACCCTTTTCCTGTTTGTCAGATGCACTGATTTTCTGGAATACTTTTTCTTGCTAAGTATTGTATGAGTTTCTGGCAATATAGCTGTCTTTGACCCCAAAAGGGGTCCTTAGCTGGCTGAGACTTGGGTGGACAGCGTTAGATTCTGCACTTCATGGATGGTGAGAGGAGCTGGATGGAGCCATGGAGTTGAGATCTGCACCTCGGATGTGACAGTGTTGGGGGCAGATGTACATGGGAATAACACTATAAAATAACCTGAGCCCTTGTCTTATTTGCTATAGAGTTTGGGTGATATTTAGAGTTTCTGAAACTCTAGGTGGTTTTCAGTTCAGTGGACAAATGAAAAATTATTCAGTTACAATTGACCTAAGAAGTTCCAATGTGGAAGATATTTTTAAAATTTGCATTATTAAAATTTTTACTGACTTAAAAAATTTTTTTTTAAGCAATGCAAAGGTATTTTGGGGAGCAAGTCTATTTTTGCTGGGTTTACTGGAGCTGGATATATTTTTTGTTCTTTCCTTAAATCACAGTTTTAAGTGCTAATTCTGAATATTCTCTATACAGATTCAGAACCTTTTTTACCACTGCATTATACCCGCTGAATTTTATTGGTAGGCATGGCACTGGCTTCCCATTAATGATGGAGAGTGAGATCTCTTCTGATGATACTGGAACCTGGTGGAGTTTGGATCAGAAGGGGGAAGAGATTTCAGGAAGCATCAAGAAGGTGATATTTCGGCACAGGGCTTGAATGTTAGCTTCTGAGGCAGTATTTTGTAAATTGTTTTCCTAAAAAAGGACAATTCTATTTTAAAAGTGTATATTTTTTTTTCTTGTAGTATGTGGCAAGTGAGATTCAGAGATTATCCAGGGACTAGCAGTGCTTTCAAAACAGTCAAAAGTTTATTGTGTTGAGGCAGATTTTTCCTCCTCTGAGAGCAGAAACTGTGTTTTTATTGTAATGGCGATAGTGATCTTTTTAACAATTTCAAGTTGTAATATGGAGAAATGCAGAGCTCTCAGCCCAGTGCAAACTTCCGTAACCAAATCGATGAGCTCCCCTGTTGAGAAGTGAACGACCAAAGGCTGTGTAGCTCCGTCCCCTTTACCTAATCCCAGCGGTGTGGAAAGTGCAGTCGCTTCCCAGAAATTAGCAAACAATTCACAACAATAAAGGCACAGTGCAGTTTGTCAAACAGGCTGAATAAACAGTCAGGGAGGAAGTTTGTATAATGTGATGGGGAGGAGGACAGTCGGGAACAAACACACCCTCAAAACAAAAAAAAAAAACAACCAGTGGGTGTGAAGGGGATTTCTGTGGTTTCCTCTCCGCTGCGGGAGCGAGTTGATGGCTAAGAGCAGGCACTGCCCTGTGGCAGGTATTGTGTGTTTGTGGGAAACCTGCCAAGTTCATTGCCAGGCTTGGCCTTCAGGGAGTGTTGGGTCTTTTCTGTCTGTGAAACCCAGCAAGACCCTGAAGTCACAGCTGATACAACACCCCAGCTCTGAGCAATAGGCTAACCAAGACCTGTGGAAGGGAGCAGCAGGGAACGAGTTTGTTTTTAGGAGGAACCGAGGATGGTTTAAGTAGCATCTTATTGATGTTGTGGTATTGCTCTGGGCAGGGATGTTATGGTTTTTTTGCATTTGCATTTTTGCATTGTACTCTGAAATATGGATTTCTTCCTAGTCTAGGTCGTCTTGTGTGGGACTGTTCCGTTAGGACTTGATTATGGCTTAACTGTGTGAGATTAATGAGAGGGAAGCTGTCTCCTGAGCATGACACAGCAGGGTAGAAGTTCATCCTGTATTTTACCTCTTGCGTGGATTAAGCTCCTCCTCCTCCAGTAAGACTTCACCAAATGACTTTGGCCAAAGTGTAGACATATTTGTAGAGGTGCTCCTGTGCTTGAGGTCTTTTCCTCCAGTTTGCTTCCAACCCTGGTGCAGGAAGGTCTGAATACCTTGGCAGCTCATGTAGAAGCTGCCCATTTCGCCAGACCTCTCATACTTCACTATTGCCTCTGCGTTTCTCCATGCACATGCAGGATGAAGAGTAAATGACCGGTTGAATGGGAAGGAACTGAAAGAAACATGCTCCAAATGGTTTGGAGCATGAGTACATTAAGAAAAAGCTAATGGCACATAATTTGCATGGGTATGTCAACAAATATTGTCTACATGCTTTTGACTGGCCAACTTGAAATGTATTTGTAATGGAAACAAATTGGATATTTCAGTCAACCCAGTGCCTTTCATCAGTCCTGAACTCTATTTAAAAACAACATTATTTTAAGATGTTTTTAAAGCACCTTTTCCTAACGTGATCCAGGAGGCTGTGCAAAACCAACTTGGAATAATCTTGAAACCCATACAGGGCCATGCAAGAGAAAAGGAGCCAACACCTTGGGCAAAGAAAACCAGAAAATCTAAGAAGAAGAGCCAGAAGAAGGGAGGGAAGAGATGTTAATGGAAAAAATTACCTCTAAAGCAACATGCTGTCCAGAAATGCTTTTTTTTCTTTTTCTTCTTGAGAAATGTCCATGTAAAACCAATGCAATGCTTTATATATTTATTAAATTTTCTCATTGAAAGAATACTCCAGCTGTTGAGATAACACCTCGTGCCAAAAAGCTATTGTCTCTGGAGCTCCCTCAAATAATGAGCTTGGTTATTCTATTAATGGAATATGAGATTAGGGAGTTTGGGTTAAATACAGCATAGAGCAACAGCAGTGTTCAGCCCAGATCCCAGAGGGTTTTTTTTGTGTGTGATTGGTTAATCCATGAATCAAGGAGACCAGGTGTTTAAATTCCACATTAGTGATAAGGAAACAAGTGTCCAGTTGTTTTCTCAACAATGGTGTCACAGAGTAGGAAACCTCTCCACATAGGGGCCTAAAGCGATCTGTACCCAAAGCACTCTCTTTGTTACATCACTGCTACTCGAAATTATCTGAAAACGCAGGAAGTGGTGGGTAGGACTGTCTTCTCCAAGGTAAATATTTTAATTCTGAAAGAAAATGAACCTGAAGGCTCCAGTATACTGAAGCTGACCTTCCTTGCTCAGTCTGTTGTACTGTGGAACAGTAAGTATTTGGAAATACGCTGCGATGGATGGGATGGGCAGGGCAGACTGTATTTCTTTATTCCATTCTAGCTTGGTGCCAATACACACAAGAAGGGATGGTCTAGATTTTCCTGTCATTCCCTCTGTCACTCCAAACTGAATGTTGTTATTGTTGAGGTTCAGCCAAAAGGTTTTGAACCCTGAATGAATTTCTAGGTCGAATTTTATGGCCTTCATTTTCATTCAAGTCCAAACCTGAGGATCACAGAAATTATTTCACTTGAGATTTTTGTTGCTACATCAGGTCTACATCTTCTCCTGGGTATTAACCACAAGCACCAGGCAGCAGTGACCCATCCAGTGGCAAGAGCTGGCATTAGGCTAGCAGGTTCATTTTTTGATATCCTCAGAATTCTGCATGAAAATCAGATTAAAATATTCTCAGAAAGTAGAGTGACCAAAAGTAGACCTCAATGTCTGAACCCATCTCTCTTATTCCTCTAACAGTGTCTTCCAGTCTATGGGGAAACACAATCACTTGACACCAGATCTGAAGGCAAGTTAAAGTAAAGCATAGCTGAAGAAAGTATCTTTTAAGAAAATGGTAACTGTGAAGTTTGTGGCAATCCTATTCTGAGCAAACTGACATCTAAAAGACTGACAGCAGCAAATATAAATATAGTAGTAGCACAGCAGGGGAGCTGAGATGAATAGAGACGTATTCTACTGAGGGACTCCGTGACATTCTGAGCAGCATCAGTGGAGAAGTCCCAAGATTTGCCCTGATGGGTTCAAAGACACTGTCAGAGCCTGAGGTGAGTTCCAAGGCACAATCTTCTCCTTCCTTGAAGTCTCTTCTCACTGGGCTCAAGTCTGCCCTGAAGATTTCCAGATCTAGCAATACAGGATCAGCAGCTCATTATGCAGTTGGTCTGTTCCCTTCTTTGCACTTCTGCCCTCTTTATATTTGTTGATGCTCATCAGGACTTAACTTCCGTTTGAAAGTAGGAATATTGAACTCTGCCCTACTTTTTCTCCTTTGGTAAGATCTGGAGCAGTCCACACTTGTAAAATAGATGGAAAAGAAAGAGTAGTCCTTAAGTCAGCCAAGACTTAGAAGGCAAAGAGCTTAATTTGTTACATTGATAGCATTTTGTTGTGTTTTCAAATTTATGATGTATCCTCAATTGTCCATCAGCAGTAGGTAGAATCCATTGCAGGGATAAGAATGTAGTTTCCTGGATTCCACTGATGTGGAATCCCTAATTACCGAGTTTAGCTTGTAATTTGAGATCATGGAAAGGATGTAACTTCAGACATTAGCTTTTATTTGTACATCTAGAGGAAGCCTCTGTTCTGGTGAGTTCCATAGATGCCTGTTCTACTTCTCTAGGTAAGGATATGTAACTGCAATATAAATGATTACTGAAGATTTAGGGGTGAAGGAATATCAGCCAACTGCTTTTCTCTGTTTATTTAATAATAAACCTAAGATTGTTACAAATACAGAGCACATCTGGTCCCGTCCCGTCCGTCCCCGTCCCCCCCCCGTTTTTGCATTTTTTTGCACATCTAGTCACATTAAAGCAAACCATATATTTGAGAACAAAACTTCTCTCTCAGAGAAATTTTACGCTACACCCTTGTATGGTATTGTACCAAAGCAGAGAAAATGTTTATTGCAGAGTTAACCAAGCAATATGTGTATATATGTGCACAGCCATGCATGTGTGTGAACTCTTTCTGCAGGATAAAAAGCTTTTGTGATGGTTTAAGAAAATGTTGAGCTACCAAGGGGACTGGATAGAAGCAGTTTTCTGAATAGCTGTGCTTTTCCCAGACAGCGTTCAGAAATAACCTTTAACTGCTGAGGCAAGAAATAAATAAAAATGCAGCAAAATTTCTCTGATGGGGATTGTTTGGCTTCTGCATGAGCCTGGGCGATGTGTCTGGGTGGGTTTCTTTAGGAGGTTCACATTAAGAATGTGTCTCAAGAGCAATGTGCTGCAAATCTTTTTTAGAGTGCTGTATTCAGAGACTGCTAGATAGGGGAATTAGATAATGTTTGTAGAATAGAGAGAATAGAAAAAATAGTCACGTTACAGCTGCCCTGTGTCTCAAATCTTGTTTGGAAACACTTTTAATTGGTCTATCTGTCATGCTATTCATTTGGATTAAGAATGGCTAGTGCTGGGTGTTACCCAGAAGCAATAATCTCAGCAAGACCATGTTCTCTTCACAGCTTCATTAACCTCTACAATAAACAGTCAAGGCTTTATGGTATAAATGTTCGTGGAGTAAATGTTCTGCAGCTCTTTGGGTGGGCCATCCGTCTTTTGAGGTAGCCATGGGTGAATGCTAGATAGCTATTTCCTAAAGAGATCAGTACAAAAATCAATTTTGCAGGAGCCTGCAGATATTGCAAGTTGATCCCAGCTCTTCTGTACATCCATTCCCAGAACCCACTTGTGGACTCCTTCAACAGAGCTTAGTGAAAATGGAAAGACACTCAAAATCATGAATATGTTTGCACACTTCAGGGTGAAAACGAAAAGGCGGGTTGCAGTTATTTCCCTAGAAAATAAACAGTACTTTTTGACATGTTGCATCTTGCTGAATTTGGCACCAGACTGCAGTATGCCCTAGCTGGAGGGAAGAGCTGGGTGGAGAGACCTCATGGAGAGATCTCCTGGATAAGCTTCTTGTTTCATCTGAGAAGTGCTTTGAGAGGTGCAGAAAGGGAGAAAATAACCCAACCATGCAGGAAAATAACCCAACCATGCAGGAAATAGGCTTCTTGTAGCCAAGACTTGGCTGAGAGACCCACTAACAGGGAGCTGGCTTTGGGAACTGCATGCTCAGATGGTCCTCTCAGGCAGTAACTAAGCTGGTACTTAAGACAACAGGTTCCAGGTAGAAAAAAAAAACCCAATCCCCCAAAAAATGAAACCCCAAGGCCCCAAAATACAGCAACAGTAAATGTATTAATAGTGATTGGAAAAAACTGCCGTGACAAAATCCTGAAATGGTGCAGAGTGATGTGGGGAGAGGACGTGTGGCACCAGGCTTTATGGTTACCTGGGCTTGACAAGAACAGGAGTGAAAGTTGTTTCATGAAGTTAGGTTAAAAGTGGAGTTGATGGAGGGAATTCCATGGTGTCCTGTGCTGTGTTTTGACTCTGAAGCAGTCTCTTGAGCTTTTAGGGTTATTGCTTTGAAAAATATCCCGTGATATTTCTGTGAACCTGCCCTATTGACAGCTTTGTAAAGACTCTACGGGAGAAGAATCCATGATGCTCTCGCATGTAAAATATGCAATATCTGATTGTGATGAGATTGATTTAGGCTGTAATTCGGTTACATGCATGCTGATTGAGCCATATTAGCTTGGTAATATAGCAATGTTGCTTCTGTCAAAATTGTTTTAAGTTCAGCTGATGGCAAATAACAAAAAATGGAAACAAAATTTATTCATGTTCTAGGCCCACAATACAGATTTCACCATTGGTTTTTGAATCATTTAATAATGATTAGAAATAACGTTTTCAGGGAGAAATTGCAAGATAAATTCCAGTTTCTACTTGAGCAAAGTTCCTGTTTAAATCTTACCTCTCTATCTCCTGTGTTCATCCAGGTACTCACAGGACTTTCAATCAGCTGACCTTAACTCAGCTACCTAATAGACCTACAGCCCACCAGAAAGGAATGGGCAGCATGGAGTTTTATTGGCACTGTCTATGTTTTTTGAATTTTTTCTTCTTCTTTCCTTTCCAGAAATACTTTAGGGTTTGATCTGATTCTTGAGGGGAACAAGTCCATGGAACAGTGATTAGTTTTTTTATAAATAAGCTACTGGAAAATAGACAGGACCTCTTCGTTTAGCTGATGAAAGCAGAGATGGCATCTTCTGAATTCTCTGGGCCTCTAGCCAAATTCATCCCAAAGATAATGGGTACCATAGGTAATTTAACGAACAAAGAGCCTCTCCCCGCAGCCATGTGCAACTGCTGATGGTTACCTAATCCTGCAGCTGCACACAATTGCTGATGGTTTCATGATCCTATCTCCAGCTATCTCGACGTGGTCCACTTGCCTCTTTTACACTGCAATATCTTGCTTGATGTGTGTTATGGACTATCTTGTGGCTGGACACTGTCTTACAGGCCATCTATCTCTCTTTGCTCTAGACCTAATTGAATTTCTCTTGATTTGATTCCCCTCTGGTTACACATATTTCTAGTGTACTGACGAAATGCTCTTGAGCAAACAAGAGTAGTTGGTGAGTTAGGTGAGTCTTATTAGTATTTCTGAGCATCTTTGTGAGAGAATCATCCTTCCTCCCTCTCCCTATTGCAATATACTTTTATAGCCAGTGAGGTCATGCATTCAGAGATGTTGTCTTGATGTAAACCTGTATGTATTAATATGCCTGTGTGAACTATTTCACATCAGCTTTCGTCAGCAAACTAGGGTGTTCCCAGTCCTTCATGTGTGCTTTCCTTGTGGAATTTTCCAATGATGAAACAAAATATGTATCGGGTAGGATTTATATCTAGGCTATAGATCTCTTTTTTCAATTATCTCACATTTTCCCCAGATATTTCCTAGTCTCAAACCATTTAGTTCTCCTTATGTCTACTTTAGGGAAGATTTTACTGATCTGTTTGTTAATTATTGGTTCCTCTTTGTACCTCTCCCTTTAAACTCTGCATCACATTAAGTGGATGTATGGAAACCAAGAAATTTTAGTAATTTGCCGAAGGTCATTAGCATCTGTATTTAGATTCTAGGAAATCTTACTTGGAGTCCTTTGCTCTAGTTATGAGAAACAGCAGCATAGCACCCGTATTGTAATTTTTATCTGCATATCTTGAAATTCTTCATAAATGTCTG
This sequence comes from Tringa tobata, assembly GCA_033628505.1. Classification (NCBI taxonomy): domain Eukaryota; kingdom Metazoa; phylum Chordata; class Aves; order Charadriiformes; family Scolopacidae; genus Tringa; species Tringa tobata. Next base: position 3,109,912 of record JAHREE010000194.1, on the reverse strand, counting down.
TCAAATATTCACAACTTCTATATGGGGAGGTAAAAGCCCAGGTAAGGGAAAGGTCCAAGTCCCCAAAGAGACTAAAGCAATACCCTGTTCCTTTCCTCCATCCCAAAATACTCTGGATCCACAGCTCTGAATGAGATGCCCAGACATCCAGTATAACATGCTGGGAGAGCTTGGGATGTCAGTGTAGTACACAAAAGCCAGACTATGGAGTAGAAGCAACTGAGTTTCACAAAGGGTTAAGGGCTTACACAGGTACCTCTCTGGGTAGGGATGCATTTAGGTACCTTATTTGCTGCTCCTGGAAAGGGTTTTATGTTGTTCTTTTCAAGTATATCCTCTGAATGGAGATAGACCTCTGATTTTGTTTTCAAACTCACATCTTAACTGTAAGAGGGAAACATGCCCAGCAACAAACAGAGTAAAGGACCTGTTAAAGAGCGTACTTAAAGCAAAATCTTGAGTTTATTCTTGTGTGTGAAGGCAATGAGTGTGTGCTTCAGATGTTTGAACCTCCTTGTGATTAACAGCTGAGTACTTCCGACAAAGCTGAGCAGAGTGTTCAGTGAGAAGTGATGACCTGGTATGCTTGCCCTTAAGGTCTCTATCTCTTGAGGTCTCTTCTGGGAGAATGATGGTGTTTCTGTTTCCTCTTTGGAGACTATAATTTTATTTTCCCATTCTAGTTTTTAAATCTAGCCTGAGGTCACCCCATCTTGATGGCAAGTGATCTGGGAGGTGAGTCCTTTGATTTAACTCCATGAAAACAAGTGAATTCAGCTTCAGGGTTGAAAGTGACTACTCATGAACATACAAGATAAATTTGCCCTAAGAATAGCTGGAGTTGTAGCCACCACTACAAGTTGTAGTCTTGTTAGTCTCAGGTTCGAGATTGTACAAATTTGGTCAACAACTCGTTTAACTCATTAGAACAATTAGTAGTTGTACAAATAGAAGTTTCCCTTTTAAACTGCCCAGCCTCCTGACTTTTCCGTGGGGATTAATGCTGTTGGATTTGGTCCTTTTTGGTTCCACTCTTCAGCTGCTGCAAGGGTCTACCTGTCATTCCTTAAGCCTGACTTGATGTATCGATATGTGGTAGTCTCAGAGCTTTCATTCAGATCCAACCTACCTGACTTGTCCCTGGGGGTATAAACCTCAGCGCTCAAAGCAAAGATAACTTCAGACCCAAAGGTTTAGTTACTGCACATGTAATTTAGTGCAAGTTTGCCATGCCGCAGCTGACACGAGCATACCTCCCCATGTTGAACTGGAGTGGAAATGCGCTAGCTTGGAAGAGCCTGATTCATGCACGATTTCATCGGAAACAATTTTCATATTGAGAAAAGAGTATTTGCATTTGATTACTAAGAGCTGTTGTGTTTAGTCAACAGTTGTTTATATTTCTGTATAACGGAGATAAGTAATTTGACTTACTAGAAAGCAGATATATACAGATCTTAATCAGAAGGCTTCAAGGATTTATATTATGAATTTTACATGACAGCACAGTTCTGGCTGTATCTGACACCCATTAGCCAAACTGCAAGTGAATATTTCTGGTTTTGATGATTCTTATGAAGAAGGGAATCAAGCTTGTCAGTGCCCTTCATGCAATGAAACTGGCTTTTATTTTTCAGTGAAATTCTGGAAGGTTTTTGCAAGTCTTGAGGGCTGAGAATTTTGATTTTTCATCAGTTCATCCAAGGTGCTCTTTTCCTGTGAAATAACTGTGGTTTTCTTCTTTTTATGGACCTTTTCTGTAGGGAGTGTGGGAGGGTAGGGAACCATACTTACTATTTCATTTTTCTCTGTAATCTTTTTTAATATATACTTATATGTTTTTGGCTATGCAGAGCTCCATTAGCTTGCACTTAAACTCCTGGAAACTCGTGGGTGAATTTTTGGCTCAGAGAGTGCAATGCTGAAACACATACATGGTTTAGTCATTTGGCCAATTACAGAGCTTAAAATCTGACTGAACACTGGAGGTATAACTCTTAGTGGGACTTTCTCATCTACAGACTGATTTGTTTTAGTAAGAAAAAAAAATTAAAAATGGTTTGAAACTAAAAGTCTTTGGTATGTTAAATAGCAATCTTTCAGAAATACAAAAGATGCAGAGAGGAGATTTATAATAATGCAGCAATGTCTTCACCTGTGCAAGACAAACTGGTACCTCTCTCCAGATCCTATTCTGCAAATTCTTCTGCTTCTTTTAGTCCCTCTTTTTATAATCCTTTCTGGCTTCTTGAATTGGAAGGATGAACTGCATCTGTCAGTCATGAAACAAACCGCAGGAAAATGCAGTTTTTAGACTTAACAGCATTTATGTTTTGGGCCTTTATGAAAGGAATATTTTTGAGCTGTTTCTTAGCCAGGATAAATGTTGATTTGTGGACTAAGATTTGTAGGTACACCCCAACAAAATCACTATTGTCCTCAGCTGGTTCTGTTCCCTATCTTTTACAACATCTGCTCTTATAAATCTGAGAGATTTGGGTTGTTGCCTACCTGGGCTAGATTTCTGATAGCTAAACATCAGGTCTTCTCTCAGCTGGGTAGCTTGAGGAACTGCTGGCTCCACACTTCTCTACTATCTTTCATCGTATTCTCCTGGAGACAAGATAGATAATAAATGTTTCATGTGACCCTGTTTTGGCAGCCCCTGTGCAAAATGAAGGATGGTTGAGACAGAGAAACAAAAGAATAATGGAAACATCGTTTTATAGGATTAAGAACTCAAGGAACTGGCATAGCTGGAGCTGGCTGGTGATGCCTGGCTTCATGTGCTTAGCCAGGAGCATGTTATCATAACTGACAAACGCAGAGAAATCTTCTCTTGCTTGGCAAGTCCCTGTAGAGATTTGTCACAGGTCAGTGCCGTAGTTCACTCCTGGTTTCTTCAGTCGTGTAAGTCAGTCATGGTTCAGCACAAGACTCCTATGACCCCTTCTGCAAGGGAGGGTGAAGGTGGGGAAGAAGCACTGCTCTCTCTGCCGATGCCGTCTGCGTATCGGTGACAAATTAAATGCTCCAGCTCTGCCATGCTAAGCGTTCATCCTGTTTGAGGGGCACTGTGGTTTGCTACTCGTAGCTATCTATATCCATTAGCCATGCTGTAGGGCAGAATGAACAGAGCAGATGGCGCTCAGGCTTTTCAGAGAACCAGTAGTGAAATCGTAATTTATCTAGAAAACACAATGTAATGTTTCCATTTCTTTTTGTCTTCCTTAACTAGTGGTCAATATGGGCCTGTCTTACTGTGTTACTGCCAAGAAAAGGTGTGTGCTTGCAGAGCTGAGGGCTAATGCTATGAGAGGGGTGAGTGAGCAAGGACAGCCATCCTATAATCCAATAGAACAGAACAGTGTCCTTGCTGGATAATATGACAGTGTCTTGCAAATTTATTTTTTTTTAAGTAAATCCTTTGCTGATTGAGTAGCTGAGGCAGGTATATGAAGACCTTTATTTTCCCCCACTGTAGATATAAGCTGATGAACTGTTGGATTCTGGGTTTTTTTTTACTCACGCAGCGTCCACTAACGAACCTTCACTGTGTCTTTGAAGAATCCCTTTATAGTGTTGAGAGGAGCAGCAGATGTATCTGAGCAATCCAGCTTATGATACTGTCCACAGTGTGTTTTCTTTTTTTTTTTTCCTCCCTTTTTTTTTTTTTAATAAAAAATTTGGCTTGCTTGAAATGGGACTGCTCTGACGTTACTTCCTTCAAAGTCCTTCAATTGCTTTTGCAGGAATAAGTAACAGGTTTGCACTATGGAAAATGAGGACGCCAAGGGGAATGTCAAGTTGCGGAAGCTCTTCCCTCCTGACAGACCAATTTGACCGTGAACTCAATTTTTTCACCTTTTTTATTTCTCAGGGGAGTAGGTCCATATTACAGGGCCCTGGCCCCTGCAGGCAGGACATCTCCAATCACGTCATTGTTGGGAACAGCTGGGAAACTGGGGACAGCTATTGCACAAGATGTACTTAAAGCTGCAAACGGGAAACGTTGTAAAGGATGAATTTCTTCCTAAGCTGGATCTAACAGCCATCAGCTGAAAAAAGCGCTGAGAGAAGCAGCTGGGCATGGATTTCTGAGGTGGCAGAAGTAAAGGATAACGTGAGTACAAAGTAATGGGCAGAGGGTTATGATAGTCCTGCCAAATAGTGGTACAAATTTTAGGGTCCTGTTATCTCTCTTCACAAGGCCTCTCTTTCTGCACCAGTCTTTGCCTGCAGGCTCAAATTTCAGTGATATTCTGGAATGTAAATACCTAATTGTGTTTGCAAATCAGGTACTTAAACTTCCAAATCCTTGTCATTTTAGTATCTTTGTTGTCCAGATTATATGAATCCTAAGGGTAAGAAAAGGAGATTTCAGTCTGTGAAGCTGTCATCCTGACACATTTCATACAGGACTCTGGCATTTTGTAAATGCCACATTAACAATCAGGGATGAGGTATCATCCAGAAGTATTCTTAGTAAATGAATAGAGGTCCTCTTAGAGGCAAAAGTGGAGAATGTCACAGTAAATGTCCCCGGGGCAACATGTTTTCTAGGTTGGACACTGTCATCCCTTGGGATCAATGACAGAACACAAATAGTTTCTCTCCTCTGCTTCCCGTTAATTAGAAGCTTCTAAGACAGGTTAGTGAGGTTAGAAGTCCTTGCTTAAGAAGATGGCTTCTGTGGAAGGTGTAGTGGGCTACCACCCACTCTGCCGGATAGCAACTGTCAACCCAAATTCCAAAAACACCATAAGAACCACGTTATTATTGTGTTTTAAAATACGTCTATCCTTGGGTAACAGCAGTTTAACAAAATGAATCACTGACAGAGTTAACTGGGATCTGGACCTCCAGCTTCTTATTTATAACTGAATTTTAGTGGGAGGGGAGAGTGAATGGGAACTTTTGTGATAAATGAAGACTTGACTATGGCAATAGACAGTGGCGTCTTTCTCAGAATGGTAGCCTCATTTATTTACTTTTTTAAAATAGTGTGAAATTATGAAACTTCAGGGAAAAAAAAAGATTTTATCATCCAGTTTCATACTCCTCCTTTAATGAGATGTAATTAATAACACTCTTACCTGAGTAGATGTTGTCTCCAAAAAGAGACAATAGTACATTAGCATCTTGTGCTTTGTCTTTAAGGCACTTCATAGTTGATTTCAGGTGCTTTTACTATGAGGCACAGTGACACTACTCCCACTGGAATATATGTCAAAGTGAAGCCCCGACAGCTTAGAAACATGTTGGGAGAAGAACGTCTGTGGTTGATGCTTTCTGGGCATGTCCAGTTCTGTAGCAGTACATTACAATCACTTAAGTGAAAATGTGGACCGAGTGACACTATTTCTTTTGTGTGACAGCTCATTCGACTATCTTCTGCAGACCTCCTTCCTGCCAAATTAAAATATGGGCCTCTCCTTGAGAATGTCTAGACATCAGATCAAAATTGTTGTTGAAATTCTCTTAACTTACAATCCTAAATGCCTTTACTGGTGGAACATCATCATCATCATCATCATCATGTTTTTGCTTATCACAGATGTCTCTGATTCAGACGGTGTTTAGAGTCTGGTAGCTCTGCAAGTCTTAAATCCACAATTTGTCTAGGTCTTGTATAATATTTGAGGCAGTGGCCTTTTCTGTCTACTGGTTTAAATAAAACTCGTGCCCAGGTGCTAGCTTGTAATTCATTTCAGCAACATCATTTTTCCTCTGACTTTGACAGATGCCATGTGGCTCAGTTATAGGAGCTGAATTTATCACTGTAACTGTACTACCCAAGTACTTTGTACCCTTCCCACCAAATCACTTTTCTCCACTTTCCAGAGCTTTCACAGACTCTTCCCCACTTATCTTACAGTCTGCATCAAACAAGATCAAAGTTCCTGCCTCCAATCAGCCCATAATGCTGGCCTTCATCACCTGCTCATTACATTTTCAATCGCACATTTCTGCTCCTTTCTCCCAGGCAATCCTTCCCTCCTGCAGGAAACCCACCATCAGCCCACACACAGCAATGCCATTGTCATCCTTGAAGTCCATTCTTTTTTCCCTGTTGCCTAATGATAATGATTAGGTGTGTGGAGGCTGCATGCCATGGTGATCATCTTGATCTCACAGTTTCCCTGTAATTTTTCCTCTTTCTGCACTTTCCTGTCATCTCTTGCCTTTGGATGGTGGCCTCTTTAGGGCCAGGGTAGTCTCTGTACATTGTATAACGGTGATGCAAAACTAGAAACAATAGTACCTGAAGAACTTGGAAGGATGAATAATGTTTGTATTCATCCTCTTAACTCAGCATGAATCTGATCCAAGTGAGACTTCACAAATTAGGTACTTATTTTGCAGCTTTTCATTGTCCTGTGGGATGATAAGTTAGTTATTTATGTGTTTTATTCAATTTTTTTATTCAATATGGGAGAACATTCAGTCACAAGAACTACTCCAGAGTTATCTACTTGCTCACTAGCAGCAACTGTGCAAATTTAAAGATGTGGTGATTTCTCTGCAAAAGAACACAGAGAAAATGGTATGAATTAATTAAACCTCAGAATTAGTGGATTATTCAAACCTTCTGGGTGGAAACTTTCATGCAGAGTTTAAATTGCCTTGATTCACTTTGGAATAAATATTTAATTTTAAAATATTCACACAGTTTTTGGGGACATTGCCATCTCCTCTTATTAATTTTTCCTGGCTTCCTGGTTTTCCTGGGTAAGAAACATAATACTAGGTTGGGGACTGAATTCTCTCGCTGACCTCTCTCCAGTTGATCTTGGGATGTGCTGGAAATGTTTGAATGACTTCATGCCCAGATGCATCTCTGGGAGTCTTGTGCTCACCCAACCGTGCTTGGAGTCATCTCCTGGGGGGCTCAGTGGGTGCAGCTGAACGGGTATGTGAGTGGCAGGAGGTTGCTTAGATGGGTTTCAGTGTTTTCTTCAATGCAGAGAGAATTGGGGCTGGGGCTGGCTCCATTTAAAAATGGGCCGGAGGAAAGGGATTGCAGCTTGCACAGCTCATTGTCTGAATCCAGCGCTGCAATTCTTTGTTCCCCTGGAGGAAGGCGGGAGACAACATTTAGCATGAGAGCTGGTAAATTCAATCATTCCTTTGACCATCTTTTTATCACCATCAGAACTGTCCTTCAGGAAAAACAAAAAAAAGCAAAACAACAGCAACAATTGCAGTTATTTGAGGACATTGGGCTGTGTCCCACTTCTGACACCATCTCTACTGCCAGCATATGTTTCTGCGATATGCTACAAATATTTCAAGTGAAAGCCTCCTCTCCCTCAACATTAATTTTATAGATGTCTAATTAATTATCCTCCCTATGGCAACTGGCTGTGGTTTTTATTAACTTGCAAATCAAAAGAAGAGTCTGAAAAATGACAAGATAATTTTTTTAATAAGGTATGTCTTCCGTGTTTATTCATATTTTATTACCCAGCAGTCTGTAAAGTTATCTATTTAATTTTGGAAAATACATTATTGTAATTTGAGTAATCTCCCATGGAAAAAAATAAAGATTATTTTGCAACCACAGTGATGAAATATATTGTACTGAAGTCACGAATATGCTAAACAGCTACATATCTTTGCTTAATTGAAGTAAATCAGAATCTCACTCTCCCGTTATAATGATCGCAACAGCAGTGTTAATGTTAATATAATCCTTGCATCAGTTTTCTCGTGATATGGGATATTCCCAGATTCTAGATTTCTGCCCTGGGGTTTCTTGACATCTTTTTTTTTTTTTTTTTTTTAACTTTTGGGGTAAATCCTGGACCAATTTAGGCAACAAGTGTTTTGCAATTGGGTTTGATAGAGCCAAGATTTCACTGGTTCTCTCTGGTCCACAAAATCCAGAACTGTTCCACCAACGTGAAATGAAGTTTGTATAAGCAGCTCTTCCACTTGAAGAGAATGATAAAGTACAGAGGAGCTCCTGCCCAAAGCTTGCTTCATATCGAAACTATTTTGAGGAAGATTCTCAGAAATGAGGGTAAAGGCTCTGGAGGAAAAAAAATAATGACTACTGCAACATTTTTGTAGCTGTTTGTACTCTTTCCACAAAAAACAATGCTTACCACTTGAGGTCCTGCTGTTTCTGTGGCTTATCTCAGGAATTAATAAACTCTGTAATCCTGGCCAAGTTTAGCAAAGTCACTATTTGCAAATTACTTGATTTCCCTTTTCAGCTTCGTGTCCCATTGAGTGCTGTCTCCTGTCTGGGACCATGCCTGAAGGTGGTGACAGGTTCCTGCTGGCTGGTGTGTGTCCTTCCACTTTGGAGACAATCAGCTCTGCTAAATGTTGTTCTCTATCCCGTATTTCTACCCGTTCTACCAGAAGGAACAGTGCTTCTAGTCGTGTGGATCCATCTGCTGTTTCCTCCCGCTTTGGCTGTGGGAAGTACCAGATGCGTTCATGGAAGAGGTTGGGTGCCCAAAAAGGGAAGAGGAAATTTCTCACCCACCTCAAGGCCAGCTTTTTGAGATGAGCTCAAGTCCTCTTTGAAGCTCTGAAACAATTTGCTCTGTCTGTTGCTCTGTTGAAAACTTGGCTAGGAGTCACTGGCTTTCCTTCTGAGGCACAATGGTTTATAATCATATTTCTTTTTGTTCTATTGGCATAATTTAGAGATTTCTTTATTATTAATGTTTTTCTGTCAGTTTTTGGAGGAGTGTGGGGAAGACAAGATAGAGAAATTCTATTGAAAGAAAGAGCTGTCAAGCTTAATTTCTCATTTTCTGAAACTGTGGAAAGAAATATTTGCGAGGCAGTTGTTTGGACGGTCTCTGTTCCAGCTTTAGAAACCTTGACATATTTATAATGTTTGACTATATAAAAGATGTGAGTGCATGCGACTGCTATAAATCCAGGTAAGTACAGCACTGGGCAATTCCACTCCGCCCACGGTCTGCAAGGTGTCAGCAGGTAGTGACAGCAACTGCAAATACCCACAGTACCTGTTGGATTCTTGGGGAGGGGGTCTCCAGCCCCAGGTGCCTGCAATGGGCAGGAGCTATCTCCTAACAGCAGTTGGGAGCAGACGCAAAGCCACGTTGCTATTGCTCCTTATCATTTTTACAGGTTTAATATAGTTGGTTTGTGTCTGCAATGAGAAAAACACAATTCTGGACAGCAGTAACATTTTGTCTGCCTGGGTGATTAGTGTTTCATTTAGCATTCTGTTAACTGCCTGCCAGACTCATAAGGGCTGCAAGCTGGTATGTAACATCTTTCTCCAAGACTGTTAGGACCTTCTTTATTTAAACGGAGGCTGAGGAGAAACCTTGATGTGTAAAATAACTCAATGGCCAATGTGTTTGCACTGATTAGGCAAGAACCAGGCTTTGGTGTGTGAGGAGTATTTTTTTTGTTTTTTTAAATCTACATTATAGGCCTTTAGTGGAGAATCTGAGTTGGTTGGACTCTTCTGTTGGCTCCAAATTGAAGTGAATACTGATGAACTAGAGAAACTACAATGTTGACACGGAGTGGAGACCCATTCACGTGTTGCCTGACTTGCTGGAGTTGAGCTCGATGTTAATCAACCGGGTCAGACCATGCGTGGTGCTCTGGTGTGACCCAGAGAAGGGTATGATGTCGAGTGTAGGACTGCACCCAACAGCAGTGGATGTGAGCAGCAGGGATTGCTGATAACCCAGTGCATCCCTTGGGATGCTCACTCTCCTACACTGCTGCTCGCACCCAGAAACAAGACTCCACACACTGTTGCAAAGTTCTTCTCAATTCTGTTTTCTTAGTGTCTTGCACTGATAATGAATTTTGAATTCCCTGGGATAATTAGGCATAGTTTGAAAAAGCCAAAAAGGACTTGGCCCTTATTTAGAAGTTCGATTTCACAGAAGTAATAACTCTTCCTGGGATTTTAGGATCATCCACACGCTTCTTTTTCTTCTTAATGACTCAAACTTTGGTTTCCCTCCCTGGGGTGTCTCTGATTAATATCTTGTCTTTTCACATCAGACTGTTTAACCTTTTTTTCACATGCTACCCAAAATCTAGATGCCTACCATCAGTAAGTGATACGAAAAACACTTGATTTCTTTCCAAGCTGAGGAAAATGGAGAAATTCCCACCCTGCTAGCCTCCCTAGAAGAATGTAGCAATTATATTTCTTTTTTTTTTATTTTCTTTTTTTTTTTTCCAAATTTTGCTCATAACCTTGCTGTATTGCAAGTTAAAGAAGCTATTCTTTTCAGCCCTGGCACCAAACTAATTTAATTTCCATATTTTCATTATCTTCCTATTAACCACTAGTGCTCTGCAACAAAGAAGCTGTTTGAAATATATAATGCTACAGCCGTTCCGTGCTGCAGACTCTCAGGGGCACTTCGATAAATTACATCCTCATAATGAAGAAGTAGGGGGAAAGCGTGGCAACAATAGATTTTTTTCACAATAGAATGAAATCGGGATTTGATCTGATGCAGCATGACTTGCTCACAGCGCAGATAGAATATCAAATCATCCCTACGAAATTTAAACCTTGCTATAATCCCCCCCTTGTATCCATTGTTCTGCCGAAACCTTGAAGACTACATATAATAGTTTGCAAATTGGGATTTAGTTGATATAGTTTGTTTTTTTCAACTTGCTCAATTTAATTATCCTCAGCCTACAGTCTAATTTATGTGTGTTTGATGTCACTATTCATTAGCAGTACAGATATAGCCTGGAAAGTGACTGTGAAAAAAAATAATGCAGCTGGGTTCCCTTCTTAAAGACACTGCACTGGTTTTATACTGGAGTTGTGTTACAGAATGGGTTTGGAACAACACTGTCAAAAAAATTGCTACCTAGAGAAGCATAAGAATGTGGGTTTGTATGAGAAATGTCTGTAAAAGTTGTAGTATCAAAAGGACATAGTTCTAATTCTGTGCCAGGACACATATATGATTCATTAGCTGTCACTTAGAGGAGAGACAGACAAACAGACCCTAGAGTTATGATTTTCAAGGTCACTGGCCAAATTGAAAAACTGGCAATACATTTAATTGTGGGTTACTGTGAAATGGATTTGTTTTTTTCCATCCCTTAAATGAAAACTTCTTACAATGTTTTGTAACAAATGTAAGGTTTTGTAAATCAAAAATGAAATATTTGGGTTTTTTTTTTTAAGAACGAATTATGACAGGAAGGTCATTTCCATCTGAAAAAATGTTTCCAAATTCCAAAATGTTTTGGGGTTTCTCTTGTGTGGATTTA
>JAHREE010000194.1:3079467-3094068 GCA_033628505.1 Tringa tobata | reverse complement strand
TATTTATAGATTTGAAACATGTACAAAGCAGTCACAGAGTCAACCCCAGCTCTGCCCTTCTCTCTTCCTTTCCCTACCCAGAAGCGAGTAGTTATCTCACAGATAGCAAGGGAAGTAAATATTGGGTCAGATCCTCCAGTGACTTTGCATGAGCCTCAAGTAGGGTGGGAAATCAGTAAGCTGGGGGAGAGGGAGATATATGATGGCTGGTGAAACAGCTGGGACTGTTTAGTATGAGGAAGAGGAGGCTGAGGGGACACGTCATCACTCTCTACAACTACTTGAAAGGACACTGTAGAGAGGTTGGTGCTGGTCTCTTCTCACAGGTAATTAATGATAGAACGAGAGGGAATGGCTTCAAGCTCCAACAGGGGAGGTTTAGACTGAACATTAGGAAAGAATTCTTCACAGAAAGAGTGGTCGGGCATTGGAATAGGCTGCCCAGGGAGGGGGTTGAGTCACCATCCCTGGATGTGTTTGAGACAATTAGATGTGGTGCTAAGGGATATGGTGTAGGGGAGGACTTTGTAGAGTAGGGTAGATGATTGGACTTGATGATCCCAAGGGTCTCTTCCAACCTAGACGATTCTATGATTCTATGAAATCACACCGGCTGTGCGAGGAGACCACATGAAGCTTGCTGGCTTGGGACAGACACTGGCTCTGTACAGGAGCTGGGATAAACAGAAGGGCTGGGTTTGCTCTCCTTTGGCCTTGGGGATAGCCAGGAAAAGGGTGATTTGTCTCTCAGTGTTTCTTTCCTCATTTGTGGAGATGGTGATCCCAAACGTTCCTACTGGGGCTAAGGTTTGGTGAAGAGCCAGAAGAAAGGCTGCGTAAGGAGTATTTGTTGGACCCAAGGGAACACTCGTGAGGCTTCAGAGAGGATTTCAGTGGTTTGCAACGTTCAAGAGAATTATTGAGAATATTAAAGTGGAAATAATAACTTCTTCTTAATTAATTCAACATTTTGACCAAGTAAGCTGGGGGAGAGGGAGATACATGACGGCTGGTGGAACAAAGTTTCACAAACTTCAATGAATTTCACTCCCCAAAACCCCTTATTGATTTTCTTGTTGTTTTCAAAACCATAACAGCACCCGCTAAGGAACCAGGAACCACACAGTGGGGCTCCTGTAAATAAGCAAGCAAAGCAGGAGTCTCAGAAGACAGTTGTTGAAGGAATTTACACTGAAAATGCCCCTCTGATTCGTTTTGCACATACTTAGGAAAGAAACTTGAAAGTCAGTGGGACTCGATTTCACTTGAATACAATAGACTAACTCATTCTTCTGTTTACTGGGAACTTATTATGTGTTGTTATCTATTTATTAGTAGTTGGATCAAATAGTTACATGCAATTTTGTTCAAGTTAGCTTTTTGAACAAATTTTAGTGCAACATTATCCCAGTAAAACGTGACAGAAGAATTGGTTTGATGGGCTGTGTTCTCCCTGCTTCTGCCTCCAAAAGGGTTTTCACAGCTCTCAAATAGGAGTTGTTGTGGTTTAGTGCCTCGGAGTTACAAGTAAATGGCAGTTCTCCACAGGGAAGGATGTGACTGAAAAGGGCTCAGCCTTCTGCAGATAGTGGAATAACTGCAGGAGAAGCCTTAATTGGGTGCAGGAGGGAGGAAGGAAAAAAAGCCCTTGACAGGTTGAAATATTTTTCTATAGCAGCAGCATTTTAGAGACGCTTGTTAATGAAGATGATTGATTGGAAAATGAGTCAAAGCTTTTAAATCTTTAAAAATGATTATTTTTTTTTTTCCTTCTTGAAAGTGGATTCCTCACCTGATCGTGAAGACAAGAGAATTTTCCTTTCCACCTCCAAAGAACTGAAAGTTCCTCCAGGCTCAATCTGAGAAACGCCGCATAATTACGCACAGGACACCTGGTGCAGTTTGTGTGACAGGCGGGATGAGGTATCTGCTTTGCTTTTGAGAGACAGAGAATGGTGAGGAAAAAAGGTGTAATACCTTGTGTGCTAAGTGTCTAATAATGTCTTTTGTCAAACAAATTAACACCAGACACCCTCCCCAAAATCCAGCCGAAGCCAACAAACAGCTGGAATATTACCTGACAGGTGACTGAAATTTTTAAATGATATGTATTATTGCTTGCTGTGAAAAATAATGAATGAGAGGAAATTTTCAAATGGTTTTATTGTCTATTCTATTCTGGTGGAAGTGATAGTCATCAGTATTGGTAGGGAAGACAGAAATAATGGTAGCGATATTAATATCCATCTTCCACTTATGTCTCACTTCCAAATGTGTGAATTATATGCTAAGAAGATTCGTGGCATCAATGTGACATTAATAAGAGCTCAAATATAAAAAACTCCCACAGTGAAAGCTTTTCCACCAGTTAATTTAGATTTGCAGCCTATTTATATTTAATAAATAAAATATATCTTTGGCTGCCTACCTATATAGCTGGCGCTCATAAATAAAATACTGGCACAGGAGAATTTGAACATGAAGAAAGGAAGTGAATATATTTTTAAAATGTTTAAGTTACATGAGGCAGAACAAGCATAGCTGGTAGGCTGTATTGCTTTCTGCGTATTCAGTCTTACAGTCTTACTGTTGCTGCACGCATGGTTTATATGCCTTCAAATTGTTTGAGCTTTAATGGTCATAAAGATTAAGAAAAATTAAAATCCAGTGAAGTAGAAAGCAGGGATCCCCACACACGCTTTCTTCAATTTGATTATTTTTTTTTTAAATGAGTCTGCTTCAAGCAGAATATTCGGTTCAGAAGCTCTGACCTCGGATAAGTAATGTGTTTTATCGTAACTTTAAATCAATGAGTATTCTCCACATGCTAAATATTAGCTGTGTATGTAAACACCTTGCTGAATCAAGGCTTCTTCTGGCAGTCTCCACACCTCCAAGAGCAAAGCTCTTCACCTTGGGAAATGCACAGGCTTCATTTGTAACGGAGAAGCCTGTGCTAAATATACCTTCCCGCTGAACCAGGATGAAAATGAACTGATGCCTTGTTCAAAAGTATGCATAACTGGCCTTTTTTGGGCTGTTTTGCAAGGTGTATGGGGTGTTATAATCACAGCTGAATTCTCCTTTCAGATTTGCACTTCAGTTCTGGTGACTTGTAAACCACAACTGTGCTCGGGGTCTGGGCAGCGCTCGTTTTTCAGGGTCACAGGCTGTGGGTTTTGTTTTTAAAGGACGGTAAGAGGGACTGAAATGATTCTTCCTCTGCTGGGCTGGCTTTATCCTCTGAGTACACACGATAGAATTTTGGGCTGGATGCCTAGGTGATCTGCTGAGCCTTCACAAGGTCTGCATGGACAGAGATAGGGAGTATGTTTCGTTCCAGCTCCCAGACTCTTATTTGCAGTCCTCTCTGATCCTTGGAGCTAACAATAATAATATCAAGTGTCATTACCGATGGCTTTTTTAATCATCATTATAATTCTTATTCTGAATAGCACTTAAAGCACGTTTTTGTCTTTTGTTGACAATAAAGTGCAGCCTCATAAATATTTAACTTGTCTGATTAAATTATCCATGCTGAAACAGATAACTGGGCACTTTAATAAGCTTAAACTAGAATCTTGGCTGTTACTATCTCCACAAAGAAGAGAGACAAAGCAATAAATGCTCCCCTGGCCTGGGTGAACCTTGCACCATTCAGCTCAGCAGCGAGAGGTTCCTATCAAACCTGAACGAGGTCTCAGAAATGAACCCAAAGTTGATGATAATTAATAGCAATTGCTGTCTGTCTTTGTGGCTCTCCAGCTGATGAATGCTAGGAGAGGACAGAAAGCCTGCACGGCTCCTCTATTGTACAGCCAGAGAACTAAAGTGGGGAGAGGTGGTGGTGGAGGTGTCCTGCTGGAGACGAGGCAGAACTGCAATGCCTTAGAGGTAGATGACCAAACCAGCTTCCTCTGTGTAAAGCCCCTTTCCTACACTCAGAGCCACTTGCTCCTAGTCTGTACGGAGTTTTTTAGGGCCAGAGAGGACCGTTATGGTCTTCTCTCCAGGCACACTGAAACATGCCACCCAATCCTGTTTCAAGCCCTCTGGCTTGCAGCTGGATGTAAGCATGTCTTTTTATAATTGAAAAATGAAATGATGAAGGCAGCTGCTGTTTTTCTCTCTATGTTCCTGCACAGCGTTGAAACAGCTTCTGAGCCACCTGCTGCTGGCTCCTGTGGTCATTCCCCCCACTCCAACAGAGGTGTCTTTTTTACTTCTGTCCTGGTTCATCAGCCCAAGTCACTGTGAAAGCTCTGTATAAGGACATGCACTGGGTTATAGCCCTCTAGCAGGCATGGGAGCATCTCCCAGAGCCACTTTCAGCCCAGAGTTGCAATATATTACCAGTTCTTCATCTTGACACATGGCATGTACAGAGTACTCTCTCAGGTTTGGTGCAGCCTCGAGGCTTTACGGAGGGAGAGATGGGAACCAGCTGGAACGCATCTCAGAGCAGGAAAACATGAAGATGTAAGGGGTGTCACACTTGAGGCAGAACCTAGGACAAGGCAAGCTCGAGCAGGAAGCAAAAGAGGACCAAGGGTGGGAGAAAGAGAAAGAAGAATGAAGATTTGGGGCCAGGACCAAAGCTGCACAGGATGGGTTGTGTTGTGGAGATGGTGAGTCTTTGCAAGACCTTTTGTACAGTAAAAGCATCCTCTGCAGGAGTGAATCAAGTGGGCTTTGTTGGATTCCAGCCTCCACATCACTTGCTGCTGACTCTCAGTGAGTCATCAAGCCTTTGGCTGTGCTGCTCAGCTCTTTCATATCCTGTCCAAAATTCTTGTGCCCCTCCTTGTTTCCTAACTGCTTCTACTACCCACTCCACACCATCTCTGCTGTGCCTCTGCCAAACAGCTGCAGCAAGAGCAACCATGAGCCAGAAGCTGGTCCCACTCATCCTAAACAGAAAGAAATGTTTTGCAATTACTTTGTGTGTGCTGGGGAACAGCTCTGGGCAAATGTGGGCAGGGTTAAAGCAGAGAGAAAGAAGATTCCCCTTGCAACCTGTTAGAATGGATAAAGTCAGCATTGAAAATTTGGAGCACAAAAAGGAGGCATGATCTGATTTTGTTTGCAGCCCCTTTACAAGAAATGAAGCAAAATTTCCTCAACATCCTTCAGTGGAAAAAAAAAAACAACCAATTAAAAAAAGCTTTTCGTGCACATCTGAGAAAAAGAAAAAAAAAAAAAAAAGGTTGGTCTGGAAATAAAAGGAAAATCAGGGTGAGATATAATTAAGAGACTTGTTACCTTACGGGAGAAGAAGAGTTTGTTTTGCAGCTTCATGGGATGGAAAGGATTTAAATGCTAAGTGGGTGCCTATATGTCCCTGTGCATATGGATCTCTAGCTCTATGTCTGTGCTTTTGTGTCTGTGTCTAAGTGCAGAGACGGAGAGTTGGCAGGACTTGTGTTACTCCATTTATATGTAAAATGTATATACGTTATTTATACATTTGATAGGAAACATGGAACAAGCTGTCAAGAGCAGGTGTGGGCTATGCGTGTGTGAGAAATGCCTAATATATACTTTCTCCTTCCTTCCAACTTACACAAACACACCCAACTCTTCTTACTACATTTCCACTCCATTTTAGGCCAAATGCTCCCAAAGCCACTGAGCACTCTGCACCCTTCCTGCAAATGGGACGCTAAGAAATAATAGCTTAAAAAAAAGTCACCCTGTGACCTCTCATTCTTCTTTTTTTAAACCATTTCCCACGATTTTGCTGCACTCTAGTTTTCCAAATGAGAAACTTCAAGTGAAACTGCAGGTACTTGCCTTGCCGAGGAAAGAACATGTAACACCAAATGTAATTGTTAGTCTGGCAGGTAGTGCACAGGCCTCCCTGTTAATTAATCTTTAATGTCATTAATTGGTTGTCTGCTTGGTGGCGAGAAAAAGGGTAAACACTGTTCACAAATCAATTTAATTCTGCTTCTAACCAGCATGTTTTCAAGGGGATAAAAACAATTATGAGCGTTGCGCCGACTGGACAGCTAGGCTTTACTGATAACACCGCTGGAACTATAAAATATGCAAGCCATACTCGATCTGTGTGGGGCTGCTGATTGACTTTCTCTCCTCTCGGATTGACTCATTTGTTTTTTGTGGATAAAAGCACACAGTAAGAAGGGGATTTCATTGGATTTCACTCCTTCTGGCCAGCTGACCCCTTTTTTCACGCCCTGGGCTTGCCCTCACACAGACCTTTTTGGAGTCGGCTGCGGCGTGCGGAAAATAAAAGGGATGGTTCCCGGCTGGGGCTATTCAGCCAGCTTACAGTGCAAGCACGTGTGTGGGTTTTTTTTCCTTTCTGTGGCAAGACCTGGGATTTTTCATTCTGCTAATCGCTGTGACGATCTCTGCTCCGGCACCTGGGCAGGGAGCTGGCAGGGTACAGCCAGCCCTTGGTCTCAGCACGAAGCCTGGGTGTGACAGCGTTTGCGACAGAGCGGGAGCAGGAGCGAGGAACTCCCCTTGCTGTTAGTCAGATTTCGACAGAGATGTGGGAAAATATGCCAAAAGGAGAAGGTCTCGGGATGGAGCATGCGAGATCCGTACAGTAGATACCATAGACAGTGAGGTCCCTGCGTTGATGCAGCCATCGGTCGTGCAGCAGAGAGCTCTGCCAGGCTCCCCGCACTCCATGGCTTTTTCTAAAGACCATGAGAAGGTTTTCTGTGTGTCCACAAACTGTTATTCCAGAGTATCTCCCAAGCTTCTGCTTTAATCCTTTTCCTCCTCCCAGAATTGGCCTACTAGAGCTTAGCCCTATGTCAAATAAGCCTGAAATACCCTTTGGCTAGCTACTCCCCACT
The DNA here is from genome assembly GCA_033628505.1 of Tringa tobata. Taxonomy (NCBI): domain Eukaryota; kingdom Metazoa; phylum Chordata; class Aves; order Charadriiformes; family Scolopacidae; genus Tringa; species Tringa tobata. Next base: position 3,087,235 of record JAHREE010000194.1, on the reverse strand, counting down.
CCATACCCTTAACCACCTTTGGAAAACCTCAGTTTGCGTTATGGGAATGTGACAGTCTCCTACACCAGTCCTCTGTTTGGGCTCTGAGAAGGTTAGCAAGTGAGCTGCATGGAAAAGGGTCTCCTGAGTATTCAGAGTGGTACTCAGGACTAAGCAAAACATTGGATTTTGCTGCCCTGAATTTTGGAGCAACTCAAAACACCTGGTCAATCAGCCTGGTAACTCAGGAAAGCTGGGATTGGGGCAGCAGGGGGCCTTACCAATTATCAGTGCGTAGCCAGGGAGGAGGTTTCTCCTCTGGTTAAGGCCAGGAGGGGATATTTATGTCTGCTACTTTCTCATCTGTGAAATTTCCTTTGCTTTAAGGAAGAAAACGCTCCTTATCAGGAATTTCTTTTGGAGTGATGAGACCTTTTGAGTTATGTTTCTGTGTGCTGTACAAATGGCAAGGGATGCCAGCTAGCAGCAGGGGTGGCAATGAAGTAGAAGAGCCACTCTGGTAGAGGAAGAAGAGTTTGTACGGCAGTGAAGAAGGACAATCCCATAGTGACACTGGATTCCCTGCTCAGCTCCACGCAGAACTTGCAGCATGACGTGGGGTAAGTCTTTTACTTACAGGATTTGTGACTTGATAACCTTGTTCTGGTCGTGTTCCTGGTGTGTGGTGCTGCAGAGAGCACGAGGACGAGGTGGTGCTACCGCAGGTGGTGGCACTAGTACCCTCAGCTGGTCTAGAGATGTGGTGGCATTGAATGGGCAGAAGCCACAAACGCAAGCGGATGATCATGCGGTTTCTTGCCAAGTTGCTGACAATTCTAACTTTTCTTAAGGAGTTGTTATATTTAAAACATTCTGTGTGCATTTTTACATCTTTTGCCCTTCATAAAGGACGTAAAAGGCCTTTCCTGTGGTTCATAGGAGACAGAAAGGGCTGTGCATTCTAGCCATGAGTGTTTAACCCTCGATGAAATGTATGGTTTGGATGTCAGTTTGTGGTGCGTTGCCTCCTGTGGCTGTAGATGTTGGATCTGGCTGCTTTACATTAGGCACACATAGACACAGACCTTAATTCCTTCAGTAGGAGAATTCCTTCAGATAATACCTTTATTCAAACACCCTGTGGCATTTTCTGTTCCCTCAGGATGGTTTTGAATGCTCTGGTTGCAGTGTTTAGATATCTAACGTGATGGTATTTCTGAAACCTTCAATGCTGTCTCTCGAGAGGGTTGGAGTCTCTTTGTGTCCTTTTCATTTTAAAATTCCCCAAGATGGAGAATTTCCTTCGTGCCTCAAATATTTTCAAAGAAACTCATTGGGGCTCTTCTGGCACCAGTTGAATTATTTTTTTTTTTTATTTTTTATTTCCCTGAAAGCTGAATAAAAAGCAAATCCTCAAGGTATCTTGAAATGCCCCATTCTCCTTCCCTGAGTGCTCAGGAGCTGACTGGTATTTCCTATCTGCCCCTCTCTCGATGTGAGGCACTTACCAGGGAAGCTGCTTCTTCCACATACTTTATTAGCTACTGTTGGGATTTTCAAAGATTATCTGAAACTTATATTACTTTTCTTTTGAAAATTGCTTTAACTTAATTACTCTGGTTGGGGTAATTAGGGAGCCTTAATTAGCTCCTTGAAAAAAATCAGAACATAGCTGTGTCATTGCTATATCAACCTCATTAGTTGTGTCTGGCAGCTTTTAACGGGCACATTTATGTTTCTGATTTACATATTCTTTCCCATGGTGCTGAGCAATATAACTTATAATAATAATAAAAAAGTTAGGTTACTCTAGAGAGTCGTTACATGAGAGATTTGGGTATAGACAATATGTGAAGAATATCCCAATATCTTAGAGTTGAACTTGGTTTATTACCACAGTACTTAAAATACAATTAAAAGTGCATGTGTGCACGCTGCTTTTTTTTTCTGTCACTAGCCTTGCCCTCATTTAAATTCCGTAGGTGAGCAGGAACACATTCTTGCTCTAAAAAAAAAATTCCTTATTTTTTGGGGGATAAAAATGGCAAGGGTAAGCTCCTCTCAAGCACTGTGCTAAAGCTGCCAGGTATGTAATCTCCAGAATGCTAACAGCATGTTGTGAGCCCCAGTCTTGCTAATCTTTAAATAAACTTTGTTGGAGTCAGCTGAAGGTTTTGCTCATGATCTTGAGTGAAGCAGAGTGATTTTTTATTTTTTTTTTAAAAGAACCTTCTTATTTATTTTTTAATCTCAATTAGAATGGCAATTTTGGTGCAATGAGCACTTCGTTTTAAGAGATGTAAAGGATTTATGTAAAGGTATATTGCACTTCCGCAAAATATCAACTGCTTATGTTGGGGATGTTGGGGGGGGGGGGGGGAATAAACCTTTCATTCTGTCCCCTAATGAGTAAACAAATATGACCTGACCTCGTACAAATACAACTTGACCTTCATCCATCATGTGCTTCATTATGACACAGTGTTTAAAGTGATTCTTTAAGGTAAAATCTGTGGGTAGCACTGAACACATTGTTCAGTGTTTTTCCACTGTGCATTTAGTCCTCTCCAGTTTATTGCTGGCTGCAGCCGTGCAAGTATCACTGTCCAGATTTAACATGCTTTACAAAAACTGTTCCTTGCTGCCATCTGGGCCTAATCCTTCATCCTGAATATTGTATTGCTAGTGCACCTTCTCAGTCTCTCTAAAGTGGGTTATGAGAAATCACTCTCAACTGGAAGGAGGAAGGAGACACCAAGGTATCTGTTCTCCTTGTGGGGAGCTTCTGCTGGGATCAGAATGAGAAATGGCACTAAGGGAAAATCTGAGAAGAACAGTCTTTCTTTTCTCTTTTTTCTTTTTTTTTTTTAATTTATTTTTATTGTTTTTAGCCTTTGTGTAGAAAGGTCAGGGTTGAATTCCATGAGTGACCTGAGGAGGCTGCAGCAAATGGAGGCGAAGGTCTGGGGCTGGAGAGGGACAGTTTTTGGTGCTTTTGGAAGGTGATGATTTCAGGACAATCAGAACATTGGGAAAACCACTCAGTATGTGAAACTACAAATGGCCCAGCTACAGCTTGCACACTCTCTGTTATATCTTTTATTAATAGCACTCTGTGTGTATTAAAAAGGAGAAGGCAATAGCGAATCAGTTTGAGCCTGAAAATCCAGTGAGCTGAGAAGTAATTTATAAGTTACTTATGTATATTAACCAAAGTGATTGAAAGCAGAGAAAAGAAGGAAGATGACTGGCCTCACTGAACTGATTTTATGATGTTGAAGGACAAATTTGTCATATTTGCATGTAATATAATTATTCAAGGTTAGATTCACTTGTAAAATGGATACGCAGAACTGAAGTTTCATTCCTTTCTTGGCACATCAAAAGCAAAACATATTTTATTCTTATTGCAGCTGGTGGTGTGAGCGTTATGTAGGAGTTCACTCATTTATTTCCAATGGTTGTCTCCCTACCTGCTTGCTGCTTATAGAGGCTCCTGGCCTTGCTCTGATCTCCTGGTGTTGTGATGGCCAGCAGACCCCCCCAGCCTTGCAGCCTCATCTACAGAAGAACCACCATCACCTATATCTCCTCTCTGCAGGGTGTTCTCTTTGAGGAAAATCTGATCAAACCCCTCTGATGCATCATAAGCCCCCATCGCTCTTGCAGTTCACTCCCCAGGCTTGATGGCATCTGGAAGGTACCGAAAGGTGTTTTTTTTTCCCTTTGATTTGAACAACATTCGGCTGTCTGCAGAAATGAGCTTTCTGAACTTTTCCTTTGCCCCTTGACATATCTTCCTCAGATGTAGGATGCTGCAGCTATTTCTCTGTTGCTCTTCCAGCTGTGAGAAACGTGGGCTTGCTTGAGAATACATGCCACTGGAGTTGAAAACTGACCAGTAAGTGGCAAATTCAATACATTTATCAAAAGTATAGCATCCGGATGAAAAGACAGCCTCTAGCAATGATGTAGTCCATCTCCAGTTTATTAAGATGCTGTGGGTTTGAGAAGTTTCTAGATAAATCTGCAAGCCATGTTGAAATAAAACATATGAATCTTTCTGAGTGCTTTTTTATGCAGCATTTGCTTTATTATAATGGCTAAGCTCGAGCTAAGCAAGCATGTTCCTGTGAAATCAGCTACTGTTTGCTCTTCCCCAGCCATGCTTACCCTCCACAAAGCCACAGTATAAACTAATTAGGGATTTGCTATTTGGAGAAAGTTATGATAAGTTTGCCGACAAGGGCATCGCCTAATCTCATTGCACACACGTCAGTGGCTATACATGTGTGAAATTAAGTGGGTTTTTGCTGATTCCTGCAGACTGCCTGTTTTTATCTTGAGACAACATTCCCAATCGTAAAATGCATTAACATCTGCTATCAGGGGCTTACTGTAATATGTGTAACACCAGCAGCAATTCTTTGATATCGTCTTCAAATGCATTGTGAAGGGAGATCGCAGAAATGGCTTTGATAGGGTACGTGATTTACCTAGTAGAAGGAAAAGCTGATAGGAAAAATAATCCTGCAAGGTTTTTCCTTCAAATAGAAATAGTATAGATGGATCAGGTGCCTCGGCTGGTGATAGGAGCTGCTCTACCTGAGGGCATTTTGTTCTTGTAAGCTAGTGTTAAGTGAAACAATTGGCATGTGAAAACCTTGGAATCCAACACGCACCTGTATTTGGGAGGTTTGAAGTAACAATAATGCAGAGCAGGGAATCAAAAAAAAGGCAAACAGACCAACTGCCTTCTATGCAGCGAAAAGGGAACATCTCCAGTTTTAAAACCTGAGCCTAATTTTCCTCTGGGTCACAATAAAACAATAATTACTTAGCTTCTACAGGATTTGCTGCAGGGAAGATATGACTGTGTTTAAATCAGCAGATACAAATGGCCAAGAAGACAATATTCTGCTTATTCAGATATTTTATAATGTGTTTACTTTGTACTTTTAATGAGATTCCCAGCTAGTTCAGGCTTTCTGGGCTTTCAGCTGAAGCACAACTTTGGAGGCAGTAATGCCCCATTGGGGAAGAGGGTAAGAATAATAAAATACAGAATTTGTCACATGTGTCTGAACTTAACTGCAGGTAGGCCAAATAAAGTGATTCCTCTGGCAGTGAGCAATTACTTCATGAAACCATTGCTTTTGCTCAGCTGTCATAGTAAATGCCATTTAAGCATCATGCAACAATGGTCTCGTGGAGCCTTTTGATTGAGTACAACCAAGACTGGCTGCTCAAGGACAACAGCAAATGCCCCGTGTCCTCTGCGTGCTGCTCAGCGCAGCCTGCTCACGCTAATGCTGCTCTTATCATTAGGGATGCTCCAGGGGGCTGTCTCCTCCATCCTTGTCTTGAGCTGCTCCAGTTCTAAGCACAGTGGCTGCAGGATGCCACCTCACTCAAAATATGGGGGGTAGGGATGGGGGGGAGGGAAACCACAACAAAACCAAAAAAAGCCACAAACCAAACCAAAAAACCAAGACCAGGTTTTTCTTCCTTTTGAAACATCACCTCCCATTTCAGTCTGGAATCTCATTGCAAAACTTTTTCAGATCTCTATGCTTTCTGCTCTGAGTAGAAATCAGTATTCAGTTTTCAGGCAGTAGAAGGCATTGGGAACTCTACTGCAAAGCCTTGGATCTGAAATAACTGGGTGTGGAGAGAAATATATAAAATAGAGGTGATTCATTATTACCTGATGGCTGGCATATAAGTATTGATTATTTTGTTCTATCTTAATTGCATGGAAATACGCATAGTGGGGATCTACAAACCAGGAGAGTTTTGGTGTTGCTCAAAGGAAAGACTTTCTTTTGACCTCTTCCTTTCCCTAGGGGTGGGGAAAAAGGCAAGAAAAATGAGAATTAATTCTTTCCTGTTAATTAAACTGAACCTGTATGGTCAGTTAAGTCATGAGGTGTATGGAAGTAGTTGGTGAAAACATTTAGTTAAGAATGGACTGACTGGACATATGATTTACCTAATTAACCATAGGTTATAGGTTGACCATAGTTAACCTCACACATGTTAATGAATGTGTAGTTTGTGGCGACCAAAACTAAGCTGCTTCCTATAATGGGCTAATTGGGATTGCTGAGGCTGCCACACACCAAGCGAAATAACTGGGCTGTGAGGAAGGTGCTGAGTTCAGGATATTTGCCCCATAGTATTCAAATCACGGAAGAAAATCCGGGGAAATTGCAGGGCAGACTGGCTTAATCAGAAGTCCCTGCTGTAGCAATCAGGATCAAATGAATAGTAATTGTGTTAATCAGCTTGTGAACTTTTATGCCATGTTCATAATTTCAAATATCAACAAATCCAGTACAGCGAGTCAGTTGCAGCTGATATAATGAAAATGTTGTATGTGGGAGGAGGTTTTTGTTTTGCAGGAAGCTAGTTCCTCAGTTTTTCTCTAGCAGCTTTTGTAGAAGCCTTGGTTATGTCTCTCTTTTTTCCTTTGTAATTAGTTGCACAAATCTTCCAAAGTGCAATTCTGCAGTCCCCATCCTACTTAGGAAGGGGCTTATTTTTTTGGTACCTCCACTGAAAGACTACTCCTCTCTGTAACTAAACAGTGTGTTAATTGGCTCTGGCTACTGTGGACCTACCTAGGGCAAAACCTACTTTTACCTTCAGGCCAAGTTTTGGCTGACTCTGAGAGGCCTCTGCTCTCCCAGCTGAGCTGATGCCTTGGGGTGACCTTGCATGGAGATGAGGTACCAATCTCCCACAGATGAGACTTTAAGCAGTCTGCATCCTCAGGAAAGTTACTCCTGAAAACAGGCGAACCCCCCAGGATACTGCTTAATATTTACCACCTTAAAGCTGGAGCTGAGCATGCGAGAGCTACCGGCAGGTTGGGTGCTGTTCTGCTGAACCGGTCAATCACGCCTTGCAAATCAACAGGAGGGTTATTTTGGCAGTGGCAATTAAGGCATCATATTTTCCTTGCACCTGGGGAAGCAGCATGGCCCAGGGCTGAGCTTCCCAGCCGGTGGCAGCTCAGGTGTGGGAACCCTGGAGTTGAGCTGTTATTTCCCCAATGCTGCTGCTTTTTTTTTTTTTTTTCTCCCAAAACGGGTGCTCTTTCCCCTCTTGTCTGCTGAAAGTGTGAGCTCTGTAGGGCTTCTGAGCCTTAACCCAGGTGCAGCTGGACTCGTAAACAGTTGTGCTGTGATGCTCTTGTCCCTCCTGTGTGTATTTGCATGCTTGCTGCTTTTCTTGGTATAAGGTTTTCAGGGGGAGCATTTTACTACTAATAACAGTAAATAGGAGCAATAAATGTTATGCCAAAAAGGACTGAAAGAGGCTGTAGTGACTGGAAATGCCTAATGCCATTGTGTAGCACACCAAACTTCTTTTTTGTCTTTTTACTAGTCAAAATGTCACTTATTTATGGGCCCAAATCCTCCTTGCAGAGGAGGTGTCCACCCCTCATGTAGGACCCCCTTCCTCCTTGCAAAACTGTAAGCCAAATAAGACGAAAGCAACGTTTAAAATAACATTTCCCCTTTCTGAAGTCAGAGAGAAACAGAGACTCATTCCTGTTTAAAGTCAGGCTCTGTCAAAGCCAAAGGGAGTTTTGCTTCAGTGGGAATGGAGTTGATCCAAATGCAGAATGGGAATGGAGGGGGGAAAAGAAGTGGGTACAGGAAGCATTAGGGAGAGCAAAGTATGAAATTGCCTTTGAAAGGTTAAACTAAATTAGAACTCAAAGTAGACTGGACTCAGTTTCTGCCACTGCTCTGTTTCCTTTGTCAATATGAGCAAATTA
>JAHREE010000194.1:3046660-3079169 GCA_033628505.1 Tringa tobata | reverse complement strand
CCTGACTCCGCCATTGGAAATGGGAGCTAAAAGACATTTTTCACCTGTTGTTTCCCAGGTTTAGCTGCATTAACTATTATGGTATCTGTCTGGAAATTTCAGAGGCTTTCTGAGTATTCCTTTTTAGTCTTCTGTATAGTGATGGACTCATCCTTGCCCGGTGGGAGACCCTTTTCTGTCACCCTATGAGATTTTCTTCTGATCTTCCTGAAGCTTTTTTTTTTCTCTTTCTGGCTTATTCTTTTCACACTGACATGGCTGGTTGTTTTTTTCATGCTCTTCTTCCCCTCAGGGTGTTCTGTGACCCCACCATCTATCTTTCTGTATTTTCATTTTTCTTTGTGTTTTTCCTCCTTTGGCATCTCTGCTTCATTACACACACTGTTCCTGTTCCCTCTGTGCCAAACATCTCCTTCATACTTTGTGCTGTTTTGAATTTTCCTCATAGATCACCTCTGCCTGCTTGGTGCTTTATTTCAGCATTTCTAATTCAAAAAATAAATAGATAGATCTTTCACTTTGCATTTTAAATTAATTTTAATGTACTTAGTTTGGTCTTGAACCCATCAAATATAAACCCCTGAGCAGAAAAGAGTTTAGATGAAATTACATTCAGCAGAGAATGAAGTATCTTCACACCTGGAATGCAGAGATAGCCCTAATAAAAGTGGTGATAGACCAAGTTATAAAGTCTATTTACTATGTTCTTTCCTCTTCCTCTTAGTTTTTGAAAGCAAATAAAAAAAAAAAAAGAATGCATAGATGAAATCAGTATCATCCACCCCTCTTGGTTAGGGCAGTTTTTTTCCTTGTTAGCCCAGAAGGTCACAAGGATAGAATGGAATATAAATGACACTAAAAATGTTTGGATTTTATAAAATTTAAGCATGTACACTTAATATGCTGAGTTTGATTGGACTCTGCATCCCCAAACTTCCAAAACAAATTAGGTGTTCTGTGCGGCAGACCTGTGAGAGGAAGATTAGTGACATTTAAAAAGCAGCTATGTGGAGGGAAATACATCCTAATGATGACCATAAGTCTTTTGTATCTATTCATGAATTCATGGGGCTAGTTTGCTGCATCGAGAGTGAACTCTAGGGATGATAAACAGAAACTTAGAAATGCTGAAATATGAATTGCTAATGAGGTTCTTCAACCTGGGGCTTGCATTGGAGTCTCCTCGCTTACCTGGCTGGTGGGTCACTGAAGGAATTTCAAAGCAGCAGAAAATATTTTATTTTCTTGGCAGAAATAAAATAGGTTGGGGGTTTGTTTGTAGCCATTCAAACTTGTCATAGAATTCAGGCAAATTATATTTCGGCACATAGGAAAGTTTAATTTTCTGGGTCTTAGTAACCTCTCTGAATGATTTGTTTCCTCTTTCGAACTACACCTTAACCTCTGCTCATGTTTTCCTGCTGAATGAGCCATGCTACATCTGTCCAAACAGCTTTTCAAACGGAGACTATCCTTACAAATGTTCCTGGTGTTTCGATTTGTAGGCTCTGGGGCATCATCAGCCCCAAGAGCTGCTTGCCAAGATGTCCCACAGCCTTGTGTGGCCCAGCCAGGATGGGCAGTGCTTTCTGAGTTGTATCACCATGCCACCTTGTCATCTGTGTCCTTTCCCTTCCAGGCAGTGATAGTCCCCACACTGTGAAGAAGGTCAAACATCTAACCTGACCTCACAGTCCTGACCTCATAGATCTTCAAGATACTTGTATCTACTATGTATAGTTACCAGGATGTCTAGCACTAAACCCCTGGTTTATATTTTGTTAACTCTTGGCTTATTAACTTCTATGATGAATTATGTGACCAAAATAGTATTTTTCACATCAATATTAGTTGCTAGTGAACAAACTCCTAATTCAAACCTCCTGTGGTTTTTTCACTCGGTAGTCTTCTACAGCGCTCAGAGAATGCTCAAATCCTTACAATTGCACAGTCTCGAGGTATCTATTTGATTGTTATTGGTGCAGATTGTATTTTATGTTACTTTTAATTGGTTGGATTTTCTTAGGCAATTTGGACCGAAGCTGAGAAAATTCAGCTCTGCAGAAATCTATTTAAGTGGCTGCAGTTACATACATAATTGATCCCTCAACCAGGAGTTCAGTGTTGATCATCAGAACAGATCATAAGTCGTTCCTCTGTCTTCTGTATTTTGCTTTTTCCAATTACATAATGTCATTGTTATAATTAATAGCATTAAACATTGATTTTTGTTTTAGTCATTACTGTTTTTCCTGCCTCTGTCTTTAAATGAGGTTTGGAGTTATTGCAGCAGTGAGTAGGACTTGTGAGGGACAGAAGATGGCATTTATGTGTCAGCTTTTACAAACCTGACTCACACCTGCTGCAGTGGGACTCTTTATCTGGGATGTGTTTGTGGCCCTCGCCCAAGAGCCCACTTCTGCAGAAATTCAAAATTCTTCTTCCAAACTCACAATGTTTAAATCTATAACAAATCTGGGAAGAGAAACGAGGAGCTCCAGCCAGCACATCTCTGCTCTGAGGAAGGTTCCTCCTCTTGTTTGCATGCTGGCTGTTCACAGAGTCACAAGGACTTTGCATCTCACCACATTGTGCCTCTTTTTATAAGGGCAGAACTGCTTTTCTCATCCTGTCTTGTACCTGTGGGCTTTGTCTGCAAAGTACCTCATGCTCCACCTCCTGCAAACTTTTTGGAAGACCTAGGCCACTCTGCACAGTCCTGGGCTCAATACTGTAGAGCAGTATGTAAGGCATACTGTAAGGCAGCATGTATGGCTCCCCAGAAATTCAGAATTATCCGTGGACTTATACCTTGTGTATTTTTTGCCTTTGTTTCCTTGCACTCATTGTTACAGGGAGGAGTGTCATTACAGAATGGAGAACACAAGTGAATAGGTCATGATGTTCGGTGGGGATGTCTGTGGGTGAAGCTGGATTTGAGCTCAGTAGCTCTTATGGAAAATAGTTAGTGGTGAAAGATAATTAATTCTAGAAGTGGTTTAATTGCTTTCCCTTTCTGAGTTCTTGCCATATTTGGACTTTGCTTATTTCTTGAGCAAGCAGGTCATGGTTTTATAGCCATAACTGCCTACAGCTGGTGTGGGAATTGGTGTATACAAATAGAGCTTCACTGTCAGCAATGGTCAAAGCAGGAGTCCAGAGGAAGAGTTGGAAGGTGAGAAAGGCTGTGAAACAAGTGTCTTGCACAACAAGATCCTTCTATTGTGTGAATCACAAACTTTTTTGGGGGAAATTCTGGAAATGAACCAGACTGGCAAAAATCTGCAGATGGATGGACTTGGGCAGTGGGGGAGCAGGGCAGAAAGGATTATTTTTATAAGAGCAGTAACTGTATTCTCAATTTTGCTGTTGAATGGTGTGGTGATCTTGCTAAATTTATAGTTCAGGTGGATACATGTGAGTCATTGTTTAAGAAGTCTGTGATGAAATATGCTAGAAAATGGGAAGACATAACTGTTGACAGAGTCCAAATGAAGTGAGTTTAATTGTTCTAGTTGCCTAAAGATGACTTAGTGTTAAGAAAGGCCACGTCTACCATCAAAATAAGTTAGTTTCTTGGACTTGAAATGGGAAAGAGGGAGGAAGAGAGAAAACTCTGCCTGCAAAATGCAAAAAGCAGTTTGATATTGCAGCTATGACACATCCTCCATTGTACACGTTAATCAAAAAACATGAGGTGCTCTAGCACTTATGAATAATTCAGGCCACCGAGAGGAGGCCATTAGACACTGACCCAACACAAGCCTGCTCCCATCAATCTCTGTTTCTGAAGGAAGCCCAGGCAATGGCAGCATCCCTCTGAAAGAACCAACACAAGACACTTTTGATTTGCAAGCTAAAGTGGCCCTCAAGTAAGAAAATCAATTCCAACACAAAATGACATGTGAGTTTTATTAAGTCAGCATCGTCTAGCCTGCATTATTTAATAGTATGAGCTACTCTGACCTCTCCGAAGAGTTAAACTGCATGAGCAGAATAAAGTATGCTTCAGTTTAGCTCCAGAAGTCACTCAAGAGTTAAGGTAGAAACATTCTGGCAAAACTGGATTTACCTACTATTTATGTCCTGGAATAACAAGTTGGTGAAATGTAAAATCTCAGGTCCAGCAAAGTGTTGCAAATAAGATCAGGTGCTTCCTTTCAGTACATATGGTTGACATCAGCTCTGAAAAAGCTACAAGAACAGGTTTTCTTTGGGGGTGTGGGGGGGGTGGGGGATGGGGGGCAAACCCCTTCTTCTGGTAGCTTTTTGGCTCTGACTAGAGTAGGAAACTTTCCAGAATCCATTCTTTCCTGATATTTTGGGACTTGTGTTCTAGATGTAGGTAGGCAAGCTGCAGTTTGGAAAGCAAAAAGATGTACAGAAATACAATGAGGAAACAGATTTTATTTTTTCCATACTGTTAACATTTGAAGATTGCAACACATGTTATCAGTCCAGAAGGAATTGGGAACTTCCAAAGTTTTGGAATGAAAGAGGGAGTGCCACATCTGGGAGTGGCCAATAGCTGGGAGATATTTTCACCTGATGTGAGAGATAGAGGTCTTAGTGTCTGATATTGGCTATATAGGAAGTATTTCCCAATTCTCTGGATTTGATTAGAAATCTTGCACTTGGTAATGCTTCCTTGACAAAAGTGTCATTAAAACTGCTGTGCTCTGAAAAACAACAGTTTTAGCAGATGTTCTTTTTCTGCTGAGGAAAAAATGACACTGTTTAAGACTTCTTTTTTTTTTTTCTTGAAAGTAAAGATGTGTGAAACTTTTCAGTCCAAAGTTTTTTCCCCTTAGAATCTTGCTTTTGCTCATTTATTTTGGCTGCAAATGTTTTGCCTTATAGGTTCTAAATCAAATGCTTCAGTGGGACATTTCAAGTGGACATTTAATTTTAGAATTGTGTGTATTTTTTCTTCTTTTGTTACAGATTAGAAAAAGAAAATCTGTTCTTGCCGATTTTTTTATTTTTTTTTTTTTCCTTTTTTATTCAGCCAGGAACGAGGAAAATCAATTATTCACACAATTCTATTTGAGTGAAGGGTTAGGTCAGGCTGGTCCTTACTTTACCCTACCATTCCAATTATTTTATAATATATGCAAATTCCCTTTGGCTCTTTGGCTCTGTGATAGTCTAGTCTGTCAAACCTTGGCTGCCTAATTGCATTAAAAATGAGACTCATCAAGCAAATCAGATGCAATTCTTCCCTTAACTGCTCTAATTGTTAAGAAGGCTTGCTCACTTGTTAAGGGGACCCATCCTTTGATAGCACTTTTTTCCTCCTTTTTTTTTTTTTCCTACAGATATGGACTTCATAGTGCTACTCAACTGCTAAGAGCAGAACTTAAAGCTACCTTTAAGCTCTGGTAGTTTACTTACCAGAAATGTGTAAGCTAGACTCCCTAATGAGACCAGAAAGAAATGCAGGGCTTCATGATACATCAGCTGGAAGCCTATGCTGAAGGCCCCAACGCATGCTGTTGAGATGGCACAAAAAAAAGACACTGCGACTAGTAGTCCAAGGTCCTGCTCCTGGGCACGGGCAATCATTGCGTTCAGTGAAACCATATAAGAGAAGATCAGAGCCCGAGGATGGGTCTCTGAGTCACTTGCTTCCTTCAGTAGTGAAGCCATTTCCCCAGGGACTTGAGTTTTGCAAGCCCAACTCTACCCTGTTGATTAAGGCGTCCCATGACTTGGACCACAAGAAGTTTTTAATTTATTTCGGATACAATTAAAGGCAAAGAAATTTAGCGTGTAATTTGCTGGCAGGCTGCACCCCGCCACCTCCCCCCCCATTACCCCCTAACCCTTATGCTTGTTTTCCAAATTTGGGTAATGATGAGACTCAAGGGAGATGTGAATTATAACTTGTCCTGTGGCTTGGCTAATGAAGAAGGAACAGACTTTGTTTCCATGTGGACTGTGGTTTTATTTATTTTTCTCTCCTTTACTTTAAATAAGGGAAGTTGAATTTCTTTTAAAAAAATCACTGCAAAAGTAAATTAATGTGAGTTTACTGGTAGTGAGAGTGTGGCTCCTGAGCAGCCCCTTGTCTAAACGAACACTTGTTGCTTATATAAAGAGTATTAACATTAGGAGAACATCTTCAAGATGGGCAGCACCTTGTGGAGTTACAAGGGTTTGCTTACAGGAGCAGCTTGCTGAACACTAGCCGTGCAGGAACTCCTTTACATATGGCCTCTGCCTGTGTTTTCTTGTTAAGTGGGATGTCCAAACAATTCCTTCTGCAGGGGGGGAAAATGGGTTGTAAGTGTAAGGAAGCCCTAGATTGGGAGCTGAAAGAAACACTGTCTGCCTCTGCAGCCTCTGGCCTTGTAGAAATTGCTACAACTAGAAAAACCGATAGCTTCCCCTTTAATTAGGTTTCTTCCAATAAGATGCTGAGAGCAAGAGCTAAATGTTTTGCTTTTGCAGGTTTCCAAAAAAGATACAAGCATCTGATAAACGGTAATGAAAACACAACTTGAGGGACTAGCAGAGACAAAGTGAGGACAAGCCCTATTAGCAGCAATTAAACACTTTACACTATTCTGGGACTAATTTCTGACAGTGTGGGCTACTATTCCTGGGGAAAATGCCACTATTTTCACATCATCTAGCTCTTCTTCAGCCCACTGATGTGCTCTGCTGGGTGCTTAGGGGGTGCCTGCAGCCTCCAGGAAGGCTTGTAGTGGCTTTTGGAGCACTGCAGTGAAGGGTGAGGATCACTTCCACGTTACAAAACTTCCACAATAGGTGTAATATTTTCTTAATCTTCTGACAAAATTGGAAATCAATTTGCAGCTAAGTTGTAGGAGATACAAAGGAGCAGTCGGACAGGCTTCTCCTATGTTTTTCTTTTGCTTCAAAATGACCTTGAATCTCCACGACATGTTTCCATATGTCCTTGGACGCTAAAATTGGAAAATGTACATATGGTTCTGGCTTCAACAGGGATGATGCAAAAATGAAGCTGTGGTAGAAGAGGGAGCTGTAACCTCCAACCCACCACAGCTGTCCTGTGGTAGGAAAAAAAAAAGAGCTGTAACTGTTTCCTATTCTGTTGTACACATGAACTTGGGTCTGTTTTCCCTGGGTGAAATTTATCCCTGGAGGACAGGAAGCCACTAAAAATCCTACCGAGGTCTTAATTTGAGAAATCAAATGAGCCTTTTCTAAGCAGAAGGTCAGAACGCAAATTCCCTGTCATTCTCATTACTTGTCCCATTGAATGTTTTCAGGGCCTGTTGAAAAATGTTATGTTTTGCTTTTCTCTGGGCTTTACACTTCTCGAGTTGTGTGCCTTGTTGGAGGTAGAGGCCATTTCACTTCCAACTCAAAATCTGTGGCACAGAACATCCGTGCCACCTCAGTTATGCACACCCCACACAGCAACGTGTAATTTGTTTGCGTGGGGGTTACTTTTTTCTTTCTCAGATTTTTTTTTTTTCTTCAACACAAGATGTGCTGTTTGAGCAGCAGAAAATTGAACATGCAGTAATGGGCTACAGTAACGCGTCCTGTCTCCTGTCAGTCCTCTATGTATGTTATGTTGAGTTTGCTGCCCACTTCTCTTAGAGGAATAAAATGAAGATATCCAGGAAGGAGTCATTTGTTTAAACACATGAGCACAAGGAATAACTGGATGCCTGTGTCTGGCCCTTCATTGCTATCGTATCTATGAGGCCCTTCGTGCATTAGATCAGATGTGAAGTCTTTCCCCTTTGTTTTCTCTTTTGATAAGATGGCAAATGGTTTGTCCTTATTCAGTAAGTGATGTATTTAAGCGCCTTGGCCCAGCTCCTGAAGCTTGCTAGAATATATAATTCAATCTTATCAGATCCTGTTACACTGCTTCCTTGTTGACCATATGGTGGCAAAGTTCTGAGAAAGGAAATAGATTTAGGAAAGAAACAATGAGAATTGTTCCTGCTTCTGAATGATATATGGGGTTTACTTAGTTCCTACTGTTTCCTGAAAGGGCACTCTGGAGAGTAAATTAGTCTGTTAATGGTGTCTAAAGACATGCGCCTAAAATAGCTTCTGTCCGACTGTTAATAAATAATCTGCAAATGTGTCACATGGCTTTTCATTATATTAGGGAGAATACAGATTTTTCACAGCCCTATGACTGGGTGTGCATTTAATTTTATCTAGCTTCCCTCATACACCAGTAAATAGAACTTTTCTCTGAAGCTCTGATTCAAGGAAAAGACTTGCATAGATCATGTTTTTAAGCTTTTTTTTCTTTTTCCCAAACCATAACTATCTGGTCCCCAAACCAGCCTGTGCTGCATTTTTAAAATGTCTTTTTGTTTTGTTTTTGTTAACAAGCATGAGAGGAATTTAAAATAAAATAAAACAAACTCTCAAACCTCTTGGAGTGAGGTCGCAGGACTGTCTCAGACTCTCAGCTTCTTCTCCTTGACGAAGTGAATCAGTGTGTGGAAGCCACATGTCCCATCGTAAGCGCATATTGGGTGAACCAAGATCAATGTTGTCATTTTTTTGGCTTACAAACAATACAGAACTTGCTGACACTGAAAAAATGAACAGACTGAAAGCACAAGCAAGAAAGAGGATTGTCTTGATCTATGGATGCTTCTCCTTGGAATGCACAAACAGTACAGATGACAACCTCTTAAAGCTACAGGGGCATTTATTTTGTTAGTGGCACTGGTCTAGACTGAGCAACATTCCCCCTATTCCTGTGTCACCCTGGTTGTGTAGCTGCTGTACCCTAGGAAGATGTGGTTTGGCTTCCAAGAGTCATTTCACTTCTACTCTCACCTTTCACTGTCCAGGTTTGTTTCTCTTCCATCCCCTTTGTGACATCTCTGAACTGGCAGTTTTGGGAGGGAGCCTGGACACTGAGACGGTTCCACTTCTTGGCGTTCTTTGTTCCTGTCCCCCAAGCAGAAAACATCCATCTGCCTTGAGTTGGGATTCACCCTGGAGCAAGCATGTGGGTACGACCATAGGGTCTGTGGGCTCTGTCTGCTTGAGGGTGGTGAATCCCTGGCTGTGGAGTACAAGAGGGATGGTCCCCCAGCTTCTTAGGGGTGTATTATGTAATGTTTATATTAAAAAAAGAAGTGTGTTTTCTGTATCTGAAAAAGAACAGCACTTCTTTATTATCAAGGTTCCTTCCAGAAGGTGGTATAATAAATTGTACCTCAAGATGAAAAACAGCTAGGCTAAAACTTTTGGGACTTGACCCAAAATTTTGTGTCTGTCTAGATAAGTGTGTGGATAAGGATTAAACTATCCTCTGTGTGAACATCTATATGAATGCTTTGGCTGATTTTATAATCTGATAAATAAGAACTGTATGTAGAAGGCTCTCTTCCTTTTCTTCTAACGCTTTCCACTGCTCCTTCTTTTAAAATAAAAAACCAAAAACCTTTCTTCCTAAAAGATGGCTTCAATAGGGCTGCCATCTGACTTTCCCTGCATTTTGTCTTCTCTGGTGTCATCACTCTGCTGGAAATTTGTATCACGGGATTTCTCATTTTATTGTAGTTGTGTGGAAAAGCATGTTCCAGTGGCTGTGGCTGGGGAGAGCTGAACTGTCTTGCTCTGTTGCTAGTACTATCTGGTATCACCTTTGATCGTCCCCATCTTATGCCTTAATTTTGCCTTTCAAAATGCCAGACGTGATCTCACTGGGAATCTCCCATGATGTGTTTTGGGGTGGGCAATCCCAGCATGTGCACATCCAAAAAGCTATTCTCTGTAGTAGTGAATTAGCTCAAGAAATTTGCTGCTTGGAGGGCATTAGCAAAGTTTAGCAGAGTTCAAAAACCCTGAACGCAGGAAGCTCACAGGGCTGTCTAAAGGTACGTTATACCAGCTATAAACTAATACCTAACTGATGAATGTTAACTAGAAGCTGTTCTCAGGTAATTACCCACTTCTCATGCTTTTCTCTGAAGTAGTTTATCCTGTTCTCCAGAATTGGCAAGTATGTGGGGTCAGGAGAGTTATTGAATTCATCCAATGTGGCATGTCCCACATGCACTGATGAAGTGGGCATGGGAAGATGTCTTGGAGTTTAATCAAAGTAAAAATGGAAATCTACCTTTTGCAGCTGTTTAACCTACTACCTGGCTCTTTACAATTATCTCCCAGAGATAAAATGATTAGGTACCTTAATGTTTTTAAAATAATTTACTGGTCTCCTTAGAATAATTAAATGAATAAAATCATCAGCTTCACTAACCTCTCTGCTAAACTAATTACAATGAATCTACAAAGCAGAGGAAGGAATGGGATTTAGGAAACTGTCAGTTCTGCAGAGCTCTTTTTTTTGTCTTCCCTCACACTGTTTGCTTTTCCCTGGTGTTGCCCTTTATACTGATGAATAAAGGATGAAGCCCTAATGCTAGTTAGATTAGTGTATGTCTTTTCATTTGGAGGGGTTTTGCCTGGGTAAAGCTTAAACTGATGATATTGTCTGAGGCTCTCTGGTGAAGGATCAACATGCAGAATTTCTTGGTTCCATTCTTCCTTCAGCTAGCCATGGTACACACTAAATTATCTTATTATTTCTCACAATATTTCTCATCTGACAGCATTTAGGATCTGATTGTCTCAAGCATTTTGAGATTCTGAACACCGATTACCTACTGGTTGCACTTTCCTTCAGTTTCTTAATGGGGACTGAAAACCTTTTATCTGAAGAGACCTGGAAAGTGCTTTGCAAATAGCAATTAACCTTTCTGCCATTCCAGTCTGTTGTCAGCTGTTAACCTTGCAAGCTCTTTCCTGAATCGTTTGCCTGTGTGTGTTCGGTGCCTGAACCTTGATTTAATACATGAGATGTTACCCTGGTGTTAGTAAAGATCCTCTCTTGACCCAGGAAGAAACTGGAAGTTTGGAGGTCTGTTCTGTTTACAATGTAAAGGGAAAAAAGAAAGTTTTGTGGACCCCAAGTGGATTCTGAGTGGAAAAGGGAAAGGATAAGTCAGCATTTGGCTTCCCCCCCCCCCCTTTTCGATGTGCTCAAGGAGTTTTAGGGCAGAGCTGTGATTGATCACTGCAATTGAGGCTTGCAAATCTCTTAGGATGCCCTGGCTCAAAACAAGCTAGTCTCTTGGTGAAATATTTTCAACTGATCAATAACTGCTCCTTTTGTTTATAATTTAATTACACTTGGAGCAGTGGAAATGGGCAGTTGATAGCTGATCTGATGTCTGTCGGTCTCTTCCTGCTCTGCCTTTGAGGAATGAGGTTAGATAGCAAGAAACGTGAGGCATCGGTCATGTTTGCTTCCTTCCCGTGTTCCACGAAAATCATCAGCTACACCAGGATAAAATTGCATTAATGCTGTGACCAACCAGCCTCCCAATGTGTACATCTCTCTAACGGGTCTTCATTACCCAGCAGGACTGCAGTAGTTCTCCTGCCTCAGTTTTATTGTCTCTTCCAACACTAAAACGCCATGTGATGTTTAGCAGTCATTGAGTTTCTCTGCACTTCTATTTTTCCAGTTCCAAAGTAGGGAAACAATATTGACCTGCCTTTCAGGGGTGATGTAAAGGTTGATTACTCTCTGCAAAGTATTTCTAGATTCACAGATGAGAAGTGCTTTATTTCTGTCACAGGATTAGAGGCAAACTGCTTCTGTGCTGGGCTCCTGATCGGCTCATTTTGCAATAATCTCCCAAGTTGTTTTGTGGGTGTGCAGTGCATGTCTGTAGATCAATAAAGATATATTAATTATTCCTGAATACATGTATATGCTTTTACTGGCCACTGGATATCCCATTTTTTTTAAATCTTGCTATCACATCTCATTTAAAAAAACCGTTAAGAAATCAGTCTTTTTTTTCATAGTCCCTAGTCGCCAAGGAGATAATTTATTTATTAGCATAGCAAAAAATGCTAAGGGGATATTAAAGAAGGGAAGGTAGAGTGGGGGCATCCCTGATTCTGGGGTATGCATATAGTTTTATTTTGCTCAGTACTGTAGAGACTTCTAGGCACTGAAGTTTATAATGGAAATGGTTTGGTGCTGATAGTGGGTTCAGGAGAATGAATAAGTCTGCTAAATTGAAAAGCTGACACTTACAAAATAAGTTTACTAGCAAATCAAGGGAAACTTGTACTGTTTAATGCTCTCTGATGTGAGCAATTTAATTATGGCTGAGTGGCAGAAGGTTGAAGAAGAGCTGGTGGTGTTAATGATACATATTAAACAACTGGGAATGGCAGCGGTGGAGTGTTCACCAAGGCCACCCCTACTCTAACAAGCTCCTATTTCCTCCAAATATTTAAATGCAAGCCATAATGCTAATAGTTGTTTGTGGTCCCTTCCTGTTGCTTATTATCCTACAGGTAAAAGACACAAGGTCACTGAACTGGGCTGTTTGCCAAGGATGTCTAATTGCAAAATCTTTAATAAAGAAAAGAAAACGTTAAGAGCAATGTGTCTCCAGGAATGGATTACATTCTTCTAATTATCTAGAAATATGAAAGCTGTGTGCAAGGGAATTACTGCAAGACTTAGCATGAGATTATGTAGTCACCCGTTTTAACGAGGACCAAATTTACAAAGCGACTGTCGTCTACTTAAGGATTGCTGCCACCAGGGAACAAACAGCATCTCGCTTGTCGTGGGGGCTGTGTCTGCCACAGCCTGATTTAGCAGCTTGTCCTCTGTGCTACGCTCAGTCTGAAAGGGTGGTGAGCATCCTCTGTGCAGCGCTGTGACCAGCTACCTGAGTGGAGCTGCTGTTTCAGCATAGATCTTAGAGAAATTTGCAGGCTGGTGGTACAAGCTCGTGCCTTTTTGAATCTGTGAGAGCCTTTGATGGTCTGAAAATGCATATTTAAAAAGAAAAAAAAATAAATCTTTCTTGTCTGTTCTATTATTCCACTTGGCTGATATCATAAAGGCTTAGTAAGGAATTGGGTGTCCATTTTACACGTGGGAAAACTGCAAGTGAGAGAACTGAGATTGCAAACTGATTGAAATCAGTTCTGTGGCCTTCATGTTATAAAACATCTCACTGGAAACAAACACACACAAACCTTGCTTTCTACCTGTTTTCTTGGGAGTACCAATTAGTTATTGCTCCAAGACTTTTTTTAAACTGTTTTCTTCTTGCTTATTTTCATATTTTTTAAAAACATATGAATAGTGGGAGAATTCAGTACCTGGAAAATTTTTAGACATCTTATAGAACTATTACTATAACTTTTGCCTCTTGGTAGTCCCTCCTCCTTGCTGTGGGTACAGACGTGCTTTGATTTTGCCTTTCTTGTAAGGACTATGTATCAGCATGAGGCCATCAGAAAGCACATTATTCTACCTGACTCGCTGGAGTTTATTCTCTGTTTTGTTGGGATGCCATTCTTGAAACATAGCTGCAATTTTATGGAAAAGAGTTCTCTTTGCACAGATATTCATGAATTACATCTTGAATATGTAATAACAGATTTTGAGTTCTAGGCAGAGTATTTCATTCCCCAGGATTTAATAGGCGTGTTGCACAGGTGCAAGAATCAATTCATTCTTCAGGGAAATTTAGTCACCTCAGGGATGCATTACGTGTTACCTGCTAAATCCATCTATCTAGTTTCTTATACTGAGCCTACTCTGTGCTCTTCCCATATAGCTTTACATTATCCATTGAAAATGAATTATGTCTTCAACCTTCTAATTCACTTACACTATTTCTGAAGTTGCCTTATTGAATATTATGATCTTCTGTGCATTCATGTTTTAATTTGCATTTGATTTAGCTCCCCAGACCTTGCAGACTGACCTTGATCATCTTTGGAAGAAGAAAAAAAAACACAAAACAACAACTCTCCAACCATAAACTGACAACAATACACAAACTCATGCATCTATGTATATTAAAATCTAAGGTTTTTTAATTATTTGAAAAAGAGAAAAGCTCTCCATGTTTTAATGTAAACTCATTTTTGTAGCTGGTGTTATAACATGCTCCCTTTTAGAGGCTGTTTCTACCAGAACCTTTACCTCTCTGTAACATGAAATTGCAGAGGCTTGAATTCTTCACACTGTCTCACCTAGGACTGTGCTGTGAACACTTTGGCAGCTCTTCTCTATGTTTCAGTGTTTTTGTGTTTGTGGCTTAGAAATTCCCTTCAGGGAATTTCCTAGCCCTAGTGAAGTCCATCTCAACTTCTTCTTCGCTTTTGTCTGGCCACAAGTTTACTGGTGATGGTAAAATAACACTGGTTCAGAACTTACCAGTGACAGGACTATTCCCAGAGTCCCACCAGAGCATGGAAAGAACTGACCAGGTTGTTCACACCGTGATCAACCTTTTTTCCCCTTTTCTCCCCCCGTTCTCCGAATTGCACGTGCTCTGTCCATGGTATCACAACGTCCATTGCAAGGAAATGTAACTGTCCACCCACTGAAACAAATAAACAAATTGGTTCCTCAAAGACTGTAGGGTCACCAACTAAAATCTTCCTAAACACTTTACAGACCAAATAATGTCACCTTCTTATGAACTAAGTGTACCTGGGTGGCATTCATCACAGGCAATTGTCACTCTATGAATTGCCTGTGATCAGATCATGGTTTTTATGGGTTACTGCCTATACAAAATTGCCAGAGGAGTGTTTTCGAGCAAATTTTGAAGTTTTTCTGCTTGAAAAAGTTTTTATGAGATAGTTTATTCGCATAGCAGGTCTGAAATTCCCATATCCCTTCAATAGGTGTTCAGAAAATCATTGCTTATGCTTTGTTTCTCTTTCTTAGCACGTACCTTTTCTAAACTGCAGGAGAGCTTTCTTCTCCTGACAAAATTACTTTAGCTTAAAAATAAGACTTATAAATCTTGTTTTCTGCTGCTTGTTTAAATGCATCCTGGCTTGTAGAAACACTTGCAGAGGACACAAAAGTACAAGTGCTGAATCAAAACATATGTCAGAATATGCTTAGGTGATCCTGAATACCTTTCCTTCTGGATTCAAAGATTCACAAAGACTGTGGTGTCTGGATTGGGCAAAAAAAAAAAAAAAATCTAAGAATTGTCTCAACACCTTATGTATTCCCTCCACAGAGGATGGATTTCCATGTGTTGGTGGAAAAAAACACAGCTCCATAAAAGAGCTGAGGTGGTTTCTTTCTTTCACACTTTTTTTTTTTCCTAACAACGAAATTGAAATTAAGCCATCCATCCCAGAGGATGGAGAAACAACAGCTTTCCCTGAGATGAACCTCTTTGGCCTGATGACTGAGCAGAGATTTTATGATACCGGAATGGCAGAAGCATACCAATTCTTGACTTGTTGATGTTCAGTAGCTTAAGCCACTGAAACTTGGCGCATTGGAAGCCATCAGAAAACTTATTCTAGTAGGATGAAAGACAACCGAATTTTTCTGTCTCTTCCAGACACATGACTGAGACATATAGATGGATTATGGAAGGATTCTGGAAGAGATGAGTTTGATGGGTCTGTTTTGACGCCTTGCTGTGTTTTTATTCAAAACATATTTCTAATAAAATGCAAAGAGGCATTTACATCAGCTGAGAGTTTGACCCAAAGACCTTGTAGCTTTTTGTGGAGACACTGCCCTCATATAAATAGCTGTTTGTTCATGCTCTTTCTCCTATTCATTATGGTCAAAGTCTGAGCTCATGTCTGTTTCTTAACGCACAAAGAGTCTATAAATTCAGGGGTACTTGAGTCATTCTTGAGTTTCATTAAGTGAAATGTTACATTATGATAAGACCAGGCAGTATGAATGTTGGCTCTTTAAGATCCTATCTCAGAAAAAAAGGAGATTCTTTAGCTATTTTGAGCTGTGCAATTACCCGCACAAATAAATCCTCACTATTAAAGAAATACAATATCTCCTATTACCAAAAAGCAGCAAATAAGATTTAGCTTGTGTTGGAGAAGACATTCTGTCGTTTTTGTTTTTCATTACCAGAATAATTGTAGCAGATTTATTTAACCAATCATTCATCAGCTAGTTTACAAAAGCTCCTGGGGCTGCTGCAGTTGTTGGACAGTTGACAGAATTATTTAGCTGATAAATACAAAAGATAATTTGATTCAAGTGTGATTTCTGTGGGACTGAGAAAAACACAGCAATTGTTTTGTCTCTCTTTGGATTCAAAGAGGATGCAAAATTAGATCTTGGAGTATGAGTTAGTTTCACAGTTGGCCTCTGGAAATATCCTGCTATTTTAAAAATAATTTTAGTCATTAGTCCTGCTTTTTATTAAATAAATATAGCTACATTTTGCACTAATTATGCCCTCAGTCCAATAAAGCACTTAACAGGTGTATGACTTTAGAACATGAATAATCCTGCTGGCTCATATGCTTATGGTTAGATCTGTGCATAACAGCTTGGTTCATCAAAACACAATAAACACTTTAGTCTCCCTATAAGCAGTAAGTTTTAGCTGTGTGCTTGAAATTAAGCATGTGTTCAATTGCTTTGCCTGGATGGTGATGAAAAATAGCCTGTTAAATTAACTACATGCTGGAAAGCTTTACGGGATTCAGGTCTGTTGAAGTAAGATTCAGAGGGCCACAAATTTATAATTTGGTCTATGGTACAAATGGCCTGATATAAATGCTGTAATTTGTTCTTGGTGCTAATTGTTGTGGCACTTGTGATACGTGGTAACATCCGTGCTTGTGGATCGGATAACTTGGAAAAGGCAAGAAGATTGATCAGAAGCCTGGAAAACATGAGAAAAGATAAGCCAAGGAGATGCTAGAGTCCTTGACATAGGAGATCTCTAGGAGCGGGACAAACCATGTCCCCATGGATAACATGCTGATCATCCCCTCTCTGGAGCAGGGAATGAACAGGGTGACTTCTGAAAGACTCTGGCCTTTGGTTCCTGAACCCAGGAAAGATTTCACTGATAAATATCTAAACAGTCCCCATGCCAGTGGTTTTATCGCTACAAAAATAGCACAAATATTTCTGATATATTTTTTCATTTTTTAAAAGAGAAGTCTACTTGGAAATAAATGAAATGTGACATGAGCAGTATAGTAAGCGTAGACTTGTTTTTTAGCCAAGCAAATGTTTAATATTTATTTTCTTTGTCTTGTTGCAATCTTACCTCCCAAATGTTGAATGTTTTGTGCAGATTAAAATGAAAATTTAACCTGATGTTATTTCCTGACAAGAGCTGAGAAACAGAAAGGCCACAATAGCGTTGCAAAGTACTACTGTTTCCCTCCCCTCAAAACCCACACTTTCCAAATGGGTTGGAGTGTGCTGGATAGAAGAAAACAGTGCAAAACTGTTTCCAAAGCTGGTCTTCTATATGTTGCTACGAAGTGGATCTGACAGATACAGATATAATTCAACTGCCTACTCTAGCTAAGTGTGTAACAAAAAATTCTTCACTTGAGTTCAGGTTAAAGGATGAGATTAAGTCTCTGGTGTAGTATGCGGGTTAACTATCCTTATTTTTGTAAGGAGAGAACAAGTGTCACATTTGTGTGTAGAAATCAACCATGGAAATCCACCCAGACTATGACAGAGGTGGAGCCAGAAGATCTGTTGTTGTTCCCCCTTTGAATTGCTTCCCTGCTGCTGTATGAAGATGACCAAAGAAAACCATTCCAGAATTTCCATGCCTCCTTCTCTGCTCAGAACAGAGATGTAATTACCTAGAACTTGGTCTCCTTTGGTCTCTTGGAAAAAAAAAAGTTTCCTCTCTTGCAGAGGAAACTCATGGAAACATGGTTTCCTCCACAAGATCTGCTGTTTTCCAACTCCAAGGCAAAGTTACCTCCCAACATTTCACCATTTCAGAGCAAGAAGATTCCTTTCCTTAGATTCCCTTTTTTTTTTTTTCCCTTGTGAGGGGGACTTGATGGAAAAGCCTGTGATCTGCAATCTAAGAAACCAATATTGTCCAGGGTGTGTTAAATCAGTACATCATTATTGTGCTCCCTGCCCCCTCCCCCTTATTAATTTATTTATTTTATTGCTGGTGTTAAATGGTTTTGTCAAAAGCAACTCTTTACAGACCATTAATGCCAGAGCAGATGATTGTTTTCCACCAGCCCTCATGAATAATTCAAGCTGCCAGCTCGCAGTCTCTTCCTCAGCACTGAGGACTCTTCTGAGGAAGCGGGGTTATTAAAGGTAACAATCATGATGAGTCTCATCTTTGAGCAGGACATACTCATTAATCCTCGGAAGAAACCCTATCTTGAAACAAATCATACAGCACCGTGACTTTTTGCACCTCCTGCTTTTCTCTCCCCCCTGCTGCTACTTTTGATGATGCTGCTACTTTTGAGATTCTGTTCTAACAAGAAAGTCAAGGGACGTGATAAATACTTTGGGAGAAGTGGAAGGAAGAGTAAATGGGGAGATGAGGGCTCAGCAAGTCAGCTGGTTTTCTTTCTCCTTGTTTCTCTTTCTAAATTAATTTACTTCACCAGTTCTCATGCCCCTTGCATGCTGGCTCCCTGCAAGTACTTGAATGAACATGTTTATTGGCAGAAATATTCTGGGACTCAGGGAATGATAAGACTAGAATATTAAAGCAATGAAAACTGTATACATATTCATATACCAGGAACTTGATTATTAGTTCTGATAATTGGTTCTCAGCTGTGTTTACACAATGGTGGTAAAATCTTATAAGTAAATTGTGAGGTTAGTTCTGAAGTTGGCAATTGGTCTTATTTGTGCCAATAGCAGGAGATAACTGAGAAAAATACTTGGAAACCAGCCTTATTCTCTTGGATTCACCGGTATTCAAAACAACCATGAAACATGTAGGCTCTCCGAAATGGTAATGATACCATGGTTTTTTGTTTTCTTTACTTTGAAAGGTGATTTCATATTAGATAGTCTGAGGTTTTGTGAATGCATTTGTCTAAAAATACAGTAACAGCCCCTAGATTCATGCACAGCTGAGCTGCAGGTGGCTTATAGTCCAGCCAACTGTTTGCAGTTTTAGCAAGCGAGTGGAGATTGGTCCCCCTCAAGTCTAAAGCCCCTGTTGCTTTAGGCTCTTTGCATCATAAACAGTGCATCTCTATTATAATACTTGTGGTATAATTGCCTGTTGCTTGATTTGGTTCTATAGGTTACTGGAATGGACTCAAAAGATAGATATTTATTTTTTTGTTTTCCTACTTTTATGGTGCTTGTGCATTGCCATTCTTTTTGCTTTTTACAAGGGATATGGAGTATTTAAAAAAAAAAAAAAACAAAACAAACACAAAACCCCCCCAATAACCTTCCCCCAAAAGACACCAAAAAAACCCCACTCCAAAGCCCCTGCATATTGTTTCTGCCTTTGCTAGAAAAGCCAGGCATTGGGAAATATCAAAGGCAATACTGTATTAGGAGCCAACGAAGGCTGAAAGGAAGGAATCTTCATTAGGTGACTGTTAGATTTTTCCATTCAAATCTGTATTTTTTTCTCGACTTTTCAACCAACCTGGATTGAATTCACTGGCCCTTGGGACTGGTACAACATCTGCCACTGATCACATCTCCACCATAAACTCTGTTCTGGGGATGTGGAAGGACTTGTATTCTTTCACACCCTTTTGAGAAAGGTAAATGTTCCTTTCCTTCAATCTATTAAGTTTATTGAAGAGGAGGTTAAGAGGTGATTTGATCCACTAATAGATAGTAGACAGCTCCATTAATCTAGAGGTGGTAAGTAAAGCATGTAATGAGATCCAGCGGTTGGAAGGTAAAGCTGGCTGGAGTAGAACACTGCTCTTTCTAACTCTGAAGGTAACTGACCACTTACCCAGATCTGCTGTGGATTTTCTCTCCTCCATTTAAAACGCACTGACTTGAACAGTAGCTGTGAATTTACTAGAGGAATGACTGTGTATGGTTTGTTGACTTCTGTTCTACAAGAGAACGGTGCAGCTGTGACTTCCTTCCGGCCTAAAAGTTATAGAATCATAGAATGGTTTGGCTTGGAAGGGACCTTAAAAGATTCCAACCTTGCAACCCCCCAACTCTGCCACAGGCAGGGACACCTCCCACTAGACCAGGTTGCCCAGTTCCCCATCCAGCCTGGCCTTGAACACTTCCAGGGATGGGGCATCCACAGCTTCTCTGGGCAGCCTGTGTCAGTGTTTCACCACCCTCACAGTGAAGAATTTCTTCCTGATGTTTATTCTAAATCTCCCCTCTTTCAGTTTAAAACTGTTAACCTGCATCCTATCGCTACACTCCCTGATAAAGAGACCCTCCCCATCTCTCCTGAAGGCCCTCCATATGTACTGGAAGGGGCTATCATGTCTCCCCAGAGCCTACTCTTCTCCAGCCTGAACAACCCCAACTGTCTACCAGTGATCCAAAATAATTCAACTCTTGATTCTTTTGCTGAGCATAGCAATGAGTAGATGCCAATTGAGCTTGTATACCTAATTATTGGGGCTTTAGAAACTAAGCTTATACAACTCATTTTAAATTGCTAGAGCTTGGAAAACAGGTTTTGTTGATATGGATCTGCTCAATAAGCAGGTTGAGAACCCATATGGGAAATAACTCTTCTTTTTCCCTAATACCCTGAGGCTCCTGTTTCCTGCAAAAAACACCTTGAGATTCTTCATTTGATACATATGACACAGCTGACTGCTCTTTCCCCTTCAAAGTATGTAGGACAGGGCATTTATTTCAGTGGTAAATTCACACTGTATCATGTTCTCAAGTAAATTGGTTAGTAGGAGGCATCACCCTCCCCGGGCAACCCCAGATAATCCTCTTTGGTTTTGACATCCGTTTTCATTTGAGTCTTGAAAACAAGTTGTTGTGCTCCTCAAAATGGACTCTGCATATTCTGATTCCTTTCAAGGTCGTTTGGAGGACATTTGCAGCAGCATTTGATGGAGATTGTGCTCTAAAGGCAGGGACTGAAGAACAGTTGATAAGGGTTTACAAGCATTAAACTTGTTCACTTGCTAAAAGCATAAATTCGGAAGGTTAAGCTTGATCATATTCTGTTAGTTTAGGACAACGTTTCTGCACAAATGTCAAGTGATGTGAATATTAATAAATCCGTACTTTAGGAGTCTTTTTGTCCTTAAAGTGCCTTTTTGTGATAGTAAATCAAAATACACATAAACTCTAATAGCTGGGAGCAATAGGCAGATTACGAAGTGGCACTTTGCTTAAAAAAAGAGATTATAAACTTTGGATTTTAATTTTCTAATAACTCAAGAATAAGTGTCTCAGAGGGCTCTCATACCCCTAACTGTGGCCATTGAGCAATGTGAGAATGACTCCTCCTCGAAAACATATAGCATTTCTAATTCAGACTTCAGAAGTGCAGATAGTAATGAACAATAAAATGGCACATGCAGGAAGGCCAGGGTGTTAGGGTTTGGACTGTCTTTTGAGAGTTTTAGTTTTTGAAATCTTTCATCTTCAATGAATGACCTTTATTTCTTTGAAATTTGTTAGCTACTGTAATACTTGTATTCCCATTATGAATTACACAAAGTTTGAATCTTGCTCCCAAGATATACATCTTCATCCTGATTTCTACCATGCTGTGCTTTTGAGTGTGTGCTGATTTTTCTTAGCCTATTACAGACAGGAAGGTGAATAGAAACCATTCAAATGTAGCCTGAGAATTAAACTATAAGTGTCCTCAAAAGTTGGGATTTTTCAGGTCTGTTTTCTCCTTCTGAAAAACTCATTAGTGCTGTTGATGAGGATCATGTGAAGCTGGTGTGAAAAATCTGTGAAAAGTCTCAGTTTGTCCCAGCAAAGTCCTGAACCTTGGTGTAAACCTGGGGAGATTTATGGTTTCAAGATGAAATCAGGTAATGCTGAAATTCTCATGGGGTTTCAATACCAGGTGAAATATGTTGTTTATTCTTAGGTTTTCCTTTGAACTTTGTGTTTGAACTCCTAAAAAGAGATTATTGGGGGGGGGGATGCAAATTACCGCCAGATGGTGAAGGATAAGTGTCTGACAACTCTTCTATCCTGTAAACATTTAGTCTAGGTGAGTTTCTGGAACTGGAAGGTGGAAAAGACTGCAGGGGAGAGAGCTGGAAACTCACAGCATTCCTGCCATTGTTTTCTGAGATGGCTGAATTGGCTCAGGCTACCAAAGGAATGATGAAAACTAAGGAGATTCAGAAAAATAAATAGTGTTTGATTTATGAACGCCAAAGGTTGTAATCCTTGCTGCTTTGCTCTGTAAAATATCCTGTGGCAATAAGTTCCATGGTTTGAGATATTAAAAAAAAAAAGGGGGCACATTTCTACACAAATTTATAAATGTTAAATTAATTTATCAAGAAGCAGATTTAATGTTCTTTAGCTGGCTTGTTTTGAAAAATGGCAAGTAGCCATTCTTGCTTTCCAATAGGATAGTTTTCAAAGCTGCAGTTATGCTCTTATATACGTCTACAGCAGTCAGTAAAACCTGCTTGTGACCTTCTGGGCCTCCATTGTACATAAAGTAGTAAATAAGAAGAGCACATACATGTTTTCAGTGGCTACTGCTTGATTTTTCTGGCTTGGAGACATCAGATCCGGCTCACACTTGTACTAGATGGTTCCTAGAAAACTTAAGAATTGGTGGAAAATTAAAGAAGAGAAGGTACTCAAAATGTTCTGTATCAAGCACGGAACAGAATTTAATCCAGCTGTTTGAGCAGTGTGGGGATGGGGCTGTGCTCAGTCTCATTAGTGTTAAACTTTTGCAACTTCACTGTCTTTAAATGCTTGCGCTGGAACTGGCTTTATAGCACAGATTAGGTCTTTAGATTTTTGGTTCCATTAAAGCTATGAGAGACAACAATGAGGAAGAAAAGGAAAAACCAATCAATTTTCTCCTCTTTCTGTGCCGCAATCTTCCTTTCTGCGGCTGTAAAGAGATTCTCCAGTAAATTATTGGCTCTTCCCTTGTGTCTGATTTAGAAATAGCAACCCTGTGAAGTTCCTAGCTAAAATGATTTTGGTGTAATCAGTGTTTAGAACTTTAATTGTGGAGTTCAGATCCTTTTATGTCAAGCCAGATAGTACCTATCCAATCTGCAAAGCTTATTCCAGCTGGACTTACTCACTTAGTTGTCTGACCTTCTGGAATAGAAGATGCTTTAGACGAGTACATGTGTCCAGAAGTAAAAATCCTTGCAGCATCCTTAAAAAAAAAACAACCCAAAACTATTCCCCCACCCTGTGCTTCTGACATGACTGAGAAGGGAGAGTTTCTCATGAAAACCTCGACTGGGTTATTGCTCTGGGTCCGTGTAGCAGGCACGCACCGCTCTTCTTCACCTGCCATCTGAACTATTGTTTTCTAGGGCTCTGATTAATCTCATTTACCAGATTTGCTGCCTAAAGAGAAACTCTTAGATGAATATCCCTGGAGACTGAGCAGTAATAAACATACATATCAGCCCAGATATTTCTTCCATTTCTTTCTCTGTACGTTTTCCTGTACATTAAGATAATTCTAGAGACACACACAAAATCATTTTCCATATACAATTTCAAGAAGAACTCCAGCACTATGGGAACATTATCTTCTTTTTATGTATATAACACTCATGTACAATACGTGACCAATGTGGTTCCATCCACATCATCGTGCAGTTGAAACAATAACAAAGTTGGGCCACCTGCCATGAAAAACCTCAGCTTGTGGCTTGACTGCTGGGGAGAAATTTCACAGGTCTCGTGGAAAGCAAGGCATGAAAATATATTGTGGGATTGCAGGCAGCTTATCAGAGGGAGAATGTGCCTTGCAAAGTCAGAGCTGAACAGAGTATTTCATGTCTTTGGCAAATGTGGTGTGCATGATCTGAACCATTAATCAAATACTGACAGCCTGCTCGGGGAAAGCAGAGTGTCAAATGGAGGAGGGCTTGCAGAGCCCCATCCAAATGGCATCTGGGGGAAAAGAAGGGAAGAAAGAAACAATGAAAGGAATGTTTATGGTACTGGAACAATTTTACGTACATTTACTCTAAACGTTTGGAAATCTATATTGATCTCAGCAGAAGCTGGTGCTGGGGGGGGAGGGAGTAAAATCATCATTCCATGTTGCCCTGTCAAGTTTGATTTATGCTGGGCATTTGACAACCGCTCAGTTCAGAAACCTTTCAAAACCTTCTTGTCTACTTGTTAAGCAAAGCAAATGAACTTTAAAAAACCCAAACCTCTCACCTCAAAACAACAACAAAAACCCCAATCCTGCACTAAATTTAGAGAATTCTGCACATCTGGTGATGCTAATATCTCTGTGATGTGTGTCCAGATGTCTACTTAGAGAAGGTGGAAGTGTGTTCAGCTTGTTCATGTATAGTATTTGCTGACTTCAATTTTGGCAATCTGTGTAATAGCTGCTTTTGTCAAAATAACATGGCTTTGTCTTCAGTTTCCCTTCCTTTTTAATATTCTTTCTTTTATGGAATTAAAAACATCATGTGAGGCAAGAAAGTTTCTTTTATTGCATTTATTATAAATGAAAATTTAAAAAAATAATCCATTTTGTTGCCTTTATGAATTCATGTATATATTGGAAAATGCAGAGTTG
Organism: Tringa tobata; assembly: GCA_033628505.1. NCBI lineage: Eukaryota > Metazoa > Chordata > Aves > Charadriiformes > Scolopacidae > Tringa > Tringa tobata. The sequence continues at coordinate 3,054,639 of JAHREE010000194.1, read as the reverse complement.
ACCCTTTTGAAGCCCATGTTTTTTCTGCTCCGTTTATTTTGGGAGGAGTCCATACTTGGTTTTTATAGTGATGAGAGGTACATGGTAGTCACTGGTGTGAGAAAGAGAAGGTTTTAAATCCTGTAGTGCTACTGAAAATTAACAGAAAGTCATTAGCATCGCTAGAGTTATGTTTAATTTCCAGCAATGCCACAGAGACCAGCTGATCATCAGAACAGTAGTATTTACATAGCTCTGCTGGCCATGGAAATTCACAGCTAAGAAATGACTTGGGATTTTGTTGATTTTTTTTTTTTTTTTTTCTTCTGCTTTTCTGAATTTCTACTGGCTGCCTCCTATCACCAAAACAATTGCTTACCTCTTGCCCATCTAAAGTATATTTTTTAAATATCTAGAGACATATATCACTTATATAGTACTGGGATCATTTAACTGAATTGCTTTTAGCACATTTCTGAAAGAGGGCTAAATATACAGGCACATGCAATATCCCCTTCTATAAAAGAGGCTTTATTGGAGAAAAAGTATCTCATGTATTTTAGAATGGATTCTTCAGAGGAGACTATGGGAGCTCAGCTCCCATACCCTCAAAAGCTAGTCTTCAGGATTTGTGGCTAAGCTTAAATTTGAAAAATAAGTAAACTTTTTTCCATCTGAATTCACTGTTTTGTTTTGCTTTGCATCCACCCCAAACACCACTAGTAAAAAGGATGCTTTGTCTTTCCTGCATTATGCTGAAGGAACCAAAAAACAGCAGTCAGCCCTGAGCGGTGTCCTGAGGGTACGTGCATGTGCCTGTGTTTGTTGTGAGTGATCCTGTGGACTTCCTTAGCTGTTCAACATGCAAAAAACGTGTGGATATCTGGCTTGGAACAGCCATGGTCTGCAGAAGGTCTCAAATATCAGTTCCCTGTTCCACAGGATGTTCATCTCTGGATGAAGGACGTTACGTATGTGACTAAGGACTGTGTGATTAAGGCTCTATTAAGGACACTATATAAGGGTACCTATAAAAGAGGGGGGGATGAAGTTGCAGGCAGAGTGCTTAGAAGTCTATTGAGCAGGGAGGAAGCAGGCTCTGAAAGCCCTGTGAGGGATGCTGAAGGGGCAACTCTGAGAGGAACCAGCTTGTTGCTTCGCAGAATCATAGAATTGTCTTCTCTTACAGTAGTAACTGGCTGTATCACTTCAGATGGCTTTATTTTCTCTAAATATGTGAGTTTCCTTAGTCCATTACACTGCTATTGGTGTCTTTTATGGATTTTTATGCACAGTAAATTCGTGTAGTTAATAAATGGTGTTGCCATAGAATTTACGTTACATTTCCTATTACATCCTGTGACTACAGCTTCATGAAATTCACCCCATCATTAAAGAAATAGCTTTATTGACTTTATTGCTGTCATCTATGGAGAATGGGGAAAAGCACACGTGACAGGTAGAGCTGGGCAACGAGCAAGCTGACATCCAGGCTGAACGTGCAGGGAGTTCATCTGATTGCTGAGGTCTGAGCTAAGCTCCAAGATATACAAACGTCTGCCAAATGACACTCTGTTGGCCAGTGCCGTGAGGTGTTATCTCTGAGGCTGAGTTTATGGGTGTTACTCCTAGCAGTTGCATTTTTGGAGCCTGTTTTGGAATCCCTTGTCAGAAGGTTGTGGTCTCTCCAACCTGACATGGCTGACAGGGAGCCACAAGTGCTCAATTGCAAAGAGCCTGGAGGCAACGTAGATCTGGAGTTGGAAAGAGAACCAAAGTACTCACCTCTGCCATTCAACGTGGTGTATAAAACTGTGTGTTTGGTTCAGTAGGCCAATGTGCAGCCTAAAAACCACCCTGGGCTCCTGCTGTGTCCTGTCTATTGGTGCTACAACAGCACCAGCGACCAGGAGTCAAGTGAAAGGACCTGAGCGTGGACACGCAACCTTTTTAAAAATGCTTTGGAGGCTTTTGAGGGCTTGGTTTTTTAGTTGGAGTTTTTAGTTCCACATGTGCATTGTGGAAAGCCTGTTACCATGAGTCATGGTCATTATTCTAAGGGCAGAATTGGAAAATTGCAGTGCAATCTGCAGCCTTACTGCAGATACAGAGACTGCAGCCAGGCTTCTTCCCTCGGCGGTGAGAGCTGGAAAAACAAGCCCATTAGACCTCAACCATTTTTGTTCCCTAAGGAAATGAATGCTTCTTGGTAAGTCAACAGCAGAATACAAGATGTGCAGGGGAAAAAAACCTGAAGAGATCAGACAAGCTAAACTCTGTCACTTACAGACTATCTTTAAAACAAAGAGACAAGAAGTGGGGTGGGGGGAGTGGAAAGGCTGAACTTCCAGTTACCTCTTGTGTGGAATACGGTCAACTCAGCCAAGTCAACAGTGAACTCTGTCTGCTCTCCCCCTGCTAAAAAATTCAGGCTTGTCTCAGGGATGTTTCTCGACTGCAGGGAACGGTTGCATTGGCAGGTAATACAATCTCTCAGCTACAACGAGCTCTTCCTTCCAAGGCATTTTAATTTTTACAGCTCAAGTGCTCCGAGGGTGCCAAAATAATCAGGGCTTCGCATTTCATATATGGCCTAGGATCTGATTGTTAATCCCTCAAGGTGGCAGTAGCTTAATTAAAGCTATGTATCGGTGAGGAGATAATTGTAATGTCCTTTGAGTGCCTGGTCCTAATTTACACTGTGTACAGCCTGATATAGTCATCTATAATGTATCAAAGGTCCATGGTAGGTTTTAATGTAAAGCCGTGTAAGATAAATGAAGAGTACATGTGGCAGGTGCTCAGTACATGCATTTAGATTAAACCCTGCTCATTGAGGTGGTGATTAGATGAGTTATGTCAGGGAATTGTAGCTGCTTCAGTGGATGAGGAAAAGGTTATTTCTAAGAGCTCATTTTAACAGCGTAACTGGCACATAACTCGGATATCAAACGCTGAATGAGGAAGGGGAGCAGGAAGGGTGCAGGGTGCAGATGCTGAGCCACGTGGACAATACACACACAACTGTAATAGCAGCCATTCTACCCTAGAACTTCTAAAAAACTATTTAAGTAATGCTCTCTTTGATTAGCTTTGAATACCTGGTAGTGATATTTAACTACATCTAAAATGAGGTTAGGGCGTGATTTGTTTGGAAATGGGGGCTCAGTCATCGTTTCTTTGCTTTCCCTGGGTCTCTATAGACCCAGGAACAGGCAGGTCAAATCTATCAGAGCAAAGGTGGAAGCGCAAGGCTTGTCTTTCTCAAACAGTTTTATTAGCAAGAGAATCATTCTGTTTATCAAACTGGCAGAACTTCTGAAAGATATAGTTGAGACTTGCTCTCTCAGCACTGCAACAAGATCATAAAGAAGACGTGCATCCATGGGTTCACTCCGAAAATATCCCAGACCTTTTTGTCTGTGGTGTTTCTCCAACTGGGCTTGGGCGAACAGTGGATCAGAGGTTTCAGTGAGCACTAATAGGCTCTGCCCTACTCCAGTAGACAGTGGGTGCTGGTTAGTGAAAAGGATGAGACAACTCTAAAAAGAAGGGAGCCTAAGGGCAAAGGAGAGGGCTCATAGCAAGGATTCCTAAAAGGAAGCAAGGATGGAAGTGGAGAGCTGTGCATGTGTAATGAGCAACTGTTTGGATCTGTGCAGCATGTATTTTTGTTTTATGTCCACGAAGAAAATACAGTACAGCTTAGAAATACCAGGCCCTGGCACTCGCTGCCCTCTGCATGGTGTTAGGCCTGTGAACACACTCAAAATGTCAAGAACGTGCTGGTAGTTGTTCACAGGAGCTGCTCTTTTCACAAAGTGGTGTTTTGTTGTTTTTTTTTCCCCAGCTGTAGAATGCTGTGAGGTTTTGCAACCACACTTGCTGCATTAACAGTTTTCACATTAATCCTTTCTCTTAAAGGTCAGTTGAGATCATGGCCCCTGTTATGCCAAGTGTGGCCCAAGAAAAGGCAGAGTGGTTAAAGAGTGAGATGTAATTCAGTAGGGTGACTCTCAGCATGCAAAACTGAAGCAAGGCAGTGCTCTAAGGATCTGAGCTTTATACCTAACATACCTGAGAGGGGATATGTTTCCATGCATTGCAGCTTCTTCTGACCAGGGATAGAAGCTCCACAGAAGACACCAAACACTATCTAGTAAGTTAATGCTATTGGGTATATCTACGCGTGATGAGAACTGATGAGAATGCTAGAAGGTCCCAGCACATTCCTTCCAAGGTGTTCTTCACAATAGCAATATCTACTGTATCTGATCTTGTACACTCTATTAAATCCTGCAAGCAAGACAAATGCCTTGCAACAAGCAGCTGATCTTCCGTGCCTTGCCCCGACCTCCCAAAACAGAAGGCTCCCCTCATACAGGGCTCCTGGAGGGGATTGGTAGAGTGGTTGTATTATTTCTTCCTGTTATGTGAAGACTTAGCAGGCCATGCAATAAAAGACATAACATTCAATTGACCTTTTGCTTATCTATAAACGTAAAATGAGCTACACAGACCCCAATTCACCAAGGAGCCATTTCCGAGAAATTTATTTCCTTTTACTAGCCATAAAAATAAATTGCTCCACACAAAGAATAGGCACAAAAATAGCTCTACTAGCCTATAATAAGATTATTATGAAGGAGATGTTTTTCCCTGGGCAATCACAGCCAGCCAATGTGTTATCAAATTTTTATCTCATCGAATTGCTAGGCACAGATTAGTGTTCTAGGGAGATTTTGTATGTTACACTGGCCTTCTGCAACCTTCTACAGCCTGTGGACCCAAAACAGGCTGGATTCAGGGATTGACTTCTGTTCTTTGAAGGATGGATTATTATTTTTTTTTTCCTCTGGCCTACTTTTAAGCCAGATTTGAAGAGTCTTACACAAAGGCTTCAAAGAAAAAAAAAAGTAATTTTTACATGTCATATCAGTCTATTTGGACAAAGCCAGACAAAACTGTTCTGAAAGGCAATGGGAGGATAAGGCAATAAGTCAGAGTTTATCCAGCCCATTACTCTTTGTGGAGCCTAGGACAATGAGGCTAGCTATTAATCTTGCCAGGGTTGTAACTGAAAAGTTGGCTTGCTCACTCCCATATTTTCATTCTGCTTTTCCAATGAAATTCATAGTAGAAAACACTCCTCCTAAAGAAAAATACCCTTCCTAAAAAAATAAACCTCAGCGTATTGCCCCTCTATGATTAGAAGTCAAGAATTCTCAGGGTTATTCTTTTTGGTGCTTGACTGTGTCCTGATGTGTTGCATACTGTTGGAGATGCTGAGCGAGAGCAGGATGGTGAAACCTAGAGTCAGGGGATGGGTTCTCTTTTTGGTGCTGCTATGTCCTGCTCTCCTTGCCTTTGCTCTCCAGTAGCTGCTTCTTTTGTTTTTTTTTTTTGCCTTTTTTTTTTTTTTCCAGGTAGGGCCATGATTTCTAGGGCAGAAGCTGATCCTCCTCATAGCCTATTTGCAGAGGTTATAGCTCAAGGTGTGCAATGTCAGCTGAAAATGCTCTGAAGGGTCGCCCAGCACTTCATCGCCCATATCAGATTTAGTATCAGGCCTTCCTTCTGGTAAGGTTTGCAATCCAGAGATCCTGGTTACACATACCAACCCCAGCATCCCCTGAAGGAGGAAGGGGACAATGTGTCATGTCTTGATAGCTGTTCTTCTGGCCAGCAAAGAGAGGTGCAATAATCAGGGAGGGGAGATGGTGAGTGTATTTGCCTTGAGAATCAACATGCTTTGGTGCAACTCTGTGTGGGGTCTCTTTTTGCTCATATCAAGAAAGTGAAGCGCTAAATGAAATATGTTTATTTTAGATCTAATCAGGCCATCATTTTATGCTTTCTGAATACTTATTGGTTGCAAACATATTGGAGCTTAAATCATTATGTAATGGTGATTAAGTTATTACATTGTTAAGTTTCAAAATAGCATCCTCTGTTCTCACATGGTACTAATTAGGAACCAGTGGATTAGTAAAAACTACATGAAATGTGTATTTAGAATCATGATTTAAAATGGTTTCCCTTGCTTCCTTAGTCCCTATATATCTATTTCAGGATAAATAGTGTAAACCTCATTTCCCGTTCAATGGTCCCTGAGACTACAGGCTACCCGTCATGCTGTATCTGACAGCAGCACAACACGTGTATATAGATATATATATATATACACACATATGTATGTGTGTATATATAAATATATGTAAAATTTACATCCATTTCTAAAAACCTGATTTTTCTCATTCTCTCTGGATGGAGCTGTGCTGCGGTTGCATGAGAATGGGCAGGGTGTTCCTGTGTCCCCCATCCCTGGGGCAGAGTGGCAGGCCAGCAAGGGGCTCAGTTCTTCCCTATCTGCTCTAAAATGAGCAGCTCCGACAGCCCCACGTTGGGGACAGCAGGACCTGGGTGCTCTGAAATTAGGCTTCGACGAGCGTTTTGGGAGCTGGCTGTGATTTTAACAACTGGTTTGACTGCAGCGCCTCCAACACAGATCTGGATGAGGGACCTATATTTGGCAGGAAGGCTTAATTATGGCATAGATTAACCTGGTAAGATGCTGAAGTAATTTTCCTATTAGGAATCTGGCTTTGCTTTGCACGAGTACAGCGTGTCTGCATTTGGGATTTCTGATGGGAGTGTTCTTAATTTAGACCGAAGTTCACGCAGATTGATGTCTCTCCAGTTAACCACTTATTTTTACCATAGCAATGCTCAAAGAGCAGGTCCTCTTGCTTATAAACCACTCCAGAGTTCATGCTGAAGAAACAAAGTCAGTCCTGAAATAAAAGATGACTAAAAGAGGGTGTCTCCTTCTGCTAGGTGGGGTCACCTCAGTCCCGGTATTGAAGAGGAAATTGATATTTTGCTCCCCCTTTGTGCAATTCTCGCCTGCCTATTCTGCTCCCGTAGACTTGGGATCTAAAAGGACTTAAAGTCCTTTGCACAAAGATCTTTTTTGCTCGGGGCTGTCTGCACGGGTGGGTTTTAACAGTGACACAGGGCTGTGTAAATGGACTGTGATAGACTGAGGATCCGGTCTGTGGTGCCCACAAATCCAGCCAGTTTCCTGCCTTCCCATCGCTCCCCCTCTCCCCTCCTGCGGTAAATAGCCTCTAAAACAAACACACATTTCTAAGCATTATGTCACTTCTGGGCAGCAGCCAGGGGATAAGATTAGCACCATTGTCATCAGGACGAGCATGGGCTGTCTCTTTGATGAATGATATTGGATCCTCAGGACCTTTTTTTTTTTTTTTTGTAATGTGCCTGTATATTTTTGGATACGAATGTCCCCAGATAGCCTCAGGACAAGGGGGAGAAAAGGGAGAGGGGTGAAGAGAGAGTAATAAGGTAGCTTTGATGTGAGCCCATTTTCTCTTTTCCTTAGCTTTGTGTGAAGCATACCCAAGGTGTGAAACACTGGCCCCTTGACCAGCTGGGTCTCTTTTGTGTCCTTTGTGCCACGAGAAAGACCAAAACATATAGGACAATTAATATCACTTGGCTCATCACTCTTTTCTCCCCTGGTGGATTTTTCATCCTTATTTAGCTCCCTGGCTCTTTCAAATACCAAAGATAATGTCGTGATTTCCAGTTTGTCAGGACTGAGGTTTTGAGCCCGAGCTGGGCAGATGCTGGTGAGCTGCCCCACGAGCCCATGGTGCCTGTGCTCCCTGACTTTCTCTCCTTGTTTCTTATCCTCTGTCTCTTTGTCTGGTTCCTGTCTGTCCTCTTCTCTCTGGCCTCTGCTACAGCCCCCAGGATACAGGCTGTCCATGCTCTGTTCTGTGTTTTGTACAGCACCTACTGCCTCTCTTCACAACTGGGAGCTCTCAGTTTTGGAGAAAGCAAGTAATGGCATTCACATCTCTAAATACTTTCCCTTACAAATGTCAAGGTGCCCTTTCAAAAGAGACTCAGGAGAACAAATTGTATTTTTTGGGGGAGATAAATGAACTCTATGTGAACTTGTTTTTTTCTTC